>CM052800.1:30692445-30726959 GCA_028533885.1 Nasua narica | reverse complement strand
AACAAACTAAGGGTTGCTGGGAGGTGGGAGGGGGGATAGGGATATGGACATTGGGGAGGGTATTTGCTATGGCAAATGCTGTGAAATGTGTAAGCCTGATGATTCACAGACCTGTACCCTGGGGTAAATAATACATTATATGTTAATAAAAAAATTTAAAAAAAAATGTTGTCCAAGGTCACTCAGCTTGTTGCAGGCAAATCACATTTTAACACTATGAGTGTCAAACGTAATGGGCAATCTTCTAATGATGGATGGTGAGGAGAAAGGCAGGCAGGAACAAGGGCTCCCCTCCCCCTGAGGAAACCACCCTTTTTTTTTTTTTAAGAGGAAACCACCCTTAAAAGGATTTTACACCACCTTAGAATGAGTCTTCCATCCTTTCCCATGTGATAGATAGATGACAAAAACCTGATTGAGTGACAGGCGCAGGAAGGGTTAATGAGATTAAAACAGCCCACCAACAAGCCTATAAAAACTCCTAGATCTGGAGTCCCCGGGTGGCTCAGTGGGTTAAAGCCTCTGCCTTCAGCTCAGGTCATGATCTCAGGGTCCTGGGATCTAGCCCTGCATTGGGCTCTCTGCTCAGCGGGGAGCCTGATTCTCCCTCTCTCTCTGCCTGCCTCTCTGCCAACTTGTGATCTCTCTCCGTCAGATAAATAAATAAAGTCTTAAAAAAAAAAAAAAAAAACCCTCCTAGATCTAAATCCCAAACCACAACACCTCTCAGATCCCCTCCCTGTTCAGGAGCTTTGTACTATGGCCCAATAAACTTTACTCCTGCTCAACAAACTTCGCTCTGCTGCCCCTCCCCCCCCCCCCACTTTTCTTCTGGTCTACCTCTCCATTGTTCCAAGCGAAGTGGAATGACAGAGACTGTGGACATCAAAGGCAAAGAAATCCTGTAACAATACCACTGAGAATTTAGATAACTTGTTTAGATCCAGCATTAACTTGTTTAGATCCAACACTAACATGTTAATATTGGAGTAGTTCTCCTCCAGCTACTCTATCATTTTCTTAATGCAATCAATGTGGGAATATTGCTACATCGGTAGCAACAGTTTATTACACTAACAGATGAGAGTTAGGACCTGGAATCTTGAGGTCAATGAACCTGCTGACACAAGAAATCCAGGACTTGTGACTTCAACCAAATGTTATCACTAAGTAAATAGAGATGAAATGCAATGGAGTTATACATCGAGGATCAGAGAAGACATGTCAAACTTTACAAAAACCCTGTAAATCGCCATAAAATTTATGATTTTTTTAAAGAAGAAGGCCCAGCTTCAACTTTAATTATGGGAATATTTTTCTTTTTTATAATAACATTTTGATTTTATGAAGTATATTTTTATCTCCTTATGTCCATAAAGCTTCCTTTTATTTCTTCCAAAACTGGAGGGCTAGTTACAAAAGTTGAATTTGTCAACACACATATTTACCGAGCACATTTATCTCGGCTGAGGGCTGCCTGCTCTGGGACCAAAAGACTGTGGTAATTTATGAACCTTTAAAGTCTTAGAAAGAAATACCAGTTGAAGTCAGTGCAAATCTGAGAGTCTAGACACTCATCCAGTACGGCCTCCAAGATCAGAAAGAACCCTGGGGAAAACTAAAATTCACTAGCAACCCTGACATATCAGAAGGAAGCTAATGATGTTGAGATGTCGTGGTCAACAGTCCTCTGGGTTTCCTTAACTCATTCAAAAACATACTACTGTCAGTCACTCAGCTGGACCTTAGAGAGGCACATGACTGAACCGGCTCTGCTCCCAGTTATTGATTCAAATGTGGTTTCGTGGGCAGCAAAATGCTCAGGGTGGTATCAGGTTCCAGTTCAAAATGAGAGGAGGTCAGCATTTTATTCACTACATTGCTTCGCTCATTGACCCCTGGGTATCTCCAAACATTGGCCGTGGCACGGCTGAGTATTCTAAACTCCTATATCTGCTTTCGTGTGTCATGAGCTTTCAACTAATACCCAAGGCAAAATGCTTTCTCCTGGGACAGGAAGCCAGAAGGCCCTGAAGGGCGGTGTGCAGATCAGGATTGTAGCTGCAATAGCCATAACCTGCCACTTGGGCGACAAATCACTTGCTCCCTGGGCCCTGTGACAGCTTCTGGAAAGAAAGCCCTCTGATCAAATCATCTCCCTTCAATACTGAAAGAACAATCCAGAAACCTAACTGCAAAGTCTAAGGGCTGGGTGTATCAATATATATAAATGTACATTTGGGGCACCTGGGTGGCTCAGTCAGTTAAGTGTCCAACTCGTGATTTCAGCTCAAGTGAAGATCTCATGGTCCTGAGATCGAGCCCTGCTTCGGCTCCACACTCGGCGGGGAGTCTGCTTAAGATTCTCTCTCTGTCCCCCTACCCCCACTCGTGCTCACTCTCACTCTCTCTCTCAAATAAACAAAACTTCAAAAAAAATGTGCATTTATACATAGGAGCCTTTCAGCTAACAAGACTCGAGAAACTCCCCAATTTCCACTACCGCCATAGGTTTCAAATACTCTCTCATGGTGATTATTCTTTCTTCTGACCTAACAAACTACAATGGGTTCCAGGGAGCTTGAAACAGAGGATGGGACTCACCTGTGGAAGATTATGACTACATTTTACTCATGTGTGGAGTCAGGGACATGTCAAAAGCTGGGATCTTTCAGAAGATCGGGTTGGAAAGAAATTAGTGACTCAAGTACTTCTACATACTAAACTTCTGAGCCACACAAGTGTTTTTTCATATTCACCATGCAGCAAGGTGGTTTATTTTTTTTCTTTTTCTCTTTCTTTTTTATTGTTAACATAAAAGGTAAGTGTCGGCACATAAATTGCTCATACGGCTCCCATCTCATCTACTCTCTCTGGGTCCCTGCCTCTCTTTTTATTTACCTTGACATGAGAACCTTTATTCTTGCCAAAGAGGCAGCTGAGGTGGAAATGCTAATTTATTTGTGTGTCATCACTCTGAAAACTAACAAAGGAACCAAATTATCCAAGGAACATTGTAAGATAAAAAAGGCACTGTTATAAATATACCTTTCCGGATAAAGCTTTGAACTACTTTTTTTCACTTATCTCCAGAAAATGGCTAAAGGTTATATTTTGTCATAACATACCTTGGATGTCAGATGATATCCTTAAACCATAAACACAACCATATACATCTACAGACACAAACACACACACACACACACACACATATACACACACACCACATGTGGAAAGTTGAAGAGAAAACCAAAAGTCAAGATGGATCAGGCCCTGGTTGATACCCTGGTCAAATATCAGGGATCACGTGCTTGTAAGAACAAAATGGCCACCAGAATTTAGGAGTAAGGCTAGCATTATAAACAAAAGGCCCAGGGTCAGGCAAGGCAAAGGCATTTTCTTCTATGTCGATCACCAACCAATTTCAGGGTCACTGTGACTAGCCTCTGAAAGGCTGTAACAAGAATTGGTAGCTGGTCTGGCAAGCAGGACCTCGCCCAGAGCAGGGAATACATTTTCTTCTGGTCAGTCCAGAAAAGGATACCTGAGAAGAGCAGTAAAGTCAAGAACCTGGTGGCATTTTCTACTCCAAAACCAGTCTGTCTTATCTGAGCCCAGATCTGCTCCCATTAGCTAAGGAGATTTCCTTAAAAAAAAAAAATATATATATATATATATATACACACATATATATATAAATTTACTAAATTATATACATGTATATGTACATATGTGTATATATATGTGTGTATATATATATGTATCAATTCCATAAATAAATAAATACAAAAGATGAGACAAAACCAGTCACCACTTCAGAATAGAGTCAAGCATAAGGAAATACGGAGCATTTCATTGTGAGAGGTAACTGTGATTCACATCAAGCTGGTCCTAAAACCCCATGGTAATAGCCAGGAGCTCATCGATTTTAACAATTGTCTGGGAAGTGAATGGGCATGATTCTTTGTTCGGCTTCTGTTAAGAGCTTGGGCTCTGGCCTACGGTGCTTCAACACGAGTTCTAGAGCGAGTTCTACAAATTCTAAGCTCTTCTACTTGATCATATCAGTTAACCTGTTTAATGCTGTTTTCTCATCTCTCTGGTGGAAATAGGAATAGGATTTACCTCACAGGTTTGCTGAGATGATTAAATAAGACAGACCCCAGGACCAGCTGGCACAGAGTAAGCCTTCAATAAAAGTCAGCTACCATAATTAGCATCATCATCATTATTATTCTCATTCTGTTACCATAAAAGTAATTTTCTCCTTTTTGGTAAAAGCCAATAGTGTCCTATACACCAGGGGACTTCGGCAAATCCTGTATTACCTTTCTCTCCTTACCTTTGACCTCTCTTCTTCTTCACTGGATTTTCCAGTAGTCATGTGTTACTATTTGCCTTCTTACACAAAGCTCCCCCTGATTTCACGCCCTCTTCTAATTAGCTGCTTTTCCCTGCTTTGCTTGAAAAAAAGCTTGAAATAGTTGTCTGCGCATGTGGTCCAACTTCCATTCTGACATCAACCTCCCCCCATTATGACTTCAGCCTCTACAGTTACCTCCATGTTTGCCAACTCTAGTGAACACTTTTAATCCCCATATAACTAGAACTCTTAGTCATGTTTAATATCGCTTACTACCTACTTATTGAAACATGCTGGTTTTATTTTTTCTTTAACATTTTTGTGACCGTTAGAGTTCCTCTTCTTTCAGTCCCCAGGCCTTTTCGGTTCTTTTTGCACTCTCTCCATCAGTGATCATGGCCAATCCCATGGCTCTTCATATTTCTGGCTAAAATCTCTCCATGCACAGAAGCAACTCTATCTCCTTGCTTCTTCCCTTGTGGTCTTCCAGACATCCAGATTTACTATAGCTAAAATGAACTCCTGATATTTATACACATGGTCCCAAATATTCTCCTTCTCAAATCACTGCATTTCCATTTTCAACACCCCTGATTTGCTTGTTGAAACCAATGTCATTTGTGATATTTCCCACCCTTTGATTCCCCACATCTAATCCATTGTCCATTCCTATGAACTGACTCTCTAAAATGGTAGTTGTCAGTTAGGGGAGATTTTGTCCCCAAGGGATATTTAAGAAGGAATACCTCTCGGGGCGCCTGAGTGGCTCAGCGGGTTAAAGCCTCTGCCTTCAGCTCAGGTCATGATCTCAGGGTCCTGGGATCGAGCCCCGTATCAGGCTCTCTGCTCAGCAGGAAGCCTGCTTCCCCCTCTGTCTGCCTGCCTCTCTGCCTACTTGTGATCTCTCTCCTCTCTGTCAAATAAATAAATAAAATCTTTAAAAAAAAAAAAAAAGAAGGAATACCTCTCTATCTGAAAACAGTTTTGGTTTCTACAACAGGGGAGCAAGAAGTGCTCCCAGCAGAGGAAGAGACCGGGGATGCTGCTAAAAATCCTACAATCAACTGGAAAGTCCCACAACGAAGAATTGTCTGGCCCCAAATGTCAATAGGCTTAAGGTTTAAAATTCTGCTCTTAAATATGTCCTGGATGTGTCCAGTTCTCTCCGTCTTCAATGGCAGCACCTGGGCCAACTCATGACCCTTCCTGCCTCTATTCTTTCAGTGGCTCCCCAGGTGGTTTCTCCCTCCTCCTGTCCCCCATTCCTTCCTCCTTTTCTCCACATAGCAGCCAGAGTCACCTCTGTAAGATATGACTATGATCCTATTAAAACTCTACTACCACCCTAACACCTTTCAATAGTTTCCCCCTGCACCTAGAAGAGCAGCCCTTCCAAGCAAGTCCTGGGCCTTCCCCCACCTTTCCCACTTCACCTTTCCCATCACTCTCCCATCACTCAGTCTTCCTGAAGCAACTATGCTTCTTCCTTTCCCTTAACACACCTGGCCTTCTGCCTCCTCTGGGACTTTGCCTAGAATTTTCTTCCTTCTCATTCTTTACCTATCCAAGCCCCACCCAACATTTATATGCTCAGGTAAATACCACTTCACATTAAGCCTTTTCTCTAAAGCTTCATGATTTTCTCTGATGGCATTCTTTCTTAGTATTCATTGTGCTTGGGACAATTTTTATTTTTGTGTGTTTATTGTTTAGTATCTGTCTCTCCAGATAGAATATTAGTGCTATGAGGCTGAGGGAGCAGGAGAATGAGAGGAACTGTAAAAATTTTGGGATCTGAGCAGGACATGTGGTCTGAGCAGAGTTTAGACCGGAGGATGAAGGGATTAAAGAAATGTTCACTTACTTTACACTTTTGTTTAGGGCTCATGCTATTTTCAGGGAGTTCCTAAACTTGAGCCTGGGGGAGTAGTAGCACATACCCAGACCCCAGTGACTCCTGATAGTGGAAGTTCATATGGGATATATCTGACCCCATCCACATCTTTCCATCTCTATATTAAGCAGCCTCAGCTTCACTCTCCCACCACAATGGTGAGCATCTTGGAGCAGAAGCATGATGGCTTATATGAACACACAAGAACAATTCTACTGCTTTTCCTTTGTAATAATTTATCATGACATATTAAATTTTATACTTTCCTTCTTAGAATGCACATTGTGAATCTTTGTAGAGACAGTGAAAGGAATTCATATAACCTTGAGAAGAGTTAGAATTATATCACAGGACAGCAAAGGGAAAGAAGCAATCAATTTTCAGGCTTGGGGAAGGTTTTTCATGTTCAAAATATAGGCTTTTCTTTTTAAATCCTCATCAGAAGCAACAGTTTTGAAAACCAAAGCCAGTGACCTGCAATTTTATTTTGAAAGCCAAAGCCATTGATATGCGAGAGTTTTATTTTGTTGAGACAACAAAGGGGGGGGGGGCGGGGAGGAGGCTCCTGAGTTTCAAAATGGAAGGCCCTGAGGGCAAGTAGTATACAGCTGATAACACAACAATACACCAGAACTGGAGCAGGACTGCAAATCAACCAACATCTGAGGTCACTTGGACTAAGAAAGGATTTCAAGATGGAATCAGACAAGTGCTCCACAGCCACATGTAGCTAGTGGCTCCCCGTACTGGGCAGCACAGAAACATTTCTACGATCACATAAACTTCTATCGGACAACACTGCTGTACGTGGTCATGCTCAGGTGCAGCCCTAATGTTGTAGAGCCCGGCGTGAAAGAAGGCACATACTGCATGTCTAAATATGTAAAAGGTAAAGGTCAGAGACACCTGGGTGGCCCAGGCAGTTGGGTGTCCAGCTCTTGGTTTCAGCTCGGGTCACAATCTTGGGATCCTGGGATTGGGCCTGTGATGGGCTCTGCGCTCAGTGAGGAGTCTGCTGGGATTCTCTCTCCCTCTCCTCCTGCCCGTCCCCCTGTCCCCTCACACCCCACCAACTCTCTCTAAAACTCTTTCTAAAATAAATAAATCTTTAAAAAACATAAAATGTATAGGTCAAACTGACAAAATGTTGAATAAACTTCTGTTTTCTCCTCCAACCTTGACAAATATTCATAATTACCTGGAATTCTAAGTGCCAGTTCAGATTCTCCAACTCCTCTGAGCTCCTACGCTGACTGAAATGTGCTGGCACAGAAAGAGCCAGCCCCTGGCCCTCCGCCCTCAGCCCCGACTCCTTATCTCCCTCCCAGCCACCTGTGACACTGAGAAGAGCCTTACACACACATGGACATCCCAGCCTGTACATTCAAATCACTGCACCCACGGAAGCAGAAGCCTAAGGGTGCAGATATGTGGAGCACAGCCCACTCTAAGGAGGAAGAATCCAGAAAAGAGTCCTCTGTCAGTCCCTGCAAACAGGATTGGGATCTTTTAGATCTGCATCCCAAGTGCACAGAACAGAATCCGCCCGGGGAGGGGAGTACGCCTGCTCTTGACAGCCATGTTTCCCCAAGGCTGGACTCTATTTCATGAAGAGTCATCATTGGAAAGGACCAGACCAGGGTACTCTCTGGGGAAGAACCCAAGACTCTATCCTATCATTCAGTTAGTTGGCTTACAAAATGTATTGCTATGCCATACTTTGTTCATTTTTTGGCTCCTTGTTACTGAGAGAACTTGATTTCACTTGCTTCCTGTAGTACTTCCTTAAGTTTAGAAAAGCTCCAGGTGCATAGTGGATCCTCAATAAACATTTGCTGTACTATTAAATTAATAAGTTTAAGAGAAGATTTTAATGTCATCTTTGTAGGGGAGCCATGTTGGCTGTTCTTATCATCCGAGGAGGGTGTTCACAGGTGAGAGTGGCCATTGAATAATTGCAGGCATGGCATCTGTGGAATCCCAGGCAGAAGTGATCTCTCTCTATAGCTGAGACTTTGCTAAACCTAATCAACTGTCTCAGGTGGACACATTCTCCTTTGAAATGACCCAAGAGAATCACAAAGCACCCAAAATAGGATTGGGGTCCTTGTCATTAAAAAAAATAGTGATGAATGAAAGAAAAATCTCTAATATCTGTGCTTGGGAGAGATTTGGCCAGGGTGAAATACAACCTCATTATACCTCTTGCTTTACACTTCTAGACACACCACAATTCAAGGTCTAATACCTTCTGTTAAATAATGTATTGGTTCCATTGATAATTGCTAGTGGCCGTGATGAGCAATATTTTACACATACCCATCTGGTCTGGACCAAGTATAATAGAATGAAAGAAATTCAGAGGGATGTTTTAATTTAGTTTAGTGACTGATTACTTTAGAGTCTACTTACATAACTAATATAATTAATGGCAGCTTAGAGGATACATTTGAGTTGAGTGAAAAATTTAGTAAGCTCTTCTCTAGGGTTGGCAATAAATTTAAAATGTCAGCTTTTCTTTTGCTGAAATGTGTTGAGGGAACCCCTGAACAATCCACAGTACTTTGTGTTCTCTGTCAGTGAAAGGACAAGTATATACCACTTCCCTTAGCACAATTTATCAAACGCCAATGTGAAAAATATCCTCTTCTTTTAAAATTTCATTCGAGGCTAGTTAATAACAAGGCCCCCAGTCAAAGCCCAGCAGAGCAATCAGCTGTGACTGTCTCCTTTGTCACAGCATTGAGAATGTGCCAAATATGGAAAGTTCCTCTCCGAGTCCAAATGCTCCAGGGCATGTCAGGACTACTAAGTCAAATCAGCACATTATCAAAATGAAAGTCCAATCACAGTCTTCTATTTCTAGAATGGACGGCAAAATAGTAGGGGTTACTGGGCTCCTTGACCCAACCCTAGAGGAATACAGAAGCAAGAAGGTAGTATGGGTTATAGAAATTAATACACACAGAAAACACATACACTTATGAAAACCCTGGGGAACCGAAGCTTTTTCTAACTGGAGTAGGTGTGGGAGGTTGACGACTGACTATAGCCTGTGGCCAATGAGAACCAAAATTAGCAGCAAGAGGAGAAAAACCTCTAGCTGAGTTCTAGCCTCTTCTTCCTACAATAGTCTGGGATGGTCCTAGCCTGGCCTTTCACCATAGAAATTAGAACAGGAGTTTAAGTCACCCTGGTGAATCTCCATTAGGGTAAATACTAATGCAGAATCTCCATTAGGGTAAATACTAGATGAAAATATATGGGCTATCTGGCCAAACTGGGAAGCCAACTTCTCCAAACCTTTTCCTTCAAGCCATTAAACTGGTAATTTCCAACCTGAAGATACTGTGTTCTTCCAAAGCTGCTTCTCTATTAATTTTTAAAAATGTTGGCGGGGGTGGGGGATGCCCAGGTGGCTCAGTTGGTAAAGCATCCAGCTCTTGGTTTTGGCTCAGGACATGATCTCAGGGTCATGACATCAAGTCCCACCTAGGGCTCCATGCTCAGTGGGGAGTCTGCTTAGCCTTCTCCTTCCCCTTATGCCCACCCCACTGCCTGCTTACTTGCACACTCTCTCTCCCTAAAATTAATAAATAAAATCTTTTAAAAAATTAAAAAATAAAAAAAATTTTTGAACATAGACTTTTATTGAAATAATCTGATACATAACATTGCATTAATTTAAGGTGTACATGTTAATTTGATATATATTGTAATATGATTGCCACTGTAGCTATAATTAGCACCTCTATCACCTCACATAATAATCATCTCTTTTTAGTGGTTGAAATAATTAGGATTTAATCTTTCAGCAAGTTTGATGGTTATAATACAATATTTTTGTCTGTGTTCACTTTACTGTGCATTAGATTTCTAGGACTTACTACTTGGTGCAAGTCTGTACTCTTAAACATCTGTCCTATTCCCTGTATCCCCCCACCGACCCATTCCCTGGCAACTACCATCTTACTCTCTGTTTTTATGAGCTTGGCTTTTTTTTAGAGTGCACATATAAGTGGTATCATACAGTATTTGTCTTTCTCCCTCTGACTTCTCTCATTTAGCATAATGTCTCTTAATTGAAAAATTAATTTTCTTTACTAATTTAAAAGTACAACTCTTTTTTCTTTTAAAGATTTCGTTTATTTATTTGAGAAAGAGAGAGAGAATGAGTGAGAGTGAGAGCCCAAGCCAGGGGGAGGAGCAGAGGGAGAAGCAGGCTCCCCACTGGAGCAGGGAGCCCAATGTGGGGCTCGATCCCAGGACCCTGGGATCATGACCTGAGCCAAAGGCAGACGTTCAACTGACTGAGCCACCCAGACATCCAAAGTACAACTCTTTAGTTGCTTGGTGAGTGGTAGCAAATGGGAAGATATCAGCAGTAGTTTTTGGTACCTGGAGATCTTATACTCCCCTCTCCATAAACTCACCTACATGATCTTGGGTAAGGGTCTGTTCTCGGGCAATACTATTCCATGAGTCAAAAAACAAAAACAAATAAGCAAAAACAGATACTTGAGCTTTGCAATCACTGCTAAAAAGAACAATAAGCTGAATCACATATGTTACTCAAAGCAGAATTACTGGAAATATGGGCCAAAAATTCATAATAAGCCCAAGAAGATAGAGGAGATATTAGTAACATGGAGCAGTAACGTGAAGACAGCAAAAGTCAGAAGACAGCAAAAAAAAGATTTAAAAATTACATATATATGGGTGTACATATATGTCTGTGTATCATATATATATGATGGCAACATGTAGACAGTAGAGTTCCTATAAATAGAGAAAAAATGTGTACAAGTAAAATTTGAAGAAACAAAAGGGGTAAAATTGCCAGAATTCAAGAAAGAAAAGACTTTAGAATGAAAAGGGGCACAAACTCATAGGTTACTAAACAGGAGAGATAAGGACCAATCCATACCTAAGTGCATTGTTGTTAAAATAAAGTCTCTCAAGGACATAGTAAGGGAAAATAATATAAGCCTACAAAGGGCAAGAATGACTCCCCGACAAAAGAGAATCAGACTTGCATCTGACTTCTCAACAACATCCCAAATGCAAAAATTCAACATAATCATATTGTGAAGATAATGAAGGAAAAGAACTTTCTTCTTAGAATTTTCTGTCCAGCCAAATTATAAATCAAACATGAGAGCATGATAAAAAGTGTTCTTGGGCACTGAGATCCTCAGATGGTTTACTACACCACAATCTATAGTAAAACACTACTCATAGAAACAAGAACAGCCATGGGAGGAGAGTCACAGGGTACCCTTTAAAATACGAAACGATACCCAGTACCACCACAACTGATTGATATAGTTGAACTCTACAAGTCCTACTAATACTAAAAGAAAAGAAAAAGAAAAGAAAAAAGGTCACTGTACATAATATTATTATCTAGTAAACCATAAAATTATCACCACCTAAAGCAATTAAAAAATAAGAAATTTCAGAAATTTAGCTAGATGTAACAACTTAAAAAAACAATGGTATTAATTTATACCAGCCATAACCAACTAGAAAATATAATAATAGCAAAAAAGAAAGAAAAGGAAAGGGAAAAAAAACCTGTAAAATATCTAGAAATTAACCAAGACCACAATAACTATGGAGAAAACAAAAACTCTAATAAAGGTTACACAAGATGATTTATAAAATTAATGGACATTTTATTCTTCTAGATAAGATGACTTAACATTACAAAGATATTCATTCTTCCTAATTATTCTACCAATCTGATGTAATACCAATCACATTTCCAATTGGATTTTTTAAGAATTAAATAAATTTAATCTTTTATTTAATAGAAGGAAGCCAACCTTATAAAAGATGGGGGAAAAAGGGACATGCTGTCAGATATTAATACTTTTAAATCATAATTTAAATATTAAGACACTGTCACAAGAACACAATATGTCAGGGCAAAACATGTATGTGGGAAAATTTATATAAGATAAAGCTAGCATCACAAATTCATATGAAAACTATGAATTATTTAGTAAAATGGTTTGGGAAAAGTGAAACTCTACTTATCCTTACATATCAAAGTAGACAACAGCAGGAATATCTAAGGGTAATAAACTAGAAAGTTGATAGAATAAAATATGTAATAGCTATAGAATTGGGGAAGGAGAAAGGTTGTTTAAACAAAACTTCGAAAGCACAAAGAAAAAATTATTACATTGTCTACATCAGAATGAAGAACTTCTGGTTAATAAAAGATAGAATTAATATATAGCTGAGAGAATGGAAGAAGATATTCACAAAGTACAAAATCAATGAGGTATTAGTATTTAGAATATATAAGAAACTCTTAGGAATGTATAATGAAAAACAACAATGCAAACAGAAAAATGAATATCCAATATCCAAGAAATATGAATATCCAATATATAGAAGAAATCCAAGACAATGACAAACATATGACAAATCAAAGTGTCTATTATATAACTATAGCAATGCAAATTAAAATAAGTTTTAGATTAGCAAAAATTAGAACAGTGAAAAATGCTAACCATTCATAGCAATACTAGTAGATGGGACCCTTTGTCCATGCTGGTGACAATATAGACCAGTGCAGCCTTTCTGGAAAGCAACTTGGCTCCAGCCAAAATAAATACAAGAACCACATGAGATTCAGCAGTCCTACTGTCAGTGTATTTCCAAAAGAAGGTCTTTTTTTTTTAGCATAATGTCTGAATGGGGGTGGGGAGGCATTATTTATTTGACAGAGAGAAATAGAGAGAGGACAAGAAGGGGGAGCTGAAAGCAGAGGGAGAGGGAGAAACAGACTCCCCACTGAGCAGGGAGCCTGATATGTGGGGCTTGATCCCAGGACTCTGGGATCACGACCTGAGCCGAAGGCAGATGTTTAACTGACTGAGCCACCCAAAGGTGAGACCTACAAAGGAAGGTCTCACAAGGTCCCTGAAGAGGTAGATGCACAGAGTAGTTCATCACAGCCCTAGCAATGATGCCAGAGTTTGCCATAGGTCATGTGACCAACCAAGAAGGCAGGTGGACTTGGGCCATCTAGGCAGAACGCCCCCAAGGCTCAGTTCACTCAAGACAGAATCTCCCAATAAGAAGCTTGGAAAACGGCTTTTTGGCCAGAGCTGGGAGGAGGCAGAAGGAAAAGAGCCAGAGCTGGACCTCATAATGAAAAGTGCAGTGTTGTCATCCCCTAAAACTCATCCGAAGATTCATATGTGTGTCCTGGGAGAGGTCAATATTTATTACCTGCCACAGGCAGGACAATGATTGTAAGTTACTGGTGGTCAGAAGAGCTGCAAAAAACAGGCATCATTACTGACCAAGAGATGATCTTAAGGCAATGATGCCTCTTAAGGCAAGAGATGAACTATCTCTGCCTCGCCCTCCTCCTACTCCAGCCAAGTGGAGGAACAGAACTTTAAAGATAGAGTCTGGAGAGGAGGTATCTCAGAGCAATAGCATACCCACCACTGTCTAAGCAAGCAGAGCCAAGATCAAGTCCCTTCTAGGGAGGGAAGGAAACAAGGCAGTTGAAAAAGAGAGTTTCTATAATGCTTTTCAGCTCTATAGTGTCCTTTCTGTATGGACCCTGCTAGAGTCTGAACGTTGTGTGCCCTCCAAAATGCATATGTTGAAATCCAAACCTCATAGGTGACAGTACTGAGAGATGAGATCTTGGGGAGGTGACTAAGTCATCAGGTCAGAGCCCTCATGGGTAGGATTAGTGCCTTCATTAAAAAAGAGCCCAGGGAGTTTGCTTGTTCCTCACATCACGTGAGGATGCCTTAAGAAATCTGCCCTTACCCAGCCCTGCTGGTCCTCTGAGCTCAAACTTCCAACCTCCAGAGCCCTAAGAAATGAACTCTGTTGTTTATAAACCACTCGGTCTGTGGTATCTTGCTAGAGCAGCCTGAACAGATGAAGATCCCAAAGGAAAAGGGAGGTCAGAGCCAGACGGTAAGCTGAAGCTGGCTCAGGAGATGCCAGAAATAAGAATTAGTTTAATTTCCCTTTATTTACGCGCCATGTAACTTTGAAAATTATTTACATCAAACAGAATAGAAACTATGTAATGTTGGTTTTCCTTCCTTCCTTTCCTTTCAAAGAATAAAAGCCCCACACCACCACTACATAGTCAGTATTGTTGTGGAAAGGGAATGAGGGGGGCTGGCCTATCCAAAATTGTGTTCAATCACAGTGGCCCCAGAGAGATGGGAATGAAGACGTAGCTAGCACAGCCCCCACGTGAGCTCTGCATCACGGCTCCACCAGACGGCTCTAGAACAACCAAGATGTAAGAGGGGAATTACGAGCCAGCCCCCAAGCTCCTCAAATGTCGTCTATGTCCAAGTCCTGGAGGACACAGTTATTGATCTCCAGATCCTGAAATGGAAATTGATGGTTTAAAAATGATAGAGAAAACAAGGGAGTTAAAAATAAGTCTTAGAAGGAGTACAAACTATTAAATAATGGGAAATGTTCCTTTTCATCACCCATACCTGTGTGCTCAAAAACAAAATGAGTTGTACCCAAAAAGGCACCAATCTTATTTCTTAGAATAATCTTAACGTTTCACAGAAGCCTTGAGTTGTTGTTGCCGAGTCTCAAAAACATCCTTCTAACAATTCCACTGCGACAAAATTGAGCAGAATGTGTGTTTCAACCTGAATTTGTTCTTGGTTACACAGACCTAGCCATGGGCCATCAAATGCTTGGTTTGAGATCTAACAGCCAAATATTACTTCTTATGGCCTTGGTTGTGTGTCAGATGTTCAAGCTTTAGATGCCCTTGGGATTTGGTTATTAATGTAGTAATTATTATCGAAAGCAACAGAATATCCCAATATCTTCACATATTAACTTTTGCCCTGAAGTAAGACAAGCACATGCAAATATAATAATTTGGTTCTGGGTCTGGGGTGTTTAACAAATACAGAAGTACAGGGAAAATGTCCCAGGTAGGAACAATTAATAATTAATTAGCTCAGAGTGCAGTTGCTTCTCCTGTGAACAATTAAGTGTTGACAATATAACAATAAACATCAGGTCAGTTCACTCCTTTTGCCTCCAACAGAATACCCATCCATGAAGGAAAATCTTGTTAAAGCCAAAATCCTCAAAAGCGGGACCTAACTGGGTATAAAATTCTGTTCTATTTCTTAGTATTAGTAATGAAGCTGATTGTAATCTTATCATACTCATTCATAGTTTTATATCAAGGAAAGAAAATGATATTTAAGAAATTAATTGAGTGCAGTGTGAAAGATATCTTACATTTGATGTTTTTGAAAGTCTAAATACAAATAAAAATGTCTGTCAAAGCATGTTTCTGAATTTTTATAAGACTATATTTATACACATATTTAATAACCCCATTAGGCAGGATGCTTTAGAAAACATTGAAGACTTAGATTATTATGATTAGCATAATAATTAGGTCGTTCATCAAGAAAAACTATGAATAATTCATTCTAATTAAGTAACCAATAGAATAGTAAATCAACCATCAGTGCCAGAGCCCAGTAAGTTATGGACAGTAGGAAATCACCAGTAAAACTAACTTCTGGGTACAAGATAATAAATTAAAATATTATTAAATATTTGTCCTATTACTGGAAAAAATACCAAAAATTCTATCTTGGACTTTGAATGTTTGATCATGAGTAGATTTGCCCCAGGTACATGATGGTAAAATGATTTAAGAGATATAAGAGGAAAATGTGCCTATCTTCTAGATAATAAATGTAGCATTGTGTTACTTCTTTCCAGCTGTACTAGATGACTAACTTTTGAGATCGGGTGTAGGAATATATATGACACAGGTTTGAAACAGCTTATGGAGAAAACGGGTGGCTACAAAACTCATCCAGTTCATAATGCTGGTATAAACGATTCTTCAAAAGAATAAAAGATCCTATTCTACATCCGTTTGTCACTATATAAAATGAACACCAATCCTCACAGGGAAAGTAGGGAACCAGCTTATAAAGCCTGTTGAGATCCTGGACCTCAGATTGTTATTGAATATTCTGCTTCTTCTGCTCTAGCCAGAAGGAAAACAGCCCAAGAGCAATCCTTATTTTCTGGAAGAGAGATAAAGATCAATTTAAAGATTTTATTAAATAATCAATATTATGACATAGGAGAAACCTAGTACATGAAGTCCTATCTAATTTATGGAGGCATTAATTTGAAGTTTGGGATGTAATAGCCTTTTTTTTTAAAGAATTTATTTATTTATTTATTTATTTATTTATTTATTTGTCAGAGAGATAGAGACAGCACAAGTAGGCAGAGCAGCAGGCAGAAGTAGGCTTCCCTTCAAGTGAGGAGCCCGATGCAGGACTTGATCCCAGGACCCTGGGATCATGACCTGAGCCAAAGGCAGGAGCTTAATTGACTGACCCACCCAGGTGGCCCGGGATGCAATTGTCTTTAAATCAAAGTGTGTTTGTTTTTTTCTTATAACCTATAAGATTATAGTATATGGTCAAGTAGACTCCATATGGAGAGACCAAATAGAACCTTATTTTAGCGTGAGAGTAACTAAAATTAAAGCATTAGGGAATATGAAGAAGTTTAAGTGAACATGGGAACTTGGATATTGTTTTCTACGCTGAGCAGAGGACACATCAGATGACTAAATATTTAGCTCTAATATGAACTGCCTGATCCTCCAATTCACTCTCTGGCCATAGCTCTGACCTTAGAAATGCTACTATTATAATACTGAATGGGGTTCAGAGTAGCAGTGGTCACTGACTAGTAAACCAGTAGAATTTGCACATCAGCCAAGAAATATTGCAATTGGAGATCTCCATACCGTAATTCTCCAAGACAGTCAGGCTACAAACCTGGAAGCCATCCCTAAATCTTTCCTCTCAACTTCCCATCTAATTGGCCTCCCAGTACTGTGGACTTAACTGCAAGCATCTTTCCATACTGTCCCCGTCATGCTTCTCAATGGTATTATGTTCATTCATGCACTAATCATCTCTTGTTTGTTCTGATAAAATGGTCTCCTATTGGTTTTTGTGCCCTCCTCTATATTTCACTCTAACACAAACCTGATTGCAGAAATCTATCACTTAAAATACTCTAATAACTCCTAATTTCTTTCCTTACAATTTGGCATCCACTAAATTCTCCAGCACCTGCCTTATCAGCCCTGTACTTGGCAATAATCCCTGCAGATCTCAAAACAGGTCATGCTCTCAAGTCTCTAAGTCTTTGCACATGGATGCTGAGGTCAGCCAAACTGGGGTGTCACCCCCGTAGCTACTACTCTAAGGCCAGATCTCATTCTATTATAAATTCGTACTTACACACAAGTCCCAAGGTACCATGGTACTGGGTCTGGTTCCGTTTATCCTTTCACCTTATTTCCTGTTATTTATTAGCAGCACTGAATTTTGTTCCTCTATGTAAAGATAAGAGAGCTTCATCCACCCAGACCAGCCCAGAACCTAAGCCAATCTAGGAAGAAATCACTTGGCATTAAGTCCCTAGAGGGACTGCCTGAAGCCAGGAGCTAGATCTCTCTCAGTAAAACTCAAAAAACTATCCAGAAAAAAAAAGTGCATAGGAACCAAATTAAGAGCCTATAGCAACTTCCATTTCTTACATTTTCATAACTTCTTGGGGCATTGAAGACAGACTTGTTCCTAACCTACCATTCCTAAACTAAATACCTATAAAAAAAGGAAGCTAGCGTAATTCCTCATCTTGCCTCCTCCAAAAAAAAAAAAAAAGGAATTTTTAGATACTGTATAATATATAAAGATACAATATAAAGATACTATATAATTCTCTTTCTGCATTAGAGTAATTTAAGTGATCTATTTCTCAGAAGAACCCAGCAATAGTGGCCTACCTTATTCAAAAGGAAGCATCAATATTATGGAATTAATATTAATCTGGGTGTATGATAAAAGTATTGTGATTAATAATCAAAAAGAATCTTTATGCATTAAAAGTAAAGTGTTTACAGGTGAAATTATATATGCCTAGGATTTGCTTTAAAATAACACAATGCAGGAGAGGGTAATCACAAATGAAACAAAATTGGTCATGAGTTTGATTATTTCTAGACTAAGAGGTTTGTGCTGAGGGTTCATAATCTAATCCTCTCTTCTTCAGGATTTTTTTTTAATTCCATAACAAAAACCTTTTTTAAAAAGAATCTTTATAGCTGGTGGATCCCATTTGTTCCTATAAAAGGGGAAAACTGCTCCAAGGTATATCAAGGGTTTCAGAACTCCTTTAGGAGATTTTTCTAAGGGTTTCCTATAAAATCATTCAGCTCCCTCTATTTGAAAACATCTCCTCTCCCACCCCCACCTCCCCTAACTCCTACTTATTCTTCGCTGCTTAGTATAGACACGCCCCTTCTTAGAAAGCTTTATCCTAATGCCATCCTCCTGCCTGTTTGTGGAAAGTGTCCCTGTAAGGGACATTTTTATCACTTTACTTTTATCAGTGACACTTTACTTTTATCAGGACTGTGATCATACTAAATTTTATGTATCTGCTTACTTGCCCACTTAGAATCTATAACAGAGTCCAAACTTTCTGAAGCTTAAAAACACATCTTACTTATCTTAAGAAAGGATCTTAAGCACACAAAATTTGCTTTATCTTCAGATTTTCTGACAGTTCTCCGGATTTAATGTCTGGCCTGATGAGCTTTCTTACTTTGCGAATCTTCTGCATGTGGAGAGGCCAGGAATGAAGTCTGCTTCAAATCCCTCAAGCTTTTAATCCCTTATGTGTCCTCTAAATTATGTCTCAAAGCTGAACTGTTTGTTTTCTAACTCTTCCCTCTCTCTTTGTATAATAGGCCGTAAGATGGAGCAAGGTAGCACTTTCAATGTTCTGCATGGGGAAATCTTCTCAGCTACATCATGGTGAAGTGGGAGAGTGAGGTCCTTGTCTCATGGAGTTGAAGAATGAATCTCATAGACAAAGGAGAGTGAGTAAAGCAATGGAGTTTTATTAAGTGAGGATACAGAAAAAGCTCTCAGGAGTTAGAGGAGTCCGGATAGGGTTGCCACCGAGGACTTTTAGGGTTGGTCTTTTATTGAAAGCTAACTAGGGAACTTAAATCCTTTTAACATCTCTACTGATATCACCATTGAGCAAGGATTAATGATAATATCATTAGTGGTTTAGTTCCTTTTTAGGTTCCCAGTAATTTTGTTGGTCACAAGTAGCTGTTATAATAAGATCCCACCTCTGACACCCAGGACAGGATGGTCTAATTTGTTTCCTGATCTCTGGTTTCTTTCCATCGCAGGCATTTTTTAATTTTGTGAGCCTACGCCCATGGCCACCTACCTATCTGTCCCTACCTAGTCCTGCCTGTCCCTTACTCAATGGAGCTCACTAGATACATTTTCTATTGTCCATATCAGTGCAGGAAACAATAAGCTTTCTTCTATTACACAGCAAAGGTCTCTTCCAGCTTCCAATGACACTTCTCACTTCTCTATCCCTCACCATTAGGCCACTTGAGGTCCTTTTAGGAACTACTCACGAAATCCTCAGGGACCCTTAATTAAGCCTTTTATTAACAGTATTCTCAGGTCTACTCACCATCCAGTCCTTATGTTTCAGTGTTTTTTTTTTTTATGGGAGCACCCAATCTTCAAATACCAAAATCTGTTCTTGCTAGCCATCACTCCGTGACAACTCATTACAAAACTCAGTAGCTTAAACAACAATCATTCCCTAAGATCTTGTGGTTTCTCTGGGTCAGGAATTGGAGAAAGGCTTGGCCAGACAGTTCTGGTTCAATGTCTCCTGGGTGAATGTAGTCACATGATGGCTGGAGCTGAAACAGCAAGAGCATGGAATATCTGGGGAATGACCAGACGTCTTTCTCCTTTCCTATTGTCTTGGAGCTTTTCCATGTGGCCTCTGTGGATGGGATAGGGTGGGCTTCCTCACAGCTCTGCAGTCTCAGAGCAGTCAAACTGTTTACACAGTGACCGAAGGCTCTAAGAGCAAGTATGCTAGTGGATGAGTACAGATTACATTGCCTTTTCTGACCTACCCTGGAAGTCAAGTCCCTTGTGTCACTTCCTTGTATTCTGTTGGTCAAAGCAGTCATAAATGACCATGAGTGTAAAGGAAAGGAGATATAAAACTCATATTTTAATGCAAATAGTGTCAAAATCAGATTAAAAAATGTGGGAAGGAAAATATGGTCGTGGCCATCTTTGGAAAATACAATCTGCCACCCTTAGTTGATTATACACAAATGTGTTCCAGAGCGTTGTTGTAATGATTAAATAAACTAACACAATAAGAATCCTCTAGCATACAACAGGTACTTAATAATGTTTGTTTTATTCCCTGCTCCCACCAAGAAATGACTCAGTACAATATACTTTCAGCGGATTTGAAGAATACTTTTTTGGGTTAAAAAAGGCTTACTTGAAATATCCAGTTTGACACTTTAA
Organism: Nasua narica; assembly: GCA_028533885.1. Classification (NCBI taxonomy): domain Eukaryota; kingdom Metazoa; phylum Chordata; class Mammalia; order Carnivora; family Procyonidae; genus Nasua; species Nasua narica. Next base: position 30,706,237 of record CM052800.1, on the reverse strand, counting down.
GAGCTTCCTCTACAACTAAAAAAAAAAAAAAAAATTAAAAATGGGGCCATTACATACCAGTGACTAAGAAAAAATATACAATGACAAACTCTTTAAGATTACTAAAGTCTTAAGAGATTGATGTTTTGGTATTGTCTTCAGAGTCTCACTTTCACTATCCCCAAAAAACAACTGAGAAAAATACACATACCATGTTTTTGCAATATTTATACAAGAGTAGATATGTTAAAAATTATAGTTTAGGGCAGATGCTTCTCAATCATAGCCAAATATCAGTCTCACTCCTCCTATTCCTACCCATTACTTTCATAAGTTTCAGAGGAAAATTAGAACTCTTTTCTTCCAGGGGTGATTATTTTTTAGACTAAGCCAAAAATGGTAAATTCACTCCCCTTCTTTGTCATTTGTTTAAGATCGGGCAAGTAAATATCAACTCCAGCCTTTCAGATCAGAGATAAAAAGATGAGTTGGGGCACTTCTCACTCATACAAAGGGTCATGAGAGGGAAGCAACAGTCCTTCGACCTTTGAACTTTGTTTTGCAAAGATGCAATGCTTTGAGTTTTCACAGCCATCTTGCAACTATGAGACCCTAAAATTAATAAACCCTAAAATCTTAAGGATAGAAGAGCAAAAAGGTGGAAAGAGTCTCAGTTCTTGATAATTTCAGTGAGATACTGAGCTAACCAATCTCAGAACTCCCCTACCTTCCACTTAGCCCAAGCAGACTTACATCTGATTCCACAGAAGAGCCTCAGACAGGGATGTGAGTGCACATAATATACTGAGAGAGCACCGTCCAGACAAAGGGAGCAAAAGAAGCAGAAGATAGCCAGGGAAGGAGCTAAGCAAGTGTATAGCCTCATCCCGAGTCCAACCAATGATCTGAATCCACAGGAAGATATGGAGCATAAATATTTTACAGCTGTCCTTTTATATGTCCATATTAATCAGTCACTGGCTGAGGAATATTCCTGGTGAAAGAGCATGGAAACACTGATGGCTTCTGTTCAGCTGTGGAGAGGGACTGGCTTAGGCTATAAGCAGACAAAACCCATAGCATTTAAAGGATGGGTACATTGGTCTGGTAAAGGAGCCTGAGCAGAAGTCTAATAGCATCCACCAGAGTTCAACATTTGCACCAGATTCATTTACTTCCCTCCTTAAGTTTATTTAATCCAGGTACAGCTTTTCTGGGATTCTGGTTGGTGACAATTCCTGGAAAAACTTACAAAAGGAAGGTCGTGGGATAAACTACAGTTACCACTGCTTAATTGGTTTTAAGACCATCAACTGATAGGCATCACCCATTCTAGATTTCCTACTACAGCTGGTTAAGGTAGTTCATCTTGTGGGGTAACGCAGGCTCTCATCACTGAGGAGTTTGAGCCCTTGTTTACTCTGTGGTTGCTCTCCTTAGCTGTATACTGTAAAAACTGGGATTGGGGGTTCCAACAGTTGCCCAGTGGATCCTCCAACTGCCACGTATATTCCCCTATGCCCTCATTATGAAGGGGCATCCCTACTGCCTTAGGCTGATCAGATTATAAACCTGAACTTCTGAATATATAGAACCAGAACACAAATTTCCTGATATGGATGACTCGGAGTAAGGGTGAGTGGGGCCATTCCTATCTCACCCCTTGATTCTCACACCATATAGTCTACCTATTGTGGACAGAGCATCATTCTGTCCACAGAATGGACTATTGGTTTAAGGTGTATACCACATTCTGAAAGCACTCCATTCACCCAGGTTATGAACTCCATGCTGGTGCCTCAACTGAGTATTCAAAAGGCTGTTCCAAAACTCTATCAGGCTGGGAGCTTCTAGATGGCGCATTATGGAGTAGGACAAGTGGGTCCCATTGTCATGTGTCCACCACCATAACTCCTTTGCCCTAAATTAGGTCTCTTGGTCCAAGGCAATGTTAGGAAAGATCCCATGTTGGGATACTGGTGCTGGCTGAGGCACTGTGGGCAGGAAATATAAAAGTGTATCCAGAATACATGTCAATCCCAATCATGTATGCCAGAGTCATATCATCTCTACTTGTCAGTACAGTGCCTTGGCTACTGTTTCCCAAAGTTAGCTTAGCTGGAATGAAGCAAGCATGGGAAAGGGCAATGAATTTACTTTTTGCAGGCCTATTCTTTCTCATGTGTGGCTGATGAACGAAATATGAGGGCAAAGGGGGCCTGATATTATTAACTTGTCTTGATGTGGCTAATTGGTTTCTGAGAATGCTGATATCATATCAGGGGCTCGGCATTGGTTTTTGTTGCTTATAGTCTCAACATTCTGCCTCAGAAGTAGAATATCAAACTTACGGAGAAAAAGCCTGAGTAGTCGTGCCCATGCATATGCTCCTTTTTGAGGCTGTAGCTGTTCATTCTTGGACCCACTGCACAAAGACTGAGAGTCAAAGACAAAGGCTAGCTGTCTGTTTGGTGGTATAGTGATTCTTCTGCAGTAAATCCTCACACTTTATGCTCACTCCCTCTGCATACCTCTTCCCCCCAGAATTCCTTGTCCCTGACCTTTTAATCTTCCTCTTTCTCTTTCATACTTCTAATATAACAACTAAGCTATTTGCTCCTCTATTTGCTAACCCCTCCACCTCCAATCATCTCTGTTCAAAAGGAGGCCATGATGGCAAACTTTGGGTTTCTAGGTTTCCTCATTCCTAATTTACTGCCAATTATAGTTATTATTCCCACTTTGCTTCTGACAGTTAAGTGCTATCATCTGGCCTGTTATTCTGTATTCTATCCTCCCTACTGTCATTGGGAAGCATCTCTTACCATCATCCCTGGACTACAGAGAAGAGCTGTTACTGAGCTTCTCAGAGATATTGGTGCTTCCTGCACTATAGCAATTCTCATCAACTTGGTAAGGAAGAGTATCTGGCATGCTCTTCCAAGAAACAGAATCAGCTGGGATATTTTCCAGTCTTATAGAGTATATTCATTCCAGTAAGCCCATTCTTTGAGTTTTTCAATCCCTTTGTCTACAGAGAAATGCTATGGCATTTCTTATATCTGTAGTTCATTAAATACTCACTTGATCACATTAGTGATTAATACTTCACCACTTTTTCCAAGCTTCCAAGATTTACTCCAGCAGCATCTTGGGATTATTTCCTAGGGCCATTACCAAATTTGTCCTTATCCAAAGTTATATCCTACAATTGCTTGGTCCACTCCTAGACAAAGTCCCAGGGCACATTCAAGAGCTACACCTAGACCAACTCCCATAGCTCCTGCTGGCAGGTGTTAGGCCATCCTATTGCTGCTTTGGGTACAATCTCTTCCTTTTCCTAGGATTTGCATCTTCCCACTAAGGTTTACTGAGATCTTATCTTAGATAAGTCTGGTGACAGGGAGAGATCTTAAAGAGTGCAAGCATTGTTCTTAAGGGCATTTGCTTTATTTGAAGTCTCTGCATAGTCTTCAAGGAAGAGGAAGGCCTTTCTATTGCAATGAGGAAAAGTGGATCATTTCCACAAGTCCTGAGAATTTAGAACATATGTGGGGGGAGATGAAAGTAGATGCTTAAGTGCAACAATCTAAATATTCTATATATATAAACATTTTATTTTCACATAGTTTAACAATGAGAAGGCATCTATATAAATTCTCAAGAAATGCCATAAAAAGATGATATGTATTTATATGTATATGCAATATATATGTATATATGTGCATATATCTATAACATATATGGTATATATGTAAAAGCATTAAAAATATCACATGATATACATGATTATGAAAGCATAAAAACTAAATTCTTACCTATTATGAGGGACTTAGAAGGGACTTTCACTTCTATACCTTTATACTGTTTATATTTTTTTCTTGGACCTTCAATGATCAGAGTTCACTAAATCACATCCTCAGTTCATAACATGTTATTATTATTATTATTTGTCCTAATAAGGCTTTCTCTTATTATTTTATTTATTAATATTTACCTCTTTATTTTTACCCTCTTCTTAGTTCTTTTCCCAGACTCCACGGGCAACTATTACAATGTACTTCTCTTAACATAGTGCAGTGAATCATCAATCAAACTCACAAAAACCAAGTCCTACCCAGCACTAAGCTTTAGTGATGATTATTCAAGTTCACAAGAACAGAGTCATATCACATCAAAACACATCTTTCTAAATCCCTTTTTCACACTGAAATGGCTTTTGGATTCAGAGTGACAAGCACCATGGCCAATACAAAATGGCATAAGGAAGCCTCTTAGTTTTGTGGATTTCTCAACCTTTAGACTCTCTGTAACAAGAAATGCTATGCAATTAACTTCCATTATTCAATCCAGCTATGGCTCATAAAGCCATGAACTGAAGACTAATTTATAATAAACAATCAAGACACAACAGGTACATCCTGCTTTAAAAATTCCTTAGATAAGAAGTCGGGATATAGCCCCCTCTGGAAGATCTTCAATTACCTTCTAATTAGTAAATCCCATTAATCTGGTAACAAAGGCATCTGGCTAAAGTCAGAACTAACTCAGGCATGGAGAAAGGAACCAAGTATAGGCCTATTTATTAATCTCTTTATAATGTTTAAAGTTTACCTTTTATTTTGATGCATTCCTGCAGCATGCATATTGTTTTGTGAGCATGTATGTACACGCAATTACATTGAATATTTACCTAAGTGTTGCATATTTACATTAAAATTCTGATTTGTACCAGCTTCTTTTAGCCCCATGTTTTAGGATCCATTCATACTGCTACCTGAAAACCTAAGCCACTGTTTTTAACTGCCCCATACTACTCTGTTGTATCTATCCCCTCTCCTAATGATGGACAGCCAGCTTGCCTCACTTCCTTAGCACCAGAGACAACGCTGCAGGTAGTATGTTTAAATATGAGAATTTCGTTAGGATATACAATCCAGAAGAGTATTCTTGGGTCATAAGGAACAAATATATTTATTAAATAATACCATCACCAAAATGAATACATTTAGACAACATTCACATCAGAGAGCATGAGTATTCCCTATATCACCACATTCCTACCAACACTTGCCATTACCCAACTGACAGGGGTAATAATTACAAAAGAGATGTCTCACTTGATTTTGGATCCTCTAATTGCCAGTTACTGTGAGTATCTTAACATTTGCTAGTTACCTTTTTAAATGTCTTCTCTAAATTGTTTGTTCATATCCTTTTCACATCTTTCAAATTGCAGTTAAAATGTTACATTCCCAATTCAACTTCCTCTTAACTGAATTCCAAAATTTTCCATGGCCACACAAATACAAAACAAAAAGGAAATACAATGAAGGGGCAGTCAGAGTAGCAAAAGCTAGCAGTCCTCACTAAGTGTGGTAAAAATAACTTACTCTTGCAAATGTCCCTAAGACATATAGCAATGTAAATGTCTTAAGAGGGTCCCTCCTAAAACAAGGAAGGAGCCCTGAAGCAAAACTTTGCTTCACAGTAAATCTACTTGGGGTCCCGTATATAGATGGGTCCAACATGAGCCCACTATTTGGTTTATAACCATGTCTTTGTAGTTGCTTAGATTTTATCAATAAGCAGGTATTAAATTGTTCTATATATTTTTCAAACATCACTGAGGATTTCTTAGAATCTCCAATGATATTTTGTATTTTATTTTCAATTCAAATTTTATGCAGGTCTCCTACTCCCTCCCCTTGCCTAATAGAGGATGAGTCCTCTGATCAACAGGATTTCCCACATTTGGATGTCACTCACCTCCATGTCCTTACAGGCATTATTCCCTCCAGTTTTCATTATCTTTATCAATGACAGAAACTAGCTAAGACATTGCTAAGAAAAACTCATTCTACCCTCTTTCAAATTAATGAATTAGTCCATCCATTCGTCTATTTAACAAATAGTTCTTGAGTCCCTAATATGTGTTTAAATGTTATGAGTTCAACAGGAGAAAAAAAAGACCATATTAAGCTCATAGAGTTTAATTTTTACTGTAAAGCATTCCCCTTACCAAGAAGAAACTTGAGAGTATATGGTGAATACATAAGTCTTATTCCTTCCTCTTTTGATGTAAATAATAACATGCCTGCTCTTGATAACCACTGCTGTAAATTTCTAGACATTGAAATGCATCATAGTGGTTTCTTTCAAAACAAAGGCTATCTATATGTTCATTCATTTTTCCAGGGGTCTGTTCACCACTCTACCACTACAGTCATGTACATACATCTAAGTCACAATGATCCATGCAAAATGTTGAGTGCTCCTTTTAATGACCACAATAAATGCAATACTGACTTAGATATTATCTTATCGGATTAAAATTCTTTCCCACTGTGTTCACACCTCTTTCCCTCAATTCACTGTGAAGAGACATAGCTGCATAACATTCCCCCTTTGAAGAAGATCAACACATCCTAATGAAAAAGAACAAATACTTTCACAATGAAGTTAACAATTAGGCATTTTCCTTTGAACAAATGTTTAGGTTTTCTCCTAACATAGAGTTTGTGGTGTAAGTTATCTATAGATAAGTTTAAGCATCAAAGATGTAGTTCATATATACAATGGAATATTACTCAGCCATCAGAAAGGATGAATACCTACCATTTACATCGACATGGTTGGAACTGGAGGGTGTTACACTAAGTGAAATAAGTCAATCAGGTAGAAATAATTATCATATGGTTTCACTCATATGTGGAAAATAAGAAATAATGCAGAGAACAATAGGGTATGGGAGGGAAAACCAAATGGGAAGAAATCAGAGAGGGAGACAAACCATGAGAAACTCTTGCCTCTGGGAAACAAACTGAGGGTTGCAGATAGGGAGGCGGGTGGGTGGGTGCAGCAATTGCGTGATGGGCATTAAGGAGGACACCTGATGTGATGAGCACTGGGTGTTATACGTAACTAATGAATAATTGAAAATTATATCAAAAACTAATGATGTACTATGTTGGCTAATTGAATTTAAATAAAAAAAATGATTTAATAAGCATGGTGAGTTTGGCAGATACTTTCCAAAGACTTCCATATTTATGCCCTACCTTATCTTTTCAGCCTTATCATCTGCATTTCCTGCATTATAATTTACATCTTGGTAAAGTTCCCAAAACAGACCATGCCATTTCATACATCAGCATTTTTATTATCACTACAACTTCTACCTGGAATGCACTTCCAATATTCCTTTCTTCACCTACCTCTCACTTCACATTCAGAATACAGTTTTGATCCTGACTCTTCCCCAATCACACAAAGCCCCTCTCCTGAGGCCCAAAGCACCCTGAGCATCCTTGATCAAACACCTGCTCTCTTGAAATGATCTCTTTATGTGTCTGTCCAGCCCACCAGCCTAAAATTTCCTCGAGAGCAAATACCGGGCCTTACTCATCTTTATATATCCAGCTCCGACCACAGTCCTTGCCACAGAGCACATAATCATTATAATCATTAAATTTTGAAGAGAAAACTCAACTAAAATAACTTCTTGGAACAGAACTTTGAGTTTATACAATCATAATCACCCCACTATGAACTCTGTGGCTAAACACAATAGCTAGCTATTAATACAGGGAATTTGAGGAACAGAGAAAGGACCACTGGTAATCATCCCTTAAGGTCACTCCTTATCATCCTTTAATTAAAAATTTTAAATGCCATTCCGTATACTGTGCACAGAATACATTAATAACCTATTCCTGATGATATTATAATGTATGACTTAGCAAAGTAGTTTTCAAACTTTGCTTTTTGGATTTAAGGTAAAGATTGTTTAGTGTTTATTTTTTTTATTTTTTTCCCCAAATATGTTTATTTTATTTTTTCAGTGTTACAAGATTAATTGTTCATTTTTTATGTACATATTTTGAGGCGACCCCTCTTTTTCTAAATAAAGTGTGAGCAGAAACATCAACAAATGAAATAGCTAAAAGTGAGCAAGCTAGTTGAGACTAGATGAAGTGATGAGGAAAACAAATGCCTTAGAACTCCTACTGCTCCTCGAAGTTCACCATGGCGATCATCTGTTGGCAGCCAGGACTGTCCTTAGCTAGAGCCCTGAACCAAATTTGAAGTGCAATGACTCTGTTCCCCCATCCCTACTCACTGCATGATCACTTATTTCAATTTTTTTTTGAGTTGAGCAAGGAGATCCTGAAACTGCCAACCTCATCTCTATTCAGAAGTATCAAGTGTTCATTGCTTCTAGAATTCTGAGGTTACTACAGAATGCTAAGGAGGGGGTTCTATAGGTGTTATGGAATTACCTGTTTCACGTGTTTATTATCTTTCCTATTATTTAACATGTAATGTATAAAAAGTGCTAAAGAGCAATGTTGCTCAATTTATAATGTGTATATGAAGCATCTGGGATCTTGTTAAAATGAAGGTTCTGACTCAGTAAGTCAGGAGCAAAATTGGAGAGTCCACATTTCTAACAAGCTCCCAGGTGATGCCAATGCTGCTGGTCCACAGATGGTGCTTTGAGAAGCAATAAAGAATGCAAGAAATGGATGAGCTATACTCTCCAATTCTCACAAAGTTCACAGTCTCACAGGAAGCACAGACCTAAACTGTAAAAACTCAAATACAAGACAGCAAAGGGCGAGTAATAAAGAGAATGATGAATTTGCAATGTGGGTGGTTTTCAAAATCTCACTTTAAGTGGTTTAAGTGATATAAAAGAAATAAGAAAGACCATCAGGAAATCAGTCAATAGGTCCCCCCCCAAAACTAAATATGTTCTCCCAGATTTCTGGTCCCTTTCTGCTCATTTTCTTAGCATTAGAGAATTAGGATTTTGTTTACTATTACCAGCATACTTCTGCTTTCTTGTCCCAGAGATAGTAGTAAAGGAAGACGGACCCCAGAGATAGGAAGCAGGAAAATGCTACCTTCTTATGGTTTCTGGAAACAGCTTCCTAAACCAGCTAAGTCACCCGACAGAGATGTCACCTTGCAGAGATAGTAAAATTATCAAGCCCCAAAACTACGCTTGTTATCAAACAGCCTGGCCCACTCTTACGAGTAGGCGTCCAGGTGTCAAACTAAAAGGGAAGACAGATGCAGATCTGCCCACACACACAGCCGTGAACGGCTTTGGAAAATTCCACGGTGTGTGACAGGTTACTTTTCTGTACCCTCACATTTTGTTAACAGGCTAACAGCTGTACTTCTAAAACATAGGTTTACAAACCCAGATATCTTTGTAATGAAACCATAAAATCACAGGATTGAAAGCCACATTGATACCATCCTGTGAACGTGCATCAGGATTTCACTCTCAGAGCTCTGCTTTCAGGAGACAGACACAATAGCCAAACTAACCTGCAGGCAAGCAGTGAATAAACAATCCTCTTGCTGAAAGCATTGGCTCTGCATTTCATCAAGCTCTCTTTCTCAGAAAGAAAACTCGGGCTCGGTGGTGTTCGCTCATCTTTTTTTTCAAATTGATGATACTGCAGTAATGTGCCAGACTCTGTAGAAGGAAATACACAAAGAGTATTTGGAACAACACCGGACTTTAGGCTTTGGGCAATTTCTCCTAAGTCCAAGTTTCTTAACCACAAAACAAAAGTGATAAAATCTATTACAATGACTTGACAAGATATTGTGAGGATTTAAAGAAGCAAATGTATGTGAAAGAACCATAGAGAATACAAAATAATGATAGAGGTAGCCAATATTTATTGAGTGAATACTATGTACCCGGAATTTTCTATGTATTACCTGATCTTATACTCAAAATAATCCAGTAAGGTAGGAATTATAATCATTATTTTACAGATAAGGAAACTGAGGCCAAGGGAGGTTGAGTAACCCGACAGTGTTACATCATTAAGACACAGCCAAGCATAGTGCACATTTGTTATTTCTTGGTCCCCAGCATCATCTCTTTCCCACAGCATTCCAGCTTCCACATAGGGAATCATATCTCATTCGTTAAGAATAGTCTTCATAGGTAGGAAATGGTTGACTTCCACTACAAAAGTTGAAGGGCTAGATCCTTCTTTCCACTAGACTGATACTGGTAGAGGGAGAAAATGTAGCTACTTTTTTCTGAGACTTTGACCCTTGAGAAAGTAGTACAAAGTTTTAAAAAATGGTGAGGTCCCATTCAGTCAGAAGCAGCATCTTGTTCTGTCAATTCCTATCTTGAGAAATTTCCTGTAGTTCTTGCTTCTTTGACTTGCCCCAAACTACTGGTTTCTGCCTATGTCAGGATATGGTTGTCCAAACTTCGGATCTGTTATATCTTGACAGTTGGCCAATAGATTTACATTTTGCTGAAGTTAGCCAATATTTGGCGGGGCGGGGGGGTGGGGGAGCTTGCAATCAAAAGAAGCTAACTGATATACCAAGCCACGACCTTAACCCAATGTAGCATGAAATCCAAAGTCCATGCATGAAACCAAATAATGCTATCATTTCTTAGTAGTTCACTTCAAGTATTAAAACATACAGTATTTCTCATTTTCAACCAACACAACAGCTATATTAATCCATGACCCACTTATTAATTCATATAACCTACCTTATAAAAATAAATGTAAAAATTATTTCTCGAGTGATAATTTAGGAATTCTCTTAAGTGTCATAGATTTAAAGTGAAATCATTGAGTCATTTGGGAAATTGAGTTGCAGAGCTGAGAGGAATCTACAAGATCATTTTCAGCTACCTTTTTAGAAGTAGAAATATCAATAATTTAATGAAAATAACATCTGGCAGTCTTAAACATTCTTCTTTGATTTGGTATAGGAGACAACCACTACATTGCCTAGATGCAGTGTGTTATAGGTAAGTTTCACCAAACACATACCGTAAACAAAGACTACTGAAACAAAATTTATCTCTCTGAGCTTTGTCTTTTTTCAAATTTAAGAAACCTTCAGGCTCTGCTAAGTAATTGTATTACTGCAGCAGCCTCTGGAGTAGTCTAAATGATCATCATGGACATCAAACAACAGGGAGCTTTCAAAAAGAAAAAAAGAAAAATGGTTCAGCCACACTTTAATTTCTTCTCTCCTTTCAAAAGAACATATATTCACCAGGATTTTTGGGAAAAGGATTTTCTTCCACTCTCTTGACACTTTTGTTTGTGCTAGATGAAAAAAAGAAGACGTAAAGTGATCTGGGCACTTAGATTTGCAGCTTTCTTTTTTTTTTAAGATTTTATTTATTTATTTGAGAGACAGAGAAAGTGATAGAGAGCATGAGAGGAGAGAAGGTTAGAGGAAGAAGCAGACTCCCCGTGGAGCTGGGATCCCGATGTGGGACTCGATCCCAGAACTCAAAGATCATGACCTGAGCCGAAGGCAGTTGCTCAACCAACTGAGCCACCCAGGCGCCCCATAGATTTGCAGCTTTCTAAAGAAGGGATTGTAAGGCTGGGCATGTTACATGTGGGGGAGTGAAAGGAAAGCACAACAATGTGCTGCTATGTTTGTTTGGAGCTATTACCACTTACCCCATGGTATAGTCAGTTCTTCGTGAAAGAAACAAAATGTAATACACATGCATCACACTGCAATATGGACATAGGACCAAAAGAAATTTTCAAAATTCCATGCCACAAAAGCACTCACTTTTGTTAAATATCATTTTCCCCACTCCAGGGTTGACAGATTTTCATTTGACAGGTATTTTTGGAGCACTTTGAGGGACTATGTTAAGCATGCTTTGATCTCAAAGCAATACCTCACTCACTCGAAGTTCCAAGCAAAAGACCATCTTATAAAATATTACAGAGACTTTCTAGTAATTCTGATAACCCAGTCTGGTTGAATGTGCCCAAGTGGAAACCACAGAATGCTGAATTTCATCATATATAAGATGTTTTTAAAAATAGACTTTATATGTTTAAGCAAAGTATAATTTTAGCAAAGTAAATAAAGATGATTTCACCAAATAATTAATTTGATGATGACTTTTATAGAATGTGTGGCTTTAGAATCATGTTATTAAAAATACTTCATCTAAAATAATGAATTCTGTCTGATTAGAAGTTTTGAATAACCATATCCTTAAAAAAATTAGATGAGGGGCGCCTGGGTGGCTCAGTTAGTTGAGTGGCTGCCTTTGGCTCAGGTCATGATCTTTGAGTTCCAGGATCGAGTCCCACTTCGGGCTCCCAGCTCCACGGGGAGTCTGCTTCGTCCTCTGACCTTCTCTCCTCTCATCCTCTCTCTCACTTTCTCTATCTCTCAAATAAATAAATAAAATCTTTTAAAAAAATTAGATGAATGAAAATACAGGCATAGTATCTCCTCAGAAATCTTGAATGAAATTATTTGATGGATTTGGAACATTAATTAGAGAAATTTCTATTCACTTCTTCGAACATATTCAGAGAGAAGTTTAGAAGTCTTGCTATACATAGAACAGAACCCTTTTATGAAGACATTGCAGGAAAAAATACCTATAATAATACAGTCCAGGAATATCACCTATACCTTGAAAGTCACCATTTTTAACCCTTTTGTTCACAATTTACTTCAAAAGTTGGTCTAACTCTTTCACTCCATGAACAAACTCTCATCAAAATGACCTTTTTTATAGGATAAACTTCTCTTCGGTTTGTAAAGACTACATCCTACTCTTAAGCAATCCTTATTTCACATTTGCAGCACCATCAAACAGAACTAGAGAGGTAGGAGGTGGAGCAAGATGGCAGAGAAGTAGGAGGTTGAGATAGAGTCGGATTCCAGAAGTTCATCTAGATAGTTATCAAACCATTGTAAAAGCCAGCATACTCAACAGGAGAGAGAAGAGAGGAAGAAGGGCAATTCTAGGAGCAGAAAATCGACCACTTTCCGAAAGGTAGGATGTTTGGAAAAGTGAATCCAAAGCGACAGGAAGAGAGACCACGGGCGGGGGGGCCCGGCTCCCTGCAGCCGCAGAGCCGCGGAGCACAAACTCGGAACTTTTACAGTCTGCTCCACTGAGGGACATCACTCCAGAGGCTAAGCGGGGGCATTAGCCCTCGTGGGAATAGTGTGGTTTCAGGACCCGTGTGGTCACAAAGGGACCAGGGGTGTCTGAGTGCGGCAGAGCTCCCAGGTATCGGGGCGGAAAAGCCAGCGACAGAGAAGGAGCCGCGCAATGCGCTTTCAGCCTGGGCTTACCGAGGACCGTGATCCGAAGCACAATCCGGCTGTGGCTCTTCGAGCAAGGACACCCACAGGAGGCAGCTTCGGAGAGACCCCCTCCTTCCTTCTCCAGGAGGAGTGGCGTGGGAGTGCACAGCAGGAATCTGCTGGGTTCCAAGAGCGGCTCCGAGCACTTGGCTCCTCTGGACGGAGACTGGGAGGCCGCCATTTGCATTCCCAGCCTCCTGGGCAGTACGGAAAGCGCTCAGGGAACAAAGACTCCTAAGAGCGAACCTGAGCGAATTGCTTGGCCCATCCCCGGGCAAGGGTGGGGCAATTCCGCCTCAGGCAAAGACATCTAGGAATCAAGGCAAAGGGCCCCTCCTCCAGAAGATCAGTGAGAATATCCAGCCAAAACCAAGTTCATCAATCAGTGAAAACTGTGGAACTCCAGAGTATTTTCTCTCTCACTCATCTATTCTTAGCTCAATAAAATGACAAGGCGGAAAAACTCACCACAAAAAAAAGAGTAAGAGACAGTACCGATGGCTAGAGACCTGGTTAATACAGACATTAGTAATATGTCAGAAATAGAATTCAAAATGACAGTTATCAAGGTGATAGCTGGGCTCGAAAAAAGCATGGAAGAGATTAAACAATCCCTTTCTGGAGAAATAAAAATACCTTTTGGGAGAAATAAAAGAAATAA
>CM052800.1:30676344-30691945 GCA_028533885.1 Nasua narica | reverse complement strand
GAAGCCCTCATCACAATCAATTCCATAAATATATCCACCACCACCAAAAGTTTCTTCCCATCTTCTTTATTTCTGTGTGTACAATAATACCTTAATATAAGATCTACCATTCTTAGAAAATTTTTAAGTTCACCACAGTATTGTTATAAAGCTACAATAATTGAAACAGTATGGTACTGAAATAAAAACAGACATAAAGACCAATGAAACAGAATAGAGAGCCTAGAAATAAACCCTCTCATATATGGTCAACTGATCTTCAACAAAGATCCCAAGAATACACAATATGAGGAATGAATAGTCTTTCCAAGAAAAGGTATTGGGAAAACTGGATATCCGCATGCAAAAGAATTTAAATGGACCATTATCTTATACCACACACAAAAATCAACTCCAAATGTGGTAAAGACTTAAACATGAGACCTGAAAACGTAAAACACCTGGAAGAAAACTTAGAGAAAAGAATTCTTGACATTGGTCCTGGCAATGATTTCTTGGATGTAACACCAAAAGCATAGGGAGCAAAAGCAAAAATAGACAAATGGGATTACATAAAACTAAAAAGCTTTTACACAGCCAAGGAAACAATCAAGTCATAAGACAACCTATAGAATGGGAAAAAATATTTGCAAACCAATATATCTGATAAAGGGTTAATATTCAAAATATGTAAGGCCCTCCTACAATTCAATAACAAAAAACCCCAAATGATTCAATTAAAAAATGGGCAAAGGATCTGAATAGAAATTTCTCTAAAAAAGAATACAAATGGCCAACAGGTATATGAAAAGGTACACAACATCACTCTCATCAGACAAGTACAAATCAAAACTACAATGAAATTTCAGCTCAATATTCTTATTAACACATTGTAAAGGAGGGCTATAGTGTTACCACCTGTGCTTATGATAACCAGATGCCACTATCTCTTGAAAGCCAAGCCCAGGGAGAGTCAAGATAGTGGAAGAGTAGGGGACCTCGTTTCATCTGGTCCCTTAAATTTATCTAGATAACTATCAAATCATGCTGAACACCTATGAATTCAACCTGAAATGTAAGAAAGCCAACTCCATAAAAGCAAAAAGTGCCATGCCCCAACAAAAGGGCAGCAGAAGGGAAATCAGTGAGGGACTCTAGAATCAGCCTGCCTTATTTTCTTTAGGCTTTCTCAAGATACACATTATGTCCTTCCACATGTTGAATAATAAGTAATTCTGAGCACGTACAGTGCACTGCATAAACATGGAACTGCTCATTCCTTTCCAAATGGAAGGTCATGATCTCTGTATCTCATTAGTGAAGCAGCAGAAAAAGAGCTGGAAACATAGTTCCAAAAATTACAGCTCTGCTGTGGATTTAACTTCTCTGTAAAATGGGGATAGTAATTCTTCACCATAAACATTTCTCAGGATTGTTTTAAAGATCAATTTAGATCACATAAATATGCAAAGAGCCCAAGATCTATCAAGGAATTTTGTGTAGTTCTATAAATATATAGTATAAAGTGGAAAGTACAATATTCCAGCTATTAAATAATGAAGAAATGTTAGAGCATAATTTTTTCAAACCCTAATAAAATAATGAATCTAGGTAATACTCAACAAGGGCTACTAACATCACACAAGAAAGAGAGAGACAAACAGATATTATCTGTGATGTATTCCTAAAGGGGATTTAAAAAAGAACCTAAATTAGATCAAAGCATTAAGCCAAACCTCTAGATCTAATTTCTAGTTTTCAGGAAATACAGGAGGCAAAAGGACACATTAAAGGATACCAAAAGAAAGCAAACACCAAAGTCCAGAATTAAGGAAATTCTCAAAGATAAATTGTTTCATTTCTTTAACATATTGATAAAGGAAAAAGAAGATGGGGAATCTATGGATTAAAAGAGACATAAGAGATATGTGACAACCAAATGTATGTGAGAACCCTGGAAACTGATTCAAACAAACCAAGATTTTTAAAAATCATTTTGGAAACAATCAGGAAATCTGAACAGTGACTGGATATTTGTTGATATTAAGGGATTATTGCCAATTTTTTAAGTGTGACAATGGTCTTATGGTTATGTTTTTAAGCAATCCATTATCTTTTAGAGATAGAAACTGAAATACTCATGGACAAATGCCATAATGTCTAAGAGTGTCTTCAAAAAGACCAGAAGGTATAGGGCTGGGGGATGAGAGGTGCAGGTAGAAATGGGAAAATATAAGCGTAGTATATAAAGCACAATAAAAATGGTTATATAAAAATCTTGAATATGCTATGCTCCCTGTGCAGTGACTTAATATTCACCCATCACAAGCATAATTTAGACTATCACAAGCTCTAATGAGAGCTTAGGAGTGAGAAATCACTAAACTTAGAAATTTATTACTATTTTTTTAATACTAAACTTTGAGGTCTTAAACATGCATCAGTGAGAGGGGTACCTGTTTATTTCCATTGCAGGCTAGACATTTTCAGACCACAGCCTTTTAATTTATGCATTCTCCTACTTTCTTCAAAGTATAATGGAAAGGGTGGCCTTTATCATTTTAATCACTAAGGAAATCTTGGGAACTCTTGCGAGAGATGTATGGTCACCAGCCATAACCCTCAAAAAACAAAGTGTTCTTATGATACTTTAAAAAACTGGTTTGTGGTGTACTATGTTCTTCAAGCTCCCAGACCCTTGGCTACACAAGCTGCAAATACATTTCAAGTGCAAATTATTTGCACTGTTAAACTTTATAGTCCATAAAATCATTCATCTGATTAAAAATTTTGAAATGCTAGATTTCTAAGAAGATGAAAGCAAATTACCAGCTGATATTTCTATTTTTAGCCAAATAAATAATCATAATATAAATTACTAGAGACTTCAAAGTATCTAGGCTTTATAACATACTTGTAAAAAAATACATGATACTAAACAATTTTGGAAGAGCTGGTACGTTGAAAATTAAAACAATGTATCTTTATTTTTATTTATTTTATTTTTTAAGTGGGCTCCATGCCCCATGTGAAGCCCAACACGGGGCTTGAACTTACAACCCTGAGATCAAGACCTGAACTGAGATCAAGAGTCAAACACCTAACTGACTGAGCTATCCAGGTACCCCTAAAAATGAATCTTTAAAAGCGCAACCTCAAAAGTCCTCAGCAGAACAGTCTGCCCGACTATACACAACACCTTTGCTTCAATTCTTAAAACCCACAGCAGTTTGAATGTAGTTCTATCATCACATGATGTCCCAGACAAAATGAAGAGAAAATCCCGATCATTCCATCTCAACCACATGAACCTATTCTCTTTTCATTAAATGATGGGAATCATATTAGTTTGCTAGGGCTGCAGTAATAAAGTCCCACAAACTCAGTGGCATAAACGACAAAAATGAGTTGTCTTACAATTCCAGAGGCTAAAAGCCCAACATATCAAAGTATCAGCAAGGTTGGTTCTTTCTGTTGGCTATGAAGAAGAATCTGTTCCATGTACCCCCTCTCCCCTCGCTGGTTTCTGAAGGTTTGCTAACAAACTGTGGCATCTATTGGCTTGTAGAAGCCTTCCCCTGATCTCTGCCTTGATCTTCACGTGGCATTCCCCCTGTGTACCTGTGTCCAAATCTCCCCTTTCTATAAGGTCACCAGTCAGAGTTAATGCCCACTCTACCACAGTATGACTCATCTAACTCAACTAACTGCATCTGCAATGATCCTATTTCCAAATAAGGTTATATTCTGCGGTATGAGAGGTTAGAACCTCAACGTTGAATTTTGGGGGTAAACAACTCAATGCATAACAGGAATTAAGATAATTTGCTCATGTGGTACACATATTCAATCATCCAGGACATATATAAGGCAGAAAAAAAAATCAAGTTAGAAGGAGGAACTCTACATATCAAAGTGGTATAGATCTGTTCCATTTCAATAACTCGTTAATGCATGCATTCAAGAAAACAATGAGTAAATAACAATGACACCTAGGCATAAAAGAGGATTAAAAAGTACACACATCATTAGGGACAACCTGACTCATGTTTTATGCACTACACAGACTAACAATATTTAAAATTCTCATTCAACACTTATTTTAATATCAGTGGAAAGAAACTAATATCCTATTAATAAAATCATATACTTTTTTCATTTCAAAATCATTCATTAAACCTAAAATAACATTTACTTCTATTTGGGAAATCCTTCCTGTTCAGTGTTCTGTCATTCATACCCGAATAATGTTAATAATTCAGACTCACAAAGGATCAAGGAGGTTACAAGACTGTAGTTACAGGTAATTGTTCAATGAATATTTGAAAGTGTTTTTGACAAAATAATTCCTGTATTTCTGTAGTTCTTGATCCCTTTTCAGTATTCTTCTGCAATGTTCAAACTAGATAAAGTCTTGGGAGGTGTACTTAAAGGTTCAAAATCTAGATTAAAAAATAAATCACTCATTCTCATCACAGAGCACTATAGGAGACTTCCAGCTTGCTGTGATGCTGACTGCTGATTTCAGAGTGGGTAGCGCAACCCAATGTATCCATATATGCCAAATAAATTTTCCATTTATTGGCCCTGTATATTTCAGAGGTAGAGGGCAAGAACAATATGCCTTTTCCTGGTTGTTTAAGGCATTATTTATGGAACTGTAACTTAATGAACACCATATTTCCCATTCATTCCAGTGAGATTTTAGTATCTCCTTATGAATTGGAGCCCCAGGAAGCTCTTTGATAGGTCTCTCAGTTTTGCCAATTAGGAGGGAAAATGACCAAATAAATATCACAAAAGGATTGGAAATACCTAGTAAAGGAAAGACCCAGAACAACTCTGTAGTCTGTCTTTACCCAGCTTTATGCACCAGGGAAATCACCTGTTCAACAGTGTGGTGCACAGACTCTGAACTAGCTATCTGGGTACAAATCTCACCTCTGGCACTTATTAGCCATGTGACCTTGAGCAAACCATTTGACTTTTCTGTATCTCACTTGCTTCTTGAGCAAAATGGTAGTGACAACAGTACTTGCTTAATGGACTTGTATGCAGATTAAATATGTTAATACCTGCAGACTGTTGGGAACAATGCCTGGCACATTCTAAACCCAAGTGCTAGCCATTACTAGAAATTTGTAATTGCAGAGTAAACTATTTTGTTGTGATGTTAAGTGTTGATGTGAACTTTAAACAAATGTATTTCTTTGTTGGCATGGAGTGGGCAGTGAAGCAGCTGGGCATATATTCTATCCAGTAAGATTCCCAAAAGGCGATCACTGATCACTCTCTCTCCAGGGTAGCTCTGCCCAGTAGGAAGAGGTTCTCTGACCACACTGATCGTGGCGGAAATGTTTTGGGAAACACTTTGCTAGACAGAAGAGCAGCCTAATGTATACTCAGCTCACCAAGCCAGCCTCCTCCTTTCACAGACTTCTTTTTGCCAGACAGCTGAGACTAGAGATTCCAACATCTAGTAGGAACTTACCCTCTAACCGCTTCTAATTCAAGAGAGGATGAGAACCAGTCTCATTGTTGTCTTGTAGTTCTTTAACCTGAAAGCACGCGTGGATGAGTTTCTTGCTGTTAGATACAACCGACATCATAAGAACCTGAAAACACATCTGAAAACAGAGCCCTCAGCCACTCTCAGATACTCCTCAAACTATTCTTCTGGTCCAGCCACTCAACAGATGCTTTTATCAGTAATTGCAAAATAGAAAAATGATTTTAGAAAACCCTAATTAAAACCCATAAATTACAAATTCCACAAGATGAACAAAAGTTCATGAGCGTGGGGCAGAGCAGGGAAATTGCCATTTACTGGAGGAGGTAGATAAGCAAGAGGAAAGGCACTAAGGTTTAGGAAGACTCGACAGCAGAAGCATATGAACTGTGTCTTGAAGAAAATGTGACAATTTGCAATGTTTTATCTGCCCTGAAAGACGTAAGGAATAGATCCATTTCCAATCTTAAAATTAGCTCACTCTAGCAGTGACTATACTAGAATCAACAGTCTCATAGGAAGAGAGTAGCACTGGGAGCTCAGAAACAGATTTATCCACTTACTTGCTCACTAAGACCTGCAGACCCATCTTCTACAGGATCACTAATGCGAGGGTAAGAGACTATGGAAAGAGTACAGATGCATGTTTATTTATCTCATGATAAATGGACGTGAGCACAGAAGTAGAGTCCGCATGGTGAGAACTAACAGATAAGAATTTATATTATAAAAACATTCAAGCATACAATAGCCTGTCTTTCACAGCTTTACACTGAATGATTTTTATTTGCCACTCACGTCAGTTGTGACCTTGCATCTTTTACTGTAGTTAAATCCCTTTTTAAAAATTTGTCAGTTACCATGATCTGTAGTGCTCAGAGGTAAAAGTAACACAGCTACCAAGAAAGAAACGGTTGCCCCTGACATTCATGATTGGCGAATACCTAAGTGTGGAGTTATTGCGTATTCCTACATGTGGTGTACACGTGGAAAGGGATGAGTAGAATTAATTCTCAATTACACATTCATTTAGTTATGTGTGTAGCAATGGGATACTTCTAAAGATATAAGAGAGAGATGACATATAGTGCCTAATTCTACGTCCCTTGCCCGGAAGACTAAAATCTATTTGGGAAGGTAAGACATGTATCTGTGAAAGAATAAGTAAATCACTGTGCAAGATGGTACACAATTAAGTGTCAAAATGAATGCTAGAAGCCATTGTATTACTGAAGGAAATCACTGGGAGCTGGAGCAACAGTAGACCTTGTCACAAGAGGAGGGGCAATGTGAACAGGTATTATTTACATAAAAAAGAAAAAATTTAATGAACCACTTGGGTGGCTCAGTCAGTTAAACACTTGACTCTTGATCGTAGCTAAGGTCTTGATCTCAGGGTTTTGAATTTGAGCCCTAAAATAAAAGAAAGATTTAATATGCGATCATATTAAATCTCTGCAGTCAGAGAGAATTCAATTGAGAAAGGCCAACTCAAGAGAGTTATCTCTACAAATGGGGACATAAAGAGAGTATTAGAGAGGCCAAACATAAGGCTCTCATTAGATTATTAAGTGGGTTGAAAAGCCAAACTCAGGAATTTGGGACTTTTCTTACAGTCAAGAAACAATCACTGATACTTTCCAAGGCAAAGCAGAATATAGAGAATCTAGTTTAGTTTGATTTGACTTGGTTTGGTTTTAGGTAGCCCTGCCTGTTCTAATGAATGGGAACATGAATAATACCAAATATCAAATAAGCCAAAAACCATGTAAATTTGGCATTGGATGGTATTACATGCATGTTTTGATACTTTCTTGAGAGAGTGATTTCTATAACTTTGGCTGTAAGAAACTTGAAAAAGTTTCTTGAAACTTTTTTAAAACTTTAGAAAAGAAAAAAAAAATTTCCCTCCCAATTCATCTCCCTACCTTTTCTGACAAGACCCACCTAGCTCAGGAATTCTATAGGACTAGACATCTCTTGCCCCAGAGAAAAATTAGTCAGACTTTGTTTTGAAAGCCTAGGTACAAAGTTCTATCTGATTATCTGAGAAGGAAGGGGTCTGATGGGCATGTAGAAAGGGAGGGTACAACATAGGGAGAATTGGTTCACCAAAGAGTGAAGGGATTAGGAGGAAGTTTCACTTTGTGGACAACATAGGGCAGGGCTTCTCATGTTTCACCAACGTTCCTGGATGTGGCAGGACCTCCTTGAGTTCACCATGCATAGATACCTTCGACACTGAGCTAAAGGCCCTGATGGTCAAGATTGAAGAGCAAGAGATTTTTTGGGACTATGGGTAATGAATCCCCTGACACTTAACGAAATAAAAAAGCAGCTCAGCCAGTGCCCATGGAATTAGGACCAGAGGTAGTCTTCAAATGAGCTTCTTAAAATAGGGTAGATTTCTTAAAATCATTGAAGGTGGTTTCTCCCATAAACTCTATTGGGTAGGAACCATATCAATTAAAGCTGATTTAGAAAAATAAAGGAATATGACATTTGTCACAATTGAGGGCAACAGAGCAAATTTATAACTTTGTTCTAGTTTTCTCTTATTCTCTTAAAGTAGCACACTGATTCATTCTTTGAATGAAAATTTTAGTCTACACCAAATATGATATCCTAAAAGCAGAATTGATCAGCCTTGAAGTTGGGTGAAGGGACAGAATCTTCCATGAATTGAAGGGATGAACAGTGAGTGAGAGGCCAAAACCTTGAATTCCCCACTACTGTAGGTATTGTCAGACAGTGGAGTTTGTGCAAGTATAATGGCGCCCATGCAAATGTGTAACCAGCCATGTATGTTGAATGCTACTCATTCATCAAGGAAAAATTATTTCTACCATCCTTATACCAATTTATAAACTCTGGTATAAATTTTTTCCAGCTTTATTGATGAAAAATTGACAAATAAAATCATATGTATTTAAAGTGTACATGTGGTGATCACATTGTGAGGGGATTACCACAATCAAGTTAATTAATATATCCATCACCTCATAGTTAGACCCTTTTTAGTGTGTGCAGTAAGAACATGAGATCTCCTCTCCACAAACTGAAGTATATAATACAGTATTATTCACCATGCAGTATATTAGAACCTTATAACTTATTTATCTTATAACTTCAAGTTTGTTCCCTTTGACCTACATCTCCACATTTCTCCTAACCCTTAGACTCTGGCATCCACCATTCTACTATCCGTTGCTATGAGATTGGCTTTGCTTTGCTTTTCTCTTTTTAGATTCCATGGATAAGTGATACCATACAGTATTTGTCTTTCTCTGTCTGGTTTATTTCACTTAGCATAATGCCCTCCAGGTTCATCCATATTGTCACAAATGGCAGGGTTTCCTTCTTTTTTTATGGCTTAATATATCATTTATATCACATTATATATCTTTATATATACATATACATAAATACACACACACACACATATATATATAATGGAACATATATCACATTTTTTAACCCATTCATCTGACAATGGACACCTAGATTGTATCTATATCTTGCCTATTGTGATTACTGCTACAATACACATGGGAATGCAGACATCTCTTCCAAATACTGATTTTATTTCCTTTGTATACACACCAAGAAGTGAGACTGCAGAATCATATGGTAATTCTGTTTTTAATTTTTTGAGGAACCTCTATATTGTTTTCCATAGTGGTGGAACCATTCAGGTACAAATTGTGATAATGATATTTAACATGCTAAGTGCTATGGACCAAATGATTTTGTACCCCCCAAAAATTTATAAATGGAAGCCCTAATCCTCAGTGTGATGGTGTTTGGAAGTGGAGCCTTGAGGTTAAGATGATGTCATAAGAGTAGATCCCCATGATGGGATTAGTACCCTTACAAAAAAAGGAAGAAATCAGAGTTCTATCGGTCTCTGCCATGTGAGGATACAGCAAGATGGTGGGCCATTGCAAACCAGAAAGAGGGTCTTAACCAAACACAGATTCTGTGAACGCCTGAGTTTTGATTTTTCAGCTTTCAGAACTGTGAGAAATAAATATTATTTAAGCCATCCAATCTATGATATTTTGTTGTAACAGCCCAAACTAATTGAGACATTAAGCAATTACCTCTACATGCTTGTTGATTCTCCTTAGGGTCTTACACATGCCATCCCTAATATATACAGTTTACTTGTATATGGACCCAGATAACTGTTTATCCTGAGATAATTTGAAAGTAAATTATAGACTATAAAATATTAGGGTATTGTGTTCTATGTATTCTTTCCCAATAATTGTTAATATATGCAAAACTATTACATTTAACCAGGATAAACATCTATCTTACAGATGAGAAAACTGGAAAACAGAAATTTATTTACTAGTTTTGTGATCATTTTAGGCCTCAGATATTTTATTTATATAATATGGTTATTGTGTCAATGCAACATATATATACATAAAATATATATATGTCTGTACAAATATATATATGTGTATATATATATGTATGTGTGTATGTATGTATATATAGAGAGAGAGCTTTTTAGCTCTATATATATAGAGCACTCTCTCTCTCTCTCTCTCTCTCTATATATATATATATATAAAGCTCTTTTCTCAGTGCCAAGCATTCAGGAAAAATTGAATCAATTATAACTGCAACATTCCAAATGAAATATAAATGAATTAAAGACTTTCTAAGCCCTCATTTTACTATCTGAGAGCATTGCCTATCAGCAGTAATTGAATTTCACCTTTAAAGTTTAGAACTAATTTAAGAATAATTCCTCTAAGTAACTGAAGTTTAAAGAAGGTTTTGAGTTGAGATAGCACAGAAAATCTTATTATAGCTAAAACCTGACAAAGGTCTAATATTGGCCAATAAAACACAACTAGCACATTTATGAATTAAATCCTCTTTCCATTTTAGTTAGCATAACTCTACTCAGTGTACCACATTCCAAGAATGTTCCATCCCAGACACCTGTGTTTCTTAGGAGCCAGCCCAACCTTCTGACTGTCAGCTTGTTCATTTCCCTCTGGATCTTTTCCATCCTCCTCCTTTTGTCTTTATGTTAAGAGATGAATGACATAATTCTAGAGGGTTATCCGGAGGCCCTAGCTCTGGCTTTCTCCTACCACTACCACTCTCATTCCTGGCCCAATTTGGATTCACCAGCTGGCAAAAAAAAAATCAATGTGTGTCTAGCCCTGGGAACTACAAGTGATAAAATAGAAAAGGCAATGCAGAAACCCAAAGTCAAAGGCTCACTTCCAACCCTTGGTATAAGACTCAATTAGGAAGAATATGCACAATAATGCCAGCAGACATTGGGAATTTTACAGAGCATGCTGAGTAATTTTGGGCCTTTCCACAATTTCTGGCATGAACAGTGCATTCATAGGCTATTAAACCATCAATGATTCTTTTTCTCAGATTTCTAAAACTCCAACATCCAAGCCTTTTTTCCTTAGCCTTAGGTTCAAAACAGACATTAGAGATTCTAATTCAGTCTCCCGAACAACATCAACCTTTAGAACACTCCCTTCAGGGGTCAGTCAGCTACATTGTTTCAGAGCCGGTTACATTCAGCTGAGATCCACCATTCTGTAACTTTCCAGTGCAGATTAGAAAATCAAGCCTAAAACCAAAGTTTTTCAAAGTTGGCAAGAATCTTAAGAGAATTCTGTTCTTTAGAATTTCCACAAACAAATTAAGTCTCCTCTCATATTAGAGCCCATCTGAGTTAGCTTTTGCTGAGTTCGTTTGCCAAACGAACACATTATTTCTCACAATTTTGAGGGTCAGCTGGGTAAGTCTTCCAATCTGGCTGGCTTGGCCATGGCGGGATGGTCTAGAATGGCCTAATTCCCACATCCGGCTATTATTAGGCCGGTGGTACTAGAAGTGGCTTCAGCTGGGACAGCTGCCACCCTGGACTTCTTCATAGGATAATTTCAAGGTAATTAAGATCAATGCTTTTCCGGCCTCTGATGTACTATGGTTGCTAATATCTTTTTGGCCAAAGCAAATCACACAAGCGTACTGGGCTTGACAGTGTCCATGCTAAGATTCAGGTCCTACCCAGAATCACACAACGTGACTTTATTTGGAAATTATGTTATTGTCAATGTAATTAGTCAAGCTAAAGTAAGGTCATCCTGGAGTACGGTGGGCCTTTAAACCAGTCCAACATATATCCTTATATGAAGAAAAGAAGGGACACAGAAACACAAAGGAAGAATGCCATGTGATGATTGAAAGAGCCCAGGGATTGCCAACAACATCAGAAGCTAAGGGAAAGGCATAGAATAGATTCTCCCCTAGCGCCTTCAGAAAGAGCAGAGCCTTGCCAAAACCTTGACTTCAGACTTCCAGCATCCAATGTAAGAGAATTCATTTCTGTTGTTTTAAGCTACCCCTTTGTGGTTGTGCTATGCCTCCCCTGGAAACTAAATCACATGGCCAAGCAGAGATTCAAAGGAGGCTTTGGAAGCATGTTCCTGCTTTGTCAGCCCTGTGGTGGGGGCCAGCAAGAGAGAAAAGGGTTGGGAATGGCTGTTGGGTATAGTTCCTGAGCAGCCAACCAAGAGTGTCTAGCATACCCTCCCAGAAACACATGATATTTTGCAGCAAACATACCGATGTGCTCACTACCATATACAGGACTTCGAGAGATGACAATTAGCAAGCAGTGTGTTCATCATACAGGATAGGAGATAGAGAATAGTAATTAAGCACAGGGGCTCTGAAAGCAAATTTTCTGGGGTCAAATCCCACCTTGTAATTTACTGGGTATATGACCATGGCTAAATTACTTAGAACTTCTCTTGTCTTAGGTCTTCCATCTTAAAAATAAAAACGGTCATTGTACCCACATATAGGGTAGTTAAGATTAAATGTGCGGCACTTTTTGCGATGTCTGGTGCATGATAAATTCCTTGGGCCCACTTCCACTCTTAAATAAGGTAAGGGCCAAAGATGGGACAAGGAACAACAATGTTATGGCACTTGAGTTTACATTAAAAACCAGGAAGAACACTTAAGAAACAAAAAAAGCGATTACTACAGTAAGGAAACAAGATTTTTTAGTGACTATGTTTTACATATTTGAATTATATGAATATATATCATCCAGTCAAAAAAAATGTTTAAAGTCCTCATCATGTATTTAAGTCAATTATATTTATTATCTTACAAAATTATAAGGAAAATATTTTCAAAATGTTAACAGTGGCTGTCTTTGCGTGATTGAGTAAAGGACTGTATTTATGTTTATTTACTTTTCTGGAACTCGTTTGTGGTGAACAGGATAATTCCTCCACCCCCACCCCCACCCCCAGGAAAGAAAGATGTCTGTGTCTTAATCTCCAGAATCCACAAATATGTTAGGTTACAGAGCAAAGAGGAATTAAGGTTGCAGATAAAATGAAGGTCCTTCAATAATTGGTCCTTAAATAGATTCTCCTGGATAATCTGGGTGGACCTAATAGAGTCGTAAGTCCTTAAATATGGAAGAGAGAAGCAAAAGTCAGAATGATGCCATGTGAGAAACATTCGAGAGGCCACTGCTGGTGGGGTGAAGTGGAAAGGGACGATGACCCAAGGAGGCCTGCAGCTGATAAAATCTGTAAACAGCAAGAAAATGGGTTCTGCCCTGGAAGCTTCAGAAAGGAATCTAGCCCTGACAGCTCTTTGATTTTAACCCAAAGAGCCCCATTTTGGAGCTCTGACCTCCAGAATCTAAAATAGTAAATTTGTGTTGTTTTACGCTGCTAAATTTGTGATCATTTGTAACAACAGGATACTAATATATTTCTCATGTGTTAAATAATGAGAATATATATATACTAACAATCAGAAAAAATAAGATTAAAAAAGGTATATACACATACAAACCTGAGGTGACCAGAGTACTGAATTACATTTGCTTGTGTATATGAGAGGCATCTGTGAGATGATAGACACGATTAACTTGTGATTATTCAGGGACTTGGCCCCAGGGCACATAGGCAGTCTTCAAAAGGCACAAAGGGGCCAAGTGTGTGCTCCCACACGTCTGGCATTGCTATTTTTCATTCTACTCATTCCCTAGCTGTTCATCCACTGCGTCATAGGCAGGAAGCATCCCATATATAGCTAGCCTGAAGCAGAAGTGCCGATTTCACGAGAAATAATAAAATCAAACTCCAAAAAGCAAAGACATACCAAAAAGACATGCGCCAATACAACATCATTGTTTGAACAGCAAGAAATGTTCTGAGACACTTGGTAGAAATCTGTTCCTGATGGGCGCACCCAGTTTTCCAGAGAACAGAAAATTGCCTATTACAAATGCATTGTCATGATGACAACTGGAAAAAGAATAAAATCGGACCAAATTCCTTTGTATTTCATTGTACCTTTGAAACCTAGAGCCCTCAAAAACCCGTACATCATAGTAGCTTGATGTTTTCTAAAGATGAGAAATAAAAGCAGTTGGAAAATCTTCTTTACAGAACAGAAGCTAAGTCGTTCTTTTAAGAAAAGTGTCTAACTCAAGCTTTTTCTTAAATTGTATATTTCCTTCTTGATTAGGAAAGTAATACATATTCGTTATAGAAAATTCAGAGAATACAGAAACATAACATAGAAAAAATATTAATCATTCATATTCAGAGGAAACCACCGCTAACATTTTTGCTATATTTTCTCCCATTTGATACCCTTTTTTCATAGTAAAGATATCATTGTATATAATATATATAATTTCTAGCTTCTTTCTGTTAACATTAAAACAGTAGCCTTCAACTCAGAATGTAAAGTTAAACAGCCATACTACCTCTTCATTATCCATTTTATATGGCATAACTTTTATATTTGCATCCATTATGTGGCTATACCAAAATATATGTACTTTCTCTAGTGTTGAATAATTTCGTTGTTTCTAATGTTCACCATTTATAAATAATGCTGCAACAAATAGCTTTATACATAGCTTTTTCTCCATTAAGGATTATTTCTCTAGGATCAAGAAGTGGAATAAAATAATTCAGAAGTGGAACAGCTGAACTGAAATGTAAGAATACTTTTAAAAATTTCATATTGCTAAAATTCTTCCTAAAGATAGACAGACAGACAGACATCCTCAAGCAAAGCTTGAGATAGTCTGTATCACCAACTCTTGCAAGTACTGGGTATTATTACTTTTTTTTTTTTTTCCAGTTCCTTGGTTTTTTTATTTTAAAGCCATCATACTGAAATTCAGGGATACTGGTTCACTAATTTGAGCATAATTAAAAGTTAACAATTCTAAATTATGGCAAATGGATCAAAAGTAGATATAGTTTGTCTTTTCAGGTGCCTCTGCCTAGAGCAGATACAGAGCTGGGGTCACACTACATTGGATTTATATCCCATCTTCACCATTTCTGAGCTAAGTAATCTTGGGCAGATACCTCTCTAACCCTCAATATTCTCATCTCTAAAATGAAAGAGAAAATAAAAATACATAACATAGTGTTGTGATGAGGACTTAATGAGATAATCCTTGCAGAATGCTTACTGTACTATCTGCCACCTGGTAAATAATCAGTGGTAGTTCTCATTATCATCATTACAATTAAAGTACCATTGCACCTATTAGTGATGTATTTATAACCTTCCTGCAAAACACATCTAAGTCCCGCCTTATCCGAAACCTCAGACTCCACATGGAGAATGTCATCTTGGGAGATAGGCTTTGTGCAATTTATTTGTCATGTATTCTATACCACCATTATAATTATCCCTTCTTTCCCCACCACCCCAACGATTCTACACATTATTCAGTACACATCATGATAAGTGTACTCTTAATCACCTTTGTCTATTTCCCACCCCACCTCCCTTCTGGCAACCACCAGTTTGTTCTCTGTATTTGAGTCTGTTTGGCTTTTTTGTTGTTCATTTGTTTCTTAAATTCCACATATTAGTGAAATCGCATGGTGTTTGTCTTTCTCTGTCTGACTTGTTCCACTTAATTTTATACCTTCTAAGTCCCTCTATGTTGTGGCAAATGGTGAGATCTCATCTTTTCATGCTGAATAATATTCCAGTGTGTGTGTGTGTGTGTGTGTGTGTGTGTGTGTGTGTGTGTACTACCTCTTCATTATC
>CM052800.1:30643616-30675844 GCA_028533885.1 Nasua narica | reverse complement strand
CACACACACACACACACACACTCCCTCAACATCTTATTTCATTTTTTATGGAAACAGGTATTGAAAAGGAAATATCCATGTTTTACCCTATAAATTTTCTTACTATCTAATCTGTAAAGGAAAACCAGAAGCAACAAGGTATCTTGTAGGTCAGAGTAAAATGTTTCCTTTCACTGTGACTGTTCATTATGCTAACATTGAGAGTTTTTCTACTATGAGCACATTTTCCCTGGCTTTATATTCATTTATCTGCAAAGAATTGCCCAAAGTGAAAGAATTCTGAGCCTTTACTGGATGTGTAGTAATAATAACCTATTATTATTAATTTTTTGGTATGGGAGTAGTACTTTTTAAGTTCAATGACTTTGATCTCATGCACAAATAAAGCTTCCTACATAACAGAAAAGGAGGAATGTGTAAGGTCTACAGAACCCATTGCCTCAGTGTCTTTTGTAAGAAAAGTATTCAGAAAACTACTCAGCAGAAAAAGCTTTCTTAAATGTTACAGAGTGAAAAAGAAATATCCTCTTATTTTCCATTTGACAGAATCCCTTTCAGAAACTCCCAAAATTCTTGGGGTGCCTGGGTGGCTCAGTGGGTTAAAGCCTCTGCCTTCCGCTCAGGTCATGATCTCAGGGTCCTAGGATCAAGCCCCACATCGGGCTCTCTGCTCAGCAGGGAGCCTACTTCCCCCTCTCTCTCTGCCTCTTCCCCCTCTCTCTGCCTCTCTCTGCCTACTTATGATCTCTCTCTCTCTCTCTCTGTGTCAAATAAATAAAATCTTAAGAAAAAAAAAAGAAACTCCCAAAATTCTTATCAAAGTACTTTTCATGTTGTTTTTACAGCTGCATTCTGGGAAGAGGAGGGAGTGATGGGCATCATGGACTCACCCCTCAACACTCTGCTAAGGCAGTGTGGACAGGCTAAGACCAGAGATGCAAAGCTGGGTCCCGGTGGCACAGCTGAGAGCAGGCAAGCGGACAACTAAGGAATGGATGTGGGGAAAAAAGAAAAAGAAACAAAACTTCCTTTCCTATTATGCAGGGTAGAGTTACATTGTACAATTGATAAGAATGTTTATAAAACTGTAAAACTAGTCTCCCCAACAGATACTCCTAACTACAAAAGGATAAAGAGTAAGCTTAGAGTGGAGCAACTCGAAGTCTCCACCTTAACCAGGGGATCAAAGTTAACATCCACAGGACCGGGGTGTCCACATCTTGTACCTCCTGATAAGATGTGCTGAGAAGAATAGAGAACACAGCCTCATTTCTGCAATAATCCTGTTAAAACCATGAGGAGACTTCAGACATACCCAGACAGAAGGATATTGCAGAAAACAATGTACTCTTCAAGAATGTCAAGGTCATGAAGATACATCAACTACAAAGAAAGACCAAAGAACTGACCCAGATTGCAGAAGACAGAAGGAACCCGACCACTGAAGGTAACACTCTGGAGAGTGAACATTATTGGAACCAACGTCCCAATATAAATAAGGTCTAGAGACTAGAGACCACTATCATTTTAATATCAAACTCCTGGTTTTAATCATTGTGTTGTAGTCCTGTAAAAAAAATATACTTACTTTAAGAAACCACACACTGAATTACTTAGGGGGATGGGGTATCGTGTCAACAAATTACTCTCAAACTATTGGAAAAATGAAACAAGATGGGACCGGGGAGGAAGACAAACCATAAGAGACTTCCCCCCCCCCCAAATATGTTTATTTTATTTTTTCAGTGTTACAACATTGATTGTTCATGCACCACACCCCGTGCTCCATGCAATACATGCCCTCTTCAATACCCACCACCAGGCTGGCCCAGCCCCCCACCCCCTCCCCTCCAAAACCCTCAGTTTGTTGTTCAGAGTCCACAGTCTCTCCTGGTTCATCGTAAGAGACTCTTAATCTCAGGAAACAAACTGAGGGTTGCTGGAGGGGAGGGGATGGAAGGGCTAGGGTGGCCGGGGGATGGACACTGGGGAGGGTATGTGGTATGGTGAGTGCTGTGAATTGTGTAAGACTGATGATTCACAGACCTGTACCCCTGGGGCAAAAAATACATTCTATGTTAAGAAAAAAAGAGAAATACAAAAATAAAATAAAATCTTTTTAAAGAAAAACAATACAGAAGGATAAAGCAAATATGGTAAAATGTTCTTTGTTGTATTTTAACAGCTTTCTATAAATCTCAAACATCAAAATTATGTTTAAAATTTGTAATATAAAACATGAAGATAACTATGTTTCCACAGTCCAAGGGGAAAGGAAAAAAAAAAATAGCTTAATCCATTCACAGGGAATCTCTTTGAGGGAATATTGTAGTTTCTAGACTTGCTTCCTTGTCCCACTGTCCCTTCTTTTCTCTCCCAAATGCTTAAACCTTCAGTGCCAACTTCCATTTCTACTTAAGAAAACCCCCATTCTCTTGAAACCAGTGCAATACAATGGACTCAGTAGCCTATTTCCCAAATACTGAATAACTCAGTCCAGAATGAAATAAACAGTGAGGGCTGTAGATGGATGAATAGTGGGACTTCAAGGACCTGCCCAGTAGGGCCTCCTTCCACTGGTGCGAGGCAAAACATGCCTCCTTCTTCCTGCTCATTTACAAATTCAACACTGTATCAAATTTGCACATCTCTCTCTCTCTCTCTCTCTCTCACACACACACACACACACACACACACCCTAAGAACAAAGAGTGATTTTCCGAGACAACACGGAATAGGTTCATACTGAAGAAGAGAGAGTTCCCTAAAAATTAAATAATCTTCACACAGTCCCTCTTTCAGCAAGAAGACGGCACTTGTCATTATTAAAGTGCATTCCAACTGCTGCTCTCATATTCATCCTCCAGTTTCCCAAAAACAAGTCGGGGCCTGTTGGTGAGGAACAAAAATTCATTGCTTCAAACAACAGTTATCTGTCCTTGCTTGCCAATTATGGCGACCAAAAAGCCAAATTATGGCTACCAATTCCAGAAACTATGGAATTACAGCTTTTCCATAACTTAGTCTAGATAACTATTCTAGGTTGTGAGTTCTCATAGGAGTCAGTAGGAGAGCATATCACCATCTAACCACAAGAACTGCAGGGGATTTGTAGGGGGAGTGGCTTATGGAGTGAGGGTTTGGAACTGTGGTCTCCACCTTACTTTGGGATCTTTGTTCAGTCTTTCTTCTTCTTTTTTTTTTTTTTAAAGATTTTTTATTTATCTTTTTATTAGGAAAGAGAGAGAGTGAGAGAGAGCATGAGAAGGGAGAAGGTCAGAGTGAGAAGCGGACTCCCCATGGAGCTGGGAGCCCGACGTGGGACTCGATCTCGGGACTCCGGGATCATGACCTGAGACCTGAGCAGAAGGTAGCCGCTCAACGAACTGCGCCACCCAGGTGCCCCAGTCTTTCCTCTTCTAAGAACCCATCTCTAATCTTAACGTGTACTCTCAATTCTCCCTTTAGGACTCCTCTCCGTCTCTCCCTTTGCTTCCATTCCAAATGCAGCACTCTCATTCAGGGTCCCTCAACTATAAGCTTAGACCTTAAAACTAAAAGGAACAAATCAGGGTGCCTGGATGGCTCAGTTGGTTAAGCAAATGCCTTCAGCTCAGGTAATGATCTTAAGGTCCTGGGATCAAGTTCCACATGGGGCTTGCTCAGTGGGGAACCTGCTTCTAACCTCTCCTCTCCACTTGTACTCTCCCTTGCTATCTCTATCTCTCTCTCTGAAATAAACAAAATCTTAAAAATATAATATAAAAGGAACCAATTATAAAAAGTCTTGGAAGAGAAATAAAACCCAATCCAGTGTGATTAAGAATGATACACGTTGGGGCGCCTGGGTGGCTCAGTGGGTTAAAGCCTCTGTCTTCAACTCAGGTCATGATCCCAGGGTCCTGGGATCGAGCCCCACTTCGGGCTCTTTGCTCAGCAGGGAGTCTGCTTCCCCCTCTCTCCCTGCCTGCCTCCCTGCCTACTTGTGATCTCTCTCTCTATCTCTGTCAAATAAATACGTAAAATCTTTTAAAAAAATGATACACATTAATACTATCAGGAAAAAATATGAAAATAAGAAGAACAATACAGGAATAGATTAGCTGAAACTAATCAAATGGACCAAATGTAAATTTCCATATACGAAGAGAAGCATGAAGTAACAGACGACTTGAATCTGGATGATTGAGGTCTATCAACAGCCAAAAATGTTAAGACAAATTTCAAGGGCATCTGTAGTTCCAGAGCTCAGATGTCCCAGATGATATCTCTGGTTAATATTTAGCTTCAGCTAATTTAAAATGTAACCTACAGAAAAGCTTATAATGCAAACCCTAAAACTGTTTGGATGACATAACTGTTTCCAAGAGAATTAGTAGCTTTAAACTTCGAGAATTAAGTGTATGTATATATGTATATAAGTGTATGTATATATATACATATGTATATATATACACACTCATACACTTAAGTAAGTCAAACCTATAAGTCAAGTAAGTCAAATCTATTTTTTAGTAAAGTTTAGAAATGATCAAAGAGGGGCATCTGGGTGGCTCAGTGGGTTAAAGCCTCTGCCTTTGGCTCAGGTCATAATCTCAGGGTCCTCGGATCAAGCCTCGGCAGGGAGCCTGCTTCCTCCTCTCTTTCTGCCTACCTCACTGCCTCTACTTGTGATCTCTCTCTGTCAAATAAATAAATAAAAATCTTTAAAAAAAAAAAAAGAAAGAAAGAAAGAAAAGAAAAGAAATAATCAAGAAAATCTGACCCATTACAAAACATGTCATGCTTGTGATTCCAAATTGATTTATAGTGAATATTTTATGCTGAAATCCTTCAGTTTTAGAAAATTTAAGAAAACCTAAGAGTTATTTTTATAGGTTACATTTATCCTATTAAAAAAGTTACTTAAATACTGGAAAGGCTCTCACAAATGACTAAGCGACTTAGAAAGAAAATAAAATTCAACTTCACAAGTATAGTTTAAAATGTTTAAGGGAGTTTTAGTTTATGAATGGAATCAAACATTAATCAACCCCATCTTTAAAATCATTCTTAAAATGTGCTAGATTTTTAAATAGAATAAAATGATCAAATTAAATTTTAAAGCTCAAGGAAGAACTATATTTTTAATATATATATTTAGTACATGAAGTATTAATTTTAAAAAATAAAGATAGTCTTTTCAGGATCCGAAAGCCATCGTCAAGAACACAGAAAACTCCTATTGACAAGAGGACCACCATAGCTTCCTAACATGGTGGGGGCCTTTTCCCTCAAAGTACAGTCTATGCACAGCTGACAGACTGATGTTCCCAAAATGCCACTATGTAATGTGTCTCTTCAGAAACCTCTAATTCTTTGATCTTTCCCTTTTCTGGTTTAAACACAGAAAAATCTGAAATAGAAGATCTATGTTTCTACTCCACCCATTGCTTTGTCTCTTTTTCATCTCTCAAATTCTATTTGTTCTTAACCAGGAAGTCACCTTAATAACTAAGTTACTACCTTGTTAAGTTACTTTCCCTCTCTGTCTTCTACTGTACTCAATTCAATATTTTTGTCAATTATCACTTAATAAATTTTCCATTAAGCCCCAGCCATTAAAAACCCGTTTCATCAAGCCTGTTCCTAAAATGAAGCAAACTCTTTTTCTTCTTTCTTATAAGTATTTAAACACATGATTTGAACAAAACATAGTTTCATTATGATGTCCATGAAGAACTCCAGGATTTTAATAATAC
The DNA here is from genome assembly GCA_028533885.1 of Nasua narica. Lineage (NCBI taxonomy): Eukaryota > Metazoa > Chordata > Mammalia > Carnivora > Procyonidae > Nasua > Nasua narica. The sequence goes on along the minus strand of CM052800.1, from coordinate 30,670,103 downwards.
AACCTTGAGAATGATTTCTGAGATTTAATCATAAGTGTGGCAGAGAATGTTAGCTGCCTACCCTCAACTCCATCTTCTCCTTCCTCACTGGTAACAGAATGCCAAGTTTTATCCAGGTGCATTGCCAACTGAATAAAAAAATAAATTTCCCAGCCTCCTGTCCAGCCGTAGCCATGTGACTAAGTTCTAGCCAATAAGATATGAACATAACTTTCATGTAAGATTTCAGTAATGGATGCTTAAAGCATGCTGGGGTCCCTTTGTATCCTTATTCCATTCCTCCTCGTCAATGTAGATGTTATGGCTGGCACACCAGAAGCCACTCAGGACCCTGAGATGACCTTGAGGTTGGAAACCACTTGTTAGCACAGCAGAACAGAAAGGGAAGATGTGACAGTAGACAGCCTATCATCAGACTTCTTTTATGTGACAAGAAATAAACTTCAACCTTGTATAAACCACTGTTATTTGAGGGTTTTCTATTACATGCAATTGAACCTTTTTCTAAACAACATATAGAGGTACATTTTTAACATGTTAATAAACACTACTAATGAGCATTCTTACAACAAATCTCTTGAAATCAATAAGTAGCATTAAAAGATAAATAAACAACTTCCATTAATTAAACAGATGTTCAGATATAACATTCACATAGCACCTTTCAAAGAAAGTAGCAAAGGCAATCTCCCCTCTTCATGTGTCAGAAATGGATTCAATAAGAAATTGACTCAATACCTAAAAAGTTCAAATACAGCCATTATGTATGTCTATAACTATACAGAGAAGTTTATTTTTTCAGATAAACATGTCCTTTACTTTCTATAGTCCCATAAGTACTACTAAAAATGTCTCATGTTATATTCAAGCTTTTTTTAAAAAATCACCTTTTCCTCTGCTAATTGAACATATATTTGGCATCTCTAACTTGATATCTATGCTTCTAATTCATGCTCCATGTTCTGTAATCACAAGAATCTTTTCAAAACACAATTCTATCATGTCCCCAAGTCTACGTGCCTCCCCTTCACTTTATACATGCGTTCCATCACCTTTGCTGGTTTGCACAGTGCTCCCTCATTTGGATCCTGCACTTACTCAAATTTATTTCTCAGATTTTTCCAAACTATAGGTTTCCCTTTGCCTCTTGCACTCTCACGTAAATCAAGAGCAAGTGAGATGCCAAGAAGAGCCAGAGGTAGGTGCAAGATGAAGCCAATGGGCATTGGGACCACGATGCATCATGACCGTGATGGTAGATACATGGGTGTATACGTTTGTCACACTCATCACCTTGTACATTTAAATGGATGCATTTTATTTTATATAAATTAACTTTCTATAATGTTAATGGGGGAAAAAGTTAAATAGGAGTCAGTAACCTTGTCAATTGAAAACCAAGGGGCCATGCAGGCAACAGATTCAAGCAGCCTCAGTTAGAGGGTACCTGGCTTCTGAAAGCGTGAGAGCCAAGTGGAGTCAAAACATCACGGATGAGGAACAGGAGGAAAGAAGTTCCAATTTAGCAGGCTGAGGTCAGTTTTCAGAGTAAAACCAAATGGAAAAAAAAAAAAAAATAGAAAGACAATACAGGCAGGGAAGAGGAGCTCACATTCGAAGTCTGACATACAGAAGCCCACCTATACAAAAGGTCCGAAAGTCTGCTCTCCTGCTCGGCCCTAGTTCACTGTGCTCCTACCTCCAACGTCTCCAGCCCCACAAACCTTGAATCTGTAGTGAGCTTACCTTCTTTGTATCTCTTCTTCATAGGGTTCCCCCATCTTGTTTTCTTTGGGGATTACTAAAATGTAATCCTGGATTGGTTCGCTTTCTCCATTTAGTGGATTTCCTCAGAGTTCAACGTTGGCAAGAAACTAGCGTGATAAATAATTCCTCTTTCCAGCAGATGTTGTTTCTGATTTGGGGGGGGATCAGAGGGGAAAAAAAAACATTGTGATTTTCCAATAAATCTGCTAAACACTGCATTGAATTATGAACTTGAGCATAGGCTGTATCATCTGAGAGGCCAAAATGCAAGTGGCAAATATTTCATATTTGAAAGTTATGGCTTATTTCAATTAATCAGTAAACTATTTTTCTAGGCTTGGCATTCTTTCTCAATTAAAAGTCATGGAATTAGGGCACCTGGGTGCCCAGTTGGTTATGTGACTGCCTTCAGCTTGGGTCATATTCCCGGAGTCCTGGGATCGAGTCCCACATCAGGCTCCCAGCTCCACAGAGAGTCTGCTTCTCCCTCTGACCTTCTCCCCTTTCACGCTCTCTCTCACTTTCTCTCTATCAAATAAATAAATACAAATCTTAAAAAAATTAAAAAATAAAAGACATGGAATTATAAAATTATATTTGGCAATTATAATAATTCATCTTAGTTACTGTTATACTCAATTTTTAATGAAAATTCTGAGATTTTCATCCCTTTCAATAAATTTTTCCTCAGTATTGCCATCTTTCCTTTCTCAAATGCACCTAATTGACCTGGCAAGAAAAAAAGTGATATTTCCTTGGGTGTTTCTTTTTGTTTCCAATATTGGCTTTCCAGGCAACACCAAAGAAATGAATTATAACAAAATTTCGTGCCTTCATTGGCTATCTTTTCCATATTACAAACACCATATTTTTTCAAGATAAAAGCCATAGCATCCAGTAGAAACAATTTTTGTACATTTTTAGATCTATGACAAACACACATATAAACAAATTTAAAGAGTTCTAGATACAATGTGAAAGCCCAGAAATACTTTGTAATATAACCAATATATGCAGGTGTAGACTATCTCTCCTTAGAGTATGCTATATAATTCTGATTTTATATTTATTTACATAATTATTTGATCAATGTCAGAAGTTCTGGAAGGGCCTGGAACCTATTTGTTTTAAGTCAATTTCCAATACCCAGCTCAGTATCTAGAACATGGTGAGCACTCAATAAATTGTATTGCATGCATGGAGAAAAAGTACCTCAAGTTATACAGAACAACCATACCAAGGGGCAAGAGGAAACTTTTGGAAGTGATGGATATATGTTCATTATCTTGAATGTGGTGATGGCTTCATAGGGGATCCCTATGTCCAAACTTCTCAAATTCTATACTTTAAGCAATGGAGCTTATTGTATGTCGATTATACCTCAATAAAGCTGCTTTTTAAAGTCTCAAAATCCATGACAGTATTATGTAAAATGTATTACTCATAAAGTTCACAGAGTATATTGCAATAATATTTTACAGAGGATCAGCACTACTAGAATGTTGTTTATTAATTTGGGGGGGAAATTATACTGATTAGGTACTAATTTTCAATTCCTGGCTATGATAGGAAAGAATCTGTTAAAGTAAAAATCTTACCATTTAATTAGTCTCTTATCGGTTTGAACTAAGAGGTATGAATTTAAGACCTCAACACTAAGACTGTTTTCCCTTGAATGTTTATCTACTTTCTGAGTAAAATATTCAGTAACATTTTTCCTAAAAAATTGTGAACTGAATGCTATTTTAAATAAACTGGACGACAGTTTTTAAAATTTCTATTGAAAGTCCTTTCATAGAATACAAATCCACATTTTAAAATTCTAGTTTCATTTAAACAAGAGTAGAGTATTTTCAATTACAGTGAAGAAAAAAATCATTGTACTTTTTTGTTGGAAATTCCAAGTATACGGAGATGATAAAAATGTTTAGGGACATTATGATTTTGAATTAAAACCTTGCTAAGGTGTTGGAACAGAAAATGATGATACAGTCATGAGAAATGAATCATAGGCATGAGAGAAAGTATTGATTTTATCATTGAGTAAGAGTTAGTGCCTGAATTATTCAATGACGATGGCTTTAGAGCATTTAGTTGAAATTGGTTTATTTTTAAAATTTCAACACTTAATTTTGACAAAAGCCAATAATGGTATTCTTAAGATTTTTCTGATCTCAAGTACTTCATGACAAATATGCTCTAAATTATTTCATGTAAATAATCTGACAAAGTAGTATATTCCAGTATATATGTTTATGAAGGGCATAACTTATTATCATTTCAAATAGAATGCTCCCTATTCTTCTACTGATTTCCACTGTCCAATCCTAGGGAACCAGATTATTCACAGCACACACTATTTTCAATTTATTCATTCATTCATTCTACAAATATGCATTGATACTGTGCCATACGACAGATACTAATTGGAATTAAAGACAAACGTAGCCAGACCTATTTCTCATAAACAGGTAAACAAGCAAATAAGAAAACTTCAGACAAAGATAAATGCTAAGAGAAAGACGGCATAAGACAATGTGGTGGTGTTCGGCACTGGGGGAAGAGGGGCCGATCTAAGCTGGGGTGGGTATGGAATAATCTGAGCCCAATGATCAAATGAGAGGGCAGAAGGAGATGAATCTGAGAAGGAGGCAAGGAGAAAATCATAAAGGGCTTGAGTTTCATTCCAAGTGCTATAGGAAGCCACTGAGCCACTTGAGAAATAACATAAACTGATTTGTGTTTTAAAATCATAACCATGGCACCTAGAATTTGAATTGGTGACAAAAATAAAAGCAGACAGATTGGTGAGGAGGTTATTATAGGTGAGAGATCATGGTGACTTATACCAGAGTGTTGAAGATGAAGGGAAGTGGACAGAATTACATATTATAATAAAATATATATTATATATTTTAGAAACAGAGTCTAAAGAATTTTCTGGTTTATTGGAGGGATGTGCATGTAAAAGATGGTGACAGAAAGAGAGCAATTAGGATGGGAAGACTTGGGAAATATGCCTCACAAATCTAATAATATAATATGTTAACCCTACCCTATCTGTTGAATCCATATAATACCAACTACGCCCCAAAAGTACTAAGCATCTTTTCTTACAATAACCAGGTAGCTTTGTAATTTGATTGAATGTTATGTCATATCTTAACCTCAATTTTCAACTAAAATTGTAATTATCTACAACTTAACATTAATTTACCCAGTTATTTTGTGCATCTGCAGAAGAATTTAGAGTATAGTGACCAGTACTATTCAGCATCTGTATTTTATGGGAGTATGGAAATCAGCTTTCCACACCTCAGCCCTAACTGGATGCTGGGTTCTCAGGCACATCTCTACCTTCAGGCCACAGGTTCACAAAGCATTTCTGGTTGTATTATAAATCAGCAAATCAACATTCCTCTCTAATCTATATGACTATGAGTTCCTTCCAAAGGAGACCAAAGTCTTAATCCTTGGTGGCCCCAAAAAACAACCAACTCAGGCAACATCAGGTAAGTGAAAACCACCAAGGCAGGAATATCCTCTAACACATCTTTTTGAATTTCTGGACTTGGTAACCTTTTGGCTGACAACTCCAAAGACATGTTTTTGTCTTAATAGAGATACTTTCTTTATTAAGCTCTAATTCACATAACATACAATTCACCCATCTAAAGTGTACAGATTTCCAAGGATCTCTCTGTTCCTCCCAAGGATATAGGCTTTCCTATCATTCCATTTCCCTTACATTCACTAAACAATCACTGCTGAGTATTTACTATATGCCAAGCATTCCTTGAATACTGAATGCCTATTGAATATTAAAAATTGAGTTCCTTGAATATATATGCCAATATTCCTTGAACCTGAAATAATGTCTCCTTTTCATTTCTACAGCCTTAACCCTGACTTTAAGACCCAGTTCAATCATGTTGAGCACCTCAGCTCTTGGACTCTCTCCTTCCCTCAATGTCTGTGGGCTACTGGACATTAAGTATCAGCCATTTTGTTACATTGCTGGTTAACTCTCACATGTGATTAGGTGTCTTGGCACCTAGCACTCTGGCTTGGCACCTCACACATTTTATGCATTTAATGTAGATCTTGTGGAGGATGATAAAACCTGGTCCTTGCAGAAGCTATCTCTGAATAACCGTCTTCCTTCTAAATCTACCAGTAGTGTAGTCATAGGACCTGAAAGCTTCGAAATGATCTTGCTGACATCTGAATTGTACTACAGATTCTGTGACAAGGTCATGTTGCTGGAACCAGAGTTCCCTGCCAGGGGATGGCACACTGCACTTTGCTCAACAGTAGAAGATGAAATTATCAGAGACGGCTTTGAAATCAAGCAGATACAGATTAGTGCAATATTCTATGTCAATCAGGTTTCTGACCTAATAAAAATGTGTGCGATTTCCAGCAATCAGGAATGAGTGGTTTTTCAGATATGGGTTTGTTGGGATATTTTTAACATGATCTTCTCTGTATGAAAGGCAGTTGTCATTTCCTGTACGAATGGCCTATATTGTCAGTTTTGCTGATGGGTTGTTAATGGGACACACAAACACACAGAGAAACATAAAATGGATTGCTTCCTGGAAAACAGCGGTAATCTCTGGAACTCCCTTCAGTTAATTATTATTTGTAAATAAGCAAAATTGAGCTTCATTTGAGAGCTTGTTAGGAATTACAAAGGTGATTGTTCGTAAACGGAATACTGGCATGCACTGATTTTGAAAAAAAGCTGGCTTTGGTTTTATATAAAATTATACCTAAAATGTTAATCATAAAAGCACAGCATTATCTCTAGTTTCTGTTCACTAACTTTTAAAGCTGTTTTTCTGTGGCTGTTGTTGTTGTTTACTGTCTCCATGTTGTACTTACCCTTTTAATTTTGTTCCAGACTCATATTCATCAAGTCAGAGGATGCCTGTTTTATATGGGGGGGTGGGGGAGAGTCCTGGACCTAGAAGAAATAAAAATAGCCAGTGATAACTGTCCTAAGAAGACTGCATGCTCATTTCTTACTTTTATGAGAAAACACTTGCAAATCATGCCTATCACTAGGACACAGTTATCTTGAGCCCTGCTCTACCCTTGCTGATGTTCCATGAATCTTGGCAATACATTTTCTTTGTTCTAATCCCAGCCTCTGACTCAGAGCCCAGTAGAGTGGGCTCTTCATAAATATGCATTGACCTCCTGAAGGGAGTATTAATGTAGGGCTGGGCCCTGATTAGCAAATGTTACCTGCAGGAGGCAAAGGAAATACCACAAATGGAGATAAGATACTATTAGTAGATTTCACTTTTTCTTGAGGCTTGGGAATAATCACTTATCTCTGTGGTCAAACCTCAGTCAGGTCTCTCCCTGCAGGCTCGCACGAAAGGCCTCCGTGTGAGGCCTCTTCCACTGGGTGCCGGATGAAGAGCACAAGATGGTCCAAGAAGCAATCTAACTTAATTTATTCCTTTCTTGCCATTTTAGCAGCTCACCAGAATCTACATAAAACCTTACATTCTAACTCGATAAAATCAGCAATAATGCGTGTGTATTTGTGTGTGTGTGTGTGTGTGTGTGTGTGCGCGCGCGCGCGTGTGTGTGTGTGTGTGTGTACCATACTTGTTTCCATAAGTTGTTAGCATAGACCTCGGTATATAAAATAAGAGGTGATGGGGTTATGACGATCTCTAGGGTACGAAAGAAATTAAAATCTAATCTATATAGGATACTTCCTAATATATATCAGGTAAAACTACTGCACCCAACTTCCTGCAGGTTTGAGTAAAAGCAAAAACCCAAAACAAAGGTGATTTTTGAACCACCTGACCCAATAGTTGAATTTATTGCAAGTCCCGAGCTTTGTCGAGCTGCAGAGCACGCACTGGCGGGACGTACCGGCCCACTCGCGGGGGTCCAGAAGCACGTCCAAGGACCAGCCGCAGGAGGAGCACTAGCTCGGGGGTAAGCCCGGCCTCAAAGCCTGTTGCTCGCGGGCCAGGCGAGGGAGCAAGTGCAGCTCAGGCGGCGGGGGTTGTTGGCCCGCAGAGGCTAGAATTCCACCCAGGCGGCAAACTCGTGGATCCTTTCCAATGCCGGGGCTGGGACTTAAACCTTACCGCCCCAACCCCTCTCGCCCCTCGCCGCCCCACTCAGACCCAACACCGCTTTCCAGACCACGGGCAACTCCATAGTTATTACAAATCAGAGGGTAGCGGGAGGGGACACGGGGAGATGCACGCGCCGAAGCACCGCTTCTTCTCTGGTCAAGATTTCGGAGCGTCAGAGTAGTGTTGAGGAAGGACGGGCCGAGCCGCAGCTGCGAGGCAGAGCGAGGGCACCCAGTCGGGAAGAGGAGGCTGGGGGCTGCCCACCCTGCCCCCTCAGAAATGGTACGGTCCGGAGCGGGGCGGGGAAGAGGAGGTCCTCCCGGGTCTCTCTCCGCCCCTCCTTCGACTCCGCCGCGGCGCCGCCGCGGGAGCGAGTGAGCGCGCGCCCCGGCGACCCCTCCCCCGGCGCCGGCACCCCAGCTCCTCCCCTCGCCGAGCCGCCCCCTCCGCGGCTGCAGGGAAGCTCGCCCAGCTCTGCGGACGCCGCCACCTTCGTAGCTTCTTCTTCCTGCTCCGGTGTGCGGGGGCCGTCCCGCGGCGGCGCTGCCCTGGGTGGGCGACGGGGCCCGCGCGGCGGCTGAGCACTCGGCGCGGCGCCGTGACAGGTGGAGAGTCCCGGCTGAGGCTCCACCTGCGGCCGTCGCCGCGATGCCCACCATGCGGAGGACAGTGTCGGAAATCCGCTCCCGCGCGGAGGGTGAGTGGCCACCGCAGCGCGGGGCTGTGCGCGGAGCGCGCCCGGGGGTGGCCCGGGGCCAGCTTGGGGTCGGGCCGTGTGTGTATCGGCGAAAATATGCGCGGTCCCACCTCTTCCCCTCGGTAAGTCTGGCGGTCGCGCCTGGTCCGCGGCGGACCCTTCTCCCGGCGCCGCCTCCAGTGCACTTGCAGACCCCTTCCCGGTTCTAGATCCCCGGAATCGATGTTCTCGGCCCGAGCCCCAAGGCTTGCTCTACACCGCAGCGTGACCATTCGGTTCCTGTCACCGAGCTCTCTCGTCCTGCCCACCGCCCTTCCCACTGGTGCACAAGCCTCCCCGTCTCCTCTTGGCTTCTTCACCCTAGTGAACAGATCCACAGCCCGCCGCCCCCGCCTCCGGCACCCACCTCTTTACAGCCCCCACCCCACGGGTCCCCGAGGAGCAGAGTATCTTTCCCAGATGCAGGAGCCTTTGATCCACAGCCCCTTGCCTTACTTAGAGCGTGAGGAGCCTTAATTGGGGCTGGGTGCTCAGCGGGTTCTGTGCATTACAGTCTCTGCAATTCTCCCTGCAGTGGAGTCTCATCCAGCTTCCATCTGAGATTTCGGGTTTTTTTCCTTTTACCTGAGATCCTCACTTTCGCCAGCTGAGCTGACTTTTTAGAAAGGTGGAAGCTGTTTTCTTTGCTCCACCCAGGGCCAGCTGTTGAATGGCTACACCTGTCAGCACCGAGCAACAGATGTCCGAGGGTATAGCAAGTAAGCTTTTGGAGGGCCCAGGCACCCTCTTCAGCTTCTCCGAGGAGCCCTCAGCATTCTTCCTGGCAAGTGATGGTTACTCGGTAATTATTTCTTGATCTTGCTTTTGGCAAAGCCAAGGTTGTACATACCTAGAGATTTGTTTTCTTGTTTTTCTGTCCCATAAACCAGTACTCGAATCCTGCAGAGAGTGGAATAACGTGTTTTTGAGAACTGGTCTATCTTGCCATCATCTCTGGTCAGCCCCCTCCCCCACCCCATCCTTTAATGTGAGGCATGTGGGAAAGTGGTTTTAGAAAAAAGATACAGCAGTTAGAATAGAACTCCAGGGCTTGCGACAGGCCTTTTCATTGTTTTTCCTCCTTAGAGTCTTGATGTAAAAATGTGGGGACATTGAGTTCTAATATCTATGGTTTACTGATTACAGCACTTAGGCAACAATACTAAATGAAACTGCTCTAAGTAGGTGTCTCCACAAGTCACAACTGACCTGTGGCTTACACAGGGATTTAGTACATACTTCTTTGTACTGTAATGAAAAAAGTATATAAGACATTACAGTTTTAGATAAGAGATGAATAAATGATAGTGTTATTTTTGAAAAGTACACAGTAAAAAATTCATTCTTTTTTTTTTGTTTTATACCTCTGAGTGAAATGGATGACTACTCTTAATCACTACCTGAGTAAGTCATACCAGTGATGAAAATATAGTGGTAATAATTGGGATTGTTTTTTCAAATAGCAGCCATTGATGAATCCTATATTGTGGGAAATAGGAAGAGAGAAAAAGACCAGAAAACAATGCAAAACCTGTGACTTTTAGTCATAGGAGAGGAGGACTTTTTTAGTATTAAAAGGCTACAGTATTGTTTTTGATTGTTCTGTGTATTTTTCAAAACATTTTCTCAAAGACTGCCTTAGGGAATCTTACCACACTCCTGAAGGTAAGTGAAGGTGGTCTCATCTGATAGTTGAGGGAACTGTGGCCCAAGTGGTTGAGGTACTTGCCCAAGGTCAGGTAACTAGTTCAGTGACACATTTGGATGTAGCTCTCTGGGAAAATAAGGACTGTTTTTATTTGTTCTTTGTATTCCCTGGGCATCCAGCACAGTGTCAGGGGCATAGTGGAGCTTGGTGAATGACCCTTCCCTCCCATATTGGTTGGTTTCAGTTTATTGTGTGCTCAGTATTTTGCTCAGTATTATGTCCTCTTATGTCTTCACTACGGTGAGGACAACATAAATAATGACTCTGTGGGCTGGAGATGTGGCTCACTGCCTGCCCTGCCCACACTTTTCTTTCCTAAGGAATATTCTCCTTTGACAGCTCCTGCTGCCTAAAGGGCCTTTTTGTGAACTGCAACCCCTTTGGCTCGGCTGATTGGACAAGGATGGGCTCATGACTCAGGGGCAGACACTCCATAGGTGGCACAGACACTCATAACCTTGTGGTTTGGCTCAAAAAGCTTCTCTGGGGTGATCCTCTCTCTTGTGGGAAGAGTTAAGCTTAGAGTTGTAGGGTGAACATTGAAGCAGAAAGGGGCAGAGGTGAATATGCTAGTAGAGGAGAGAGTGGCTGGTTCTGATGGGTCATGTGAATGCTGATGTGAGGAAGCAGGAACAAAAGTGGAGAGAGAAAAATAGGGGAGGGAATGGATTCGATGGAGAGAATGGGGCAGAGACACAGACCCCTAAGAAGGGGTAGCCTAACCTTGGAAATCCTCCCTCCCCGAGTTTGCTAGTCCCTGTTCCCAAGTACTGTTAGAATAAGGTCTTTTTTCCCCCTTGAAATGACTTGAATAGGTTTCTGTTCCCTGCAACCAAATTGGCCAGAGGCATGGCTGTCCTGTGTGCAAGTTATTTACATCCAAATAGGGGCTAAAGAACTTACATGAAATAAGGAATAAATAAGAGGGGATGTTATTAATAGAACATTGTGCTTGCTATGGATGACATAGGTCCCATTGGAGGCCAGGATATAGAGTGTGAAGCCTGCTCAGGGAACACTTCACCGAGAAATAATTTGGGATGAGTGCTTCCCAAACTTTAAGGTGCACACGAATCATCTGGGGATCTTATTAGGTATAGATTCTAAATCAGTAGGTCTGGGCTCAGATAATGCTGGATGGCTCTGGCCTTCAGGTGGGAGTAGCAGGAATCCAAATGATACTCTTTTTTTTTTGTTGTTTTTCGGTAGTTGGGAGGGTATTGAAGGTAGTAACCAAATAAAAATGGTGAATATTAACATGGCTTATTTGAGAGATCTTAAGGAAATTGGCCAGGAGCAGAGGGAAACTTGGAAGGAGTAAGATATAAATTTGGATAGGTAGGTTCCTGCTAGGTTACAGGGCATTTCAAATGCCAAGATGAGTCATTTGGATATAGAATCAAGTATTTGAAGATCTTAGAGTTTGTCTAATCCATTTCTCAATCAAGCATAATGCCAGTGCATAATATCTAACAGGGCCAGTTAGGAGCCAGATCATCATAGGGGAATGACATCCCCAAAGAAATGTCTTCGAAAGATAAATCTGGAAGCACGTTGGATGGTTTGGACAGAATGGCTCTGTAGATAGACTCTGTCATTTAAAAAAAAAAAAAAGACAAGAAAAAAATCTAGTAATGACAAAGGCCAGGAGTAGTTTTGGAGTGGAGCAGTGAGAATGGGAAGGTGGGAAGGGAAGAATCAGAGATTATTTCTTAGGAAAACATAAACTCAGTTGAGCAGATATCTCTTGAGCTCCTATAAATACTGTTCCTGGTACTGGGGCTACATCAGTGAACAGAATAGAAAAAGCCCAGCTCTGACGGTGCTTACATTTTAGTGAGGCAAGAGACCAGACAAGCACAATACATTAACAAATTATAGAATTTGTTATGTAGTAAGTACTATGGGAAATATAACAAGAAGGTAGTATGCTAAGGTTGGTGGATGGATTCCAATTTTGAATAGATCGGTTAGGTTGGCCTTCACTGAAAAAAGACATGGGGGAAGTGAAGGAGTTAGCCTTGTGGGGATCGAGGGAAAGAGCATTCCAGGGAGAGAAAATAGTCACAGCAGAGGTCCCCAAGGCATGAGATCAGGAGGGTTAAAGAAAGAGTGTAGGGGAGAATAGTAGGAAAGGAAGTCACAAAGGTCATACCATAGAACATTGCAATATAGGGCAGGAGACAAATGGATTAAAATGAAAGGAGGTTCTCAAGCAGTAATTTTGAATTTTAATGTTTACAACATCTCAGGTATCGCATTAAAACTGTAATTTCCTGGGTTACTCATGACGATTTTCTTCAGTTAGGATTGGGAATCTACATTCTTAATGAACTTGCTAAGACGTTCTGGTACAGATGCAACACATTTTGAGGAACTCTGCTTTACTCTTAAAACTGATTGGGAAAATCTTTTAAAAGATAAGAAAATTGAGGAGGAGGGTTAATACAATAAGGAGTAAGAATTGTGGGACATCCAAAGGGACATGTTTTGACGATACTTAAAATTGGAGGTTAGATGTGGGCAAAATCAAAGGGGAATCTTGAGTTCAGAAGTAATAGCTGAAACCCTGATAGGAGATGTATTTTGCAGAAAGCAAGACAGGATAAAGCAGAAAGCTAAGAATTCTGAATTTCTTCATTTTTACCCTGGCTAACTCAAATGGTTCTCTCAGTACAATATTAGGAGTGCTAAAAAGAGGGACTGAAATTATGGTGGGTTACACACAATTTTTTCACCCTAGTGTGGAGGTAGGCAGTCCAGGTCAGCAATGCTCAATTCATGAAGTCAGAAGGGACATTGTCCTTTCTGCTTCACCATCTTCCACGAAGTCATAACATGGTTGCTAGAGTTCCAGGCATCATGGAAAAGTTCCAGGTAGGGGGAAAAAAACACAAAAAACAAAAACAAACCGAGAAAGATGAGAGACTAAAGGATTTTCCTGGAAATACCACACAAAGACTCATCCTAATTTTACTTCGGCTTCCATCTGCAAGGGAAGCTGGGAAATGGAGTTTTCTAGCTGGGCACGTTACTCAGTGTTTCACTACTTAGGGAAAAAGGAAGAATGGCTGGTGGGTGGGCAGCTAACAAACATAATCACCGTCAGGTATTCAGATTGTTAAAGGCTCTTGCTTACCACAAAGGAATGTTCTAGAACTTATAATTTACAAAATAGTAAGCATCAAATTGTTCAAAACTAAGGAAATGTACACATGTCCCAAAGTTTGCATTTTCTTCTGCTGAATATTATAATACTAAAATGTAAGACATTCATTTGATTGTGTAAAACATGCTAAGTAATAAATTTAGTCCTTTCAGGTATTGTTTTTCTAAACCAGTCTGTATAAATGACAACTTTAAAATGTTTGTAATTTTACAGAATGTTATGTTTTATTTACTTAAAAGATAAGGAAGATTCACGTAGTTTCTGTGAGGATTGCTAAAGGGAAAATTGGGGGAGGTGATTTCATTTGTCCAGGTAAAAGATGACTAAGATTATTTGTTCCTTTAACAAGCACGTTTCATTCACTTACTGTGTGCCAGCTAATATGGGTGACGGGACAAAAAGGTGCGAATGAAGGAGATCCCAAATGAAAATGAAAATAAAAATAAAAAATATTTGAGAATCCCCATTACATGTCATTTTGCTTAGTGTAATTCTGGAGATATAAAGTGTGGCAGAACCAAACTGTTTTAGGGCTTTCTGATCTATAGACTATCATTCACGTTTTCAGTGTATTATTTCAAAAACAGTGAGAACTGAATCATGAGCCTATTTTACAACTTGCATGGAAGTTTGCATGATCAGAGTATACTTTTGAAGTCAGTGAAATGTTTGCTGTCTGGGTTTCTATTCACAGAGTTTCACTAGAATGTAAATGTTGTAAAGGCAACAGTTTCATTCTTCATTAGTAACTGAAACCCACATCTTTCAAAGCTATTGTTCTGTGGATTGTAAACTCCCTAAACTAAAGGCAAGGATTTTTGTCTGTTTTATACATGGCTGGAATGTAGTAGAAGCTCAGATACTGTTGAATGAATAAATGAATCTTGTGATCCAAGAGGTAAGAGGATCTAGAGATGCCTTAGAGTCGCACCTACAAAACACCCTCCTCCTGGAACCTGAGCACCACAATGGGAGCAGTTTACAAAAACAAAAACAAACAATGTGAACAATGATTTGTTTACTGCTGTACACTGTACTCACCACTTTGCCTGACATAGTGGTCCTCCATGTTTGTCCGTCAGGTGAATGGATAACTCTGAACTTTGTTTTTAATGGAAGAGCTTAATGTTGTTCTCTTACTGCAGAAGTGTAACACATGCTCCTTGGAAAAAAACGCATACTGCAAAAGGTGTCAAGAAGACAGCAAAACCCCCCCAAACTATGTCATCCAAATATAACTACTCTTAACATTTTTGCATATATCCTTTCCAACTCTTTTCCAGGAGAGGAGAAATAAGTTTATTAAGTGAAATGAGATCATACTCTACATAATTTTCAATCTATTTTTTTTTCCACTTAGCATTTCATGGGCATCTTGGGCTATCAGATATAGATTTTTGTAAACTGCATGAAGGATAGAATTTTTGCCTCGCACTGTTTATAGCTTCTGCCTAGAGCTGAGCCTGGAACTTAGTAGGGGCTCAACACAGTTTTTGAATACATAGGTCATTAATTTTATGAAAGCTTAGCATTTTTATGTTAGTATATAATTTTAAGAAATCTGTGACGTTTAAAGCATTTAGATCATTTCAAGGTTTTTAAAAATGATCTTGGATAAGCATTTTTAGACATATCTGTACTTTTCTGATTATTTCTTTGTAAAAGTTTTAGCCCCTAGAAAAGGGATTTCTGGATCAAAAGGATGTACATTTTAAATGGCTATTGATACATATTTCAAAATTGCTGGAAAGATTATATTAGTTTATACAACCACTGAAAGTGAACAAGAGTGCCTATTTATCTCTTCTCCAACATTGGATTGCCACCTTTTTCATCCTTTTAAATGTACAATCCAAACAATGAATCTCTAAGTTTACATTGCTTGTAGTTATTAGGTTGAATGTATTTTAGTAAGTTTAACGATTTTTAATTTTTTCTGGTTTACTCATGTTCCTTTATGAAGTTTGATTTATATTGAATCAAACTATTGATCTCTTCTCCAACATTGGATTGCCACTTTTTTCATCCTTTTAAATGTACAATCCAAACAATGAATCTCTAAGTTTACATTGCTTGTAGTTATTAGGTTGAATGTATTTTAGTAAGTTTAACGATTTTTAATTTTTTCTGGTTTACTCATGTTCCTTTATGAAGTTTGATTTATATTGAATCTTAAGAGTTTCTCATATGTTAAAGACACTATTCTCTGTTTATAGTTTGCCTTTTAACTTCTGTGTTTTCTAGTGTGTATGCTAATTTTCATAAACATTTTTTAAATTAAATTTTTTGAAGGATATTTGGCACACAATGTTAAATTGGTTTCAGGTGTACATCATATTGGTTCAACTATATGTTCTCTATATGTTATGCTCTGCTCACCACAATATAGGTACCATCTGTCACCATACAATTCTGTTACAACACATTGACTATATTCCCTATGCTGTAGCTTTCATCCCTGTAACTTATTTATTCCATAACTGGGAGCCTGAATCTCCCACTTCCCTTCACCCATTTTGCCCATTCTCCCACTGCAACCCCCACCCTGTCCCCTCTGACAACCACGGGTTTATTCTTTGTATGTTTCTGTTTTTTGTTTCTTTGTTCATTTGTTTATTAGATTCCACATGTAAGTGAAATCATGTTATTTGTCTTTGACTTTTTTCACTTAGCATAATACCCTGTAGTTTCATCCATACTGTCTCAAACAGCAAGATGTTCCTGATCTTAGAGGGGAAGGCTTCAACTTTTTCCCATTGAGTATGATGTTAGCTGTGGGTTTGTCGTATATGGCTTTGTTATGTTCCTTCTAAACCCACTTTGTTAAGACTTTTCATCATCAATGGATGTTGAATTTTGTCAGACGCTTTTTCTGCATCTATTGAGATGATGATATGGTTTTTATCCTTCATTTTGTTAATGTGATGCATCATGTTGATTGATTTATGGATAATGAACCATTCTTGCATGTCTGGGATAAACATCACTTGATCGTGGCAAATGATTCTTTTAATGTATTTTTGAATGTGGTTTGCAAATATTTTGTCAAGGGCTTTTGCATCTGTGTTCATCAGGGATATTGGCCTGCAGTTTTCATTTTTTGTAGTGTCTTTGGTTTGCATTTAAAGGTAATGCAGGCCTTGTAGAATGAATTTGGAAGCTTTCCTTTCTCTTCTATTTTTTTGGAATAGTTTGAAAATAGGTGTTAACTCTTCTTTAAATATTTGGTAGAATTCACCTGTGCATCCCTTAGGTCCTAGAGTTTTGATTGTTGAGAGATTTTTGATTACCAATTCAATTTCATTATTAGTAATGTCTTTTCAGATTTCCTATTTCTTCCTGTTTCAGTTTTGGAAGATTATATGTTTTTAAGAATTCACCCATTTCTTCTAGGTTGTCCAGTTTGTTGGCATATAACTTTTTGTGGTAGTCTCTTATTCTTTGTATTTCAGTGATGTTGGTTATTTTCTTTCACTTCTGATTTTATTTGAGTCCTGTCTTGATGAGTCTGGCTGAAGGTTTGTCAATTTTGTTTATCTTTTGAAAGAACCATCTCTTGGTTTCATTGAAATAGAGACCGAAAATATAGAAAAAAACTCATTTATTTTCACTCTCGTTTTTATTATTTCCTTTCTTCTAACTTGGGTCTTTACTTGTTCTTTTTCTCATTTCTTTAAGTATAAAGTTAGATTGTTTATTTGAGATTTTTCTTATTTCTCAAAGTAAGGCTGTAACATTATAAACTTCCCTCTTACGACTGCTTTTGCTGAATTCCAAAGATTTGAGACTGTTGTGTTTTCATTTGTCTCCATTTTTTTTTTAATTTTCTCTTTGATTTCTTCATTACATATTGGTTATTTAGTAGGATGTTATTTTTCCTCCACATGTTTGCGTTCTCTTCCATTTTTTTTTCTTGTAATTGATTTCTAGTTTCATACTTTTGCAGTCAGAAAAGATGCTTGATTGATATGATTTCAGTGTTCTTCAGTTTAGTGAGACTTATTTGGTGGCCTAACATGTTATCTGTCTTGGAGAATGTTCCATGTGCACTTGAAAAGAATGTATATTCTGTTTGTGAATGGAATGTTCTATATATATCTGTTAAGTCCATCTGGTCTAATGTGTCATTCAAAGCCATTGTTTCCTCATTGATTTTATGTCTGAATGATCTATCCATTGATGTCAATGGGCTATTAAAGTCCCCTACTATTATTGTCTGAGTGTCAATTTCTCCCTTTATGCCTGTTAGTATTTGCTCTATGTATTTAGGTGTTTCTGTTTAGGGTCCATATATACTTATAATTGTTATATCCTCTTTTTGATTGTTCCCTTTATCATTATGTATGCCCTTCTTTGTCTCTTATTATCCTCATTTTTTTTAAAGATTTTATTTATTTATTTGACAGAGAGAAAGAGATCACAAGTGGGTAGAGAGGCAGGCAGAGAGGGAGAAGCAGGCTCCCTGCTGAGCAGAGAGCCCAATGCCATGCGATGCGGGGCTTGATCCTAGGACCCTGAGATCATGACCTGAGCTGAAGGCAGAGGCTTTAACCCATTGAGCAACCCAGGTGTTCCATTTGTTATCCTCATTTTAATGTCATTTTAATGTCTGTTTTGTCTGATATAAGTATTGCTACCTTGGCTTTTTTTTTTTTCTTCCAGGTGCATGGACTGTCTTTCCCATTGCTTCACTTTCTGTATGTGTTTTAGGTCTGAAGCGAGTCTCTTGTATGCAGCATATATATGTGTGTGTGTGTGTGTGTGTGTGTGTATATGTATGTATATATATGTGTGTGTGTCTAATTTTTTTATTCATTCTATCATCATTTTTCTTTTGATTGGAGCATATAGACCGTTTACAGTTAAAGTAATTATTGATAGATGTGTACTTATTGCCATTTTATTAATTCTTTTCTGTTTATCTTTATAGTTTTTCTCTGTTCCTTTCTTCTCTCGCTGTCTTTCCTTGTGATTGATGACTTTCTTTAGTGTTATGCTTGGCTTCCTTTCTCTTTTTGTGTGTGTGTATCTGTCATAGGTTTTTGGTTTCTGGTTATCATAAGGTTCATATGTAACACTCTAAGTATATGGCAGAATTTATTAAGTTGATGGTTACTTAAGTTTGAACAGATTCTGAAAGAACTTCATTTTTACTGCTATCTCCACATGTTATATATATGTTGTCATATTTTACATCTTTTTTATTTTGTGAATCCCCTTAACTAATCTTTAAGATATATTTGATTTTACTACTTTTGTCTTCTAACCTTCATTCTGGCCCTAAAAGTGATTGCTCTACCACCTTTACTGTGTATTTGCTTTTACTTGCAAAATTTTTCCCTTTCATAATTTTCTTCAAATTATGGGCTTTTTTACTTAAAAAAGTCCCTTTAATATTTCTCTTTTTTAAAGATTTTATTTATTTATTTGACACAGAGAGAGAGATCACAAGTAGGCAGAGAGAGAAGGGGAAGCAGTCTCCCTGCAGGGCAGAGAGCCTGATGCGGGGCTCAATCTCAGGACCCTCAGATCATGACCTGAGCTGAAGGCAGAGGCTTAACCCACTGAGCCACCCAGGTGCCCCTCCCTTTAGTATTTCTTATAAGGCCTGTTTAGTGGTGATGAACTTTAATTTCTGTTTGGGAAACTATCTCTCATTCAATTCTGAATGATAGATAATCTTGCTGTGTAGAATATTCTTGGTTGTAGATTTTTATCCTTTTAGCATTTTGAGTAGATCATGCTACTCTCTTCTGACCTTCAAAGTTTCTGCTAAAAAATCAGCTGATAGCCTTTTAGGGTTTCCTTTCTACCTACCTAGTTGGCTTTCTCTTGCTGCTTTTAAGATTCTTTATCTTTAATCTTTGAGATTTTAATTATTATGTGTCTTGGTGCGGACATCCTTGGGTTCATCTTGTTTGGGGCCTTCTGAACTTCCTTGGACCTAGAGGTCTATTTCCCTTCCTAGTTTAGAAAATTTTTCAATTATTATTTCTTCAAGTAAGTTTTCTGCCCTTTGCTCTCTTCCTTCTGAGACCCTTATAATGTTAATATTAGTACACCTGATGGTGTCTCAGAGATCCCTTAACCTCATTTTTTAAAATCTTTTTTTGCTCTTCAGCTTGCGTGCTTCCCTTTACCCTGTCTTCCAGATCACGGCTCTGTTCTTCTGCATCCTCTAATCTACTCATGATTCCCTCTGGTGTGTTTTTCATTTCAGTTATTGTATTCTTCAACTCTGATTGGTTCTCTTTATGTTTTCTCTCTCTGTTGAAGTTCTTACTGAGTTCATCCGCTCTTCTCTCCATTCTGGTCATATCTTTATGACCATGATTTGAACTCTTTATCAGGTAGATTGCTTATATCCCTTTTTTTTCTTCAAGATTTTATTTATTTGTTTGATAGAGAGCACAGCAGGCAGAGGGAGAAGGAGTGGGGAGCCCCAGTACGGGGCTCAATCCCAGGACCCCGGGATCATGACCTGAGCCAAAGACAGACCCTCAACCCACTGAGCCACCCAGGGGCCCCACTTAGCTCTTTTTCATTTAATACACCTTTTTAAGGTTTTGTCTTGTTCTTTCATTTGGAACATATTTCTGTCTCCTCATTTTGTTTGACTTTCTGTATTTGTTTCTATGGATTAGACAGAACAATTACTTTTTCTAAATTTGAAGGAATTGCCTTGTGCAGGGATGTCCCCCGTGTGGACCGGTGTGCCTGGCAGCTTTGGTTGGCTGACTGGAGCTATAGCAGGTTTGGGCTGGGGACCCTGGGGCATCCCATGCAGGGGCTGATCTGGTGGGGTAACTGGAGCTGAAGTGAGTGTGGGTCAGGGTGGTCTAAGGGTTCTCTGTGCAGAGGGCACCCTAGCAGAATGGCTGGAGCCCAAGGCAGATGTGGGCTGGCAGGTGTTGGGATGCTCTGCACAGGGAGGACCGTGGTGGGACAGCCACCGTGGTGGGCTGGAGCTGAAGTGGGTGTGGGTTGAAAAGCCCTGCAGTGCTCCATGTAGCTGGTGCCCTCGTGAGGAGCTGGAGCTGGAACTGTGTGGGCCTGGGGTGTTCTGGGCTGCTTTGCCCCTTTGTGTGTCCTTGGCAAGATGGCTGGAGTTGTAGTGGGTGCTGTCCAGGGGTGGCCCGGGGTGTGCCACAGTGGAGCCCCCTTTGGTGCGATGGCTGGGGCTAGTCAGCCAGGGGCCCAGACCCTGCTTCTATCTGCCCTAACAAGGTGGAAGGGGAACAGAAACAGTGGCACCACCAAGCCCTCTGACTCTGGAGAATATTGCACAGCTCCCTTGTGGTTTAGCACATTTCTGGGGCTGGTTCCTGTATGTTCTAGTTGCTCTTTTAAACTGTGGCTGGAGGAGGTTAGTGGACCATGCTCACTGAGGCAGCAGGCCAGCCAGGGTGCCCAGACCCCCGGCTTGTCTGCACTATCAAGATGGTGGGGGGATATAAATAGGGCTGGTGGTTGCCAGCCCCACTGCCCTGGAGAGAGTTCCACCAGATCCCCCCCGTGAGTGCTTGGTAGATCTGAACTGCAGCTCTTTTCTGTGCCCCAGGACAGATGAATCTGCTTACAGTCCCTCAGTACTGCAGTTCGTGGTGTTGCAGACGGGGGTTCCCAGTAGTTACCACGTCTCTGTTTCTCCTGCCACCTTCTGTACAGTTTCTTTATCATTCGTTGTGTGGAAGCTGTTCAGTCTCTCAGTTACTCGGGGAATTGTTCCGCGTGTGGGTGTAGAGTCAGTGTGTCCATGGAGGAGGTGAGTTCAGGGTCTTTCCACATTGCCATCTTGGACTCTTCTCTGTATCCAAGTTAATTTCTATGATGTGTAATCTTTCAGATTTGTCATTAAAATTTCTGCTTTAATGTCCTATTTCTCATTTCAAGGTAATGATAATTTTTCACTCACATTTTTCTTCTAGTATTTTTAGGGTGCAACTTAAACCTAGTTACATGGGCAATTCCTGTGGGGTTTATTTTGTTGTGAGATGTGAGGTAGGGATCTAATTTTATTTTCTCTCCAACTATAATCCACCTGAAATAATAATCATGTATGTAATACTATATTCTTGTACTGCTTTGAGGTATTTCTTTTATATATTAAATTGACCTATATAGTTGAGTCATTTCTGGAAGCAATCTCTCCTCCCTTTCTCTGCCCTCCCCTCTCTATTTTGGTCTTTTTTGGGCCCTAGTACCAAATTCCATTACTACAATTAAGAACTATCTTCTTAGCTATCCTACTCCCACTGCTCTTTTATCTAAATTTTTTCTGTTTCTTTTTTGTTTCTTTTTCCACTTGAACCAATGAATGAATCACTTAATCAAATTTAAAAATGTGTTGGGATATTTATTGGGATTACATTAAGTTTATGAATTTAATAAATGAATTGACATCTTCATATATTAAGTCTTTGAACCTTAGTTTCTTTTCTCCATTTAAAGGCATTTCTTTCCTGTGCTGGGTTGAGGTTTCTTTAAATAAATCCTGTCTACTTTAATTATTTTTTTTATAGATGATTTAAATTTTATGATGATATCGTGAATAGAATCCCTTTTACTTTATATGTTCTTGCTTGGCTATTAGCACATGTGAGGTGTTTGATTTTGACACTGTCCATCAGTCTGAATTCTTTCCTTTTAAATAGTTTTTCAACTAATTTTCATCTTTGTAAGTTTTAAAATTATACTGTGTCACGAAACAAAGTATTTTTATTTTTATTACTTTTTAAAGATTTTATTTATTAGAGAGAGAGCATGCGAGAGCATGAAGGGGGCAGGGGTCAGAGGGAGAAGCAGACTCCCAATATGGAACTCGATCCTAGGACCCCAAGATCATGACCTGAGCTGAAGGCAGTCACTTAACCAACTGAGCCACCCAGGTGCCCAAAACAAAGTATTTTTAAATGAGGTTTTCAATTAATTAGACTTAACGAGATAAATTTCAATTATGCTATTTTTTTCATCAAGATTGATTCATTTTTATCTGCTGAAGTATTGTGGACTCTGGTTCCAACATACAACTTTTAGAATTTCATATAGGAGTCCTTACAGAATAGCTGAGATAATACTCATCTGCTAAGAGTATAGATCAGAATATAGGCCAACTAGGATTTAACTAATGATTCGATGGAATCTGTTTACATCAAATTGGCATTCCTATCTGAAATCAACACTAAGAGAAATAGAATGTG
Organism: Nasua narica; assembly: GCA_028533885.1. Taxonomy (NCBI): domain Eukaryota; kingdom Metazoa; phylum Chordata; class Mammalia; order Carnivora; family Procyonidae; genus Nasua; species Nasua narica. Next base: position 30,647,410 of record CM052800.1, on the reverse strand, counting down.
GGTTGCAAATTCTAGACACATAATGTAGTATTAAATAATCTGGTAGCCACATTAAAAAAAATGAAAAGAAACTGGTAAAATTAATTTTAATAATATATTCTTTCAATATATGCAAAATACTGTTTTACATATTGTTGATATAAAAGTTAATAAGATACTTTGCTTTAATTTTTTGTATGTTTCTGACTACCATATATGTTGTATTTACAGCACATCTCAATTTGGACTAGTTCCATTTTATGTTCTCCGTTGCCACATGGGGCTAGCGGCTGCCCTTCCGGACAGCATAGGTGTAAATTATCCCTCCACCGTGTTTTTACATGTTAGGATTTACTAGCATTCTTCAGAGTAAAACTTCATAATGGAAATCATGGCTCAAAGCAAGCATATTAAAAATATACGTGTGGCTACGCCTTTCTCTTAAAAAGAGATTTAAGCCTATAGCCTCCTTCCTTACAATGACAGGCTGTCACGGAAGTCCTCATAAAACCTTGTTAGAGGGGCGCCTGGGTGGCTCAGTGGGTTAAAGCCTCTGCCTTCACCTCAGGTCATGACCTCAGGGTCCTGGGATGAGCCCCGCATCGTTCTGTGGTGTTGGGCTCTGTGCTCAGCAGGGAGCCTGCTTCCCCCTCTCTCAGCCTGCCTCTCTGCTACTTGTGATCTCTCTCTCTTTCTGTGTCAAATAAATAAATAAAATCTTTAAAAATAAATAAATACAAAAAATCGTTGTTAGTGCTTAAATGATACTGCTTTCGACATGGCCCTTGTGGCCATTCAGAGGTTTTATGTAAGTACATCATGGCATCTTTTGGAGCTATTGTTTTGTTTTTATTTTTTAAAAAGTCTTCTTTGTAAGTAGATTTGATAAGCAAAAACTAGCCTGCCTTACCTTCCTATTAGTTTCCACTTAAATGTTAACATGTATCATGTATACACAGATGGCAACTTGGAGTAGTATGCTTTTTTTTTTTTAATTTATTTAACAGAGAGAGAACACAAGCAGGCAGAGAGGCAGGCAGAGGCAGGCAGAGGAGCAGGCTCCTGCGGAGCAAGGAGCTCGATGCGGGACTCGATCCCAAGATGCTGGGATCATGACCTGAGCCAAAGGCAGCTGCTTAACCAACTGAGCCACCCAGGCGTCCCAAGTAATATGCTTTTATATACAACATTGCCATCACTTTTGTTGATCTAAGGGGACTGTAGAACTTGGCTTTGTTGTCATTTACACAACTAACTGGGCAAAGGGAAATGTCTGTTTTAAACTGAGCCTCTGTTCATTATTTTGTGTGAGCCATTGTTAAAGATGACTGCTCTTGATCTGTCTGGGGTTGTGCTTAATGGGATCGGATTAGTCAGGTAACAGTTTAGGCAGAGTCTGTTCTGAGAAGGCCGAAGGTTGCCTCCATTCTGGACCAGGAAGCCACGTTAGTGGGCCAGACCTATTTAGAATACAAGATTGGCTTTCATGAGGGAAGTAAGCAAACAGTGAATGCAAGGGTGAATCTGAGAGTTGGTTTATTTTGGCACCAATCTAGATTAGCTTCTGTAATTCACTTGCATCCCTGTGCTTAACTCTGATCCCAAAAGAAATCCAACTTGGCATAAAAGAAATCCCCTTCCAGCATCTACAGCCCATCTTTCCCCCTCATCTCTCCCTCACCTAAGTGTAGACTTAGCCCTGCAAACCTCAAAGCTAGGAGATATTTAAGGAGCTCTGATCTAGTACTCTAAGGATGTGGTATGAATCACCCTGTTACTATTTCCTTGACCCTGAGTGTCTTATCACAGGACCTCAAAGCTTCTAAACAGAGGCCCTGCCTTTCTCTGGGAGAGGAGACCCTCTCCCTGACCATACCTTGGACTAAAGGGCTCTGCACTTGTGAGCAATCCTGGTGCCAAGCCAGGCCTGCCATGGGTTCTGAGTATCATTTGCTTTCACTTCCCCCACTGTTGCTCTTGGCCAGCTGTCTGGACAGACTTGTTGCTCCATGTTGGAGCTCTTTGGTCCTGGGTGTACCTATTGTCCATGACCATTTTTACTGGATCTCTTGGTCTGCCACTATATTGTCACCCTCGTCTATGACTGGTTGACCCTTTCCAGTCCCCTTCTAGTCCGTCTTTACTTTTTTCTTTTTCCTTTTTTTTTTTTTTTTAAACCCAGACCCTGCCCTATCTCTGACCAAAGAAGTAAATCAGATCCTGGTGTATAGATTTCCCCCAAATTGATATGGTGCTCTGTACCTTAAGCTGGAGTTCATTCCACCATCAATGCCAGAACGGTGGTGATAGATGTTCTCAGGTGAACTTAATTTTTGTAACTTTATTTTCACTGTTACAAATAATGGTTAGCAAGAGGACATAGAGAAGAATGATTCTGTCTGCCATCTTTTGCGCTAAGTGTGTCCAGTGTGGTCAGGCAGGGGGAGGCTCGTGTAATGTGGATGGTTTCATAACCATGTTGTTTATCTCAGTGGTGCCCAACCCGGGTTGCACCGTGAATCAAACTGGGAGCTTCTAAATGATACCGATACCTGGACCTATCCCAGACCCGCAGAATAAGTCTGGTCTATTGGGCATATGGGCCAAGCACTGATACTTGATATCGCCCAGGTAATTCTCAAGGACAACAATGCTGGAAAACACTGGTGTAGACCTGTGAGAGGATGAGGTATAGAGTGTATAAAGCCATCTAGGTTGGCAGCCAGAAACCAAGTGCTTGTGGGTATTTTGGTAAATCTTTGTCTATTGCTCAGTTACCTCATGGGTCTAATTATACACCTCTTGCTTATCCTTCTCAGAAATGGTAACGTTTCCAGGATGATACTGGATTATTAGATTTTGAAGACTTTCTTTAAAATTCTAAGCTCTTAATTCAGTATAACCAAATGACGAGTAAACACATTTAGTTTATTTTTAGCTGGTGTTATATCTACTCTGGGAGCGTGATGAATTTGAGCCTTTCTGCAGTGTCATTACTTGTTTTTTTGTTTTTTTTTTTTTTGCTAACCTACTTACTTTTGGTCTGTGGTAGTAATTAATCCCTTTATTCATCCTGTATTTGTAGTCTATATATGTAATCATTTGCACCCAGAAGAAATACCTAAAGATTTGGTAAATCTCTGAAACCTCTATGGCAACTTTATGTTAAGGGGCTTGTTTTCTCCAGTTTATAATTTTTTTCCCTTTCTATATTTTTTATTTAAATTTCTATCAGCGAACATACAGTGCGGTGTCAATTTCCAGTGTACAATATAGTGATTCAGCACTTCCATACAGCTCCGGGTTTTTGTCACAACAAGTGCACTCCTTAATCCTCTGTTTAACCCATCTCCTAGCCACCTGCCCTCTGGTAACCCTCAGTGTTTTCTCTATAGTTAGGAATCCGTTTCTTGGTTTGCCTCTCTCTTTCTTTTTCCCTGTGCTTGTTTGTTTTGTTTCTTAAATTCCACATATGAGTGAACTCATATGGTATTTATCTTTCTCTGACTGACTTATTTCACTTAGCATAACACTCTCTAGCTCCGACCATGTCATTGCAAATGGCAAGATGCCATTCTTTTTTATGGCTGAATAATACCGCATTGTCTGTGTTTACCATGTCGTCTTTCTGCATCTTCAGTTGGGGGACACTTGGGCTGTTTCCACAGTTTGGCTATTGTAGATAATGCTGCTGTAAACATCAGGGTACATGTATCCTTTTGGATTCATATTTTTGTCTTCTTTGATTTATCCCACCATGATGTGAAGTTTTTTATAGGTTAATGTACAGAAAATGAAAGCTTACCACAAGTCCT
>CM052800.1:30452722-30643116 GCA_028533885.1 Nasua narica | reverse complement strand
CTGGCATAGTTATGTTTTCTACAAGTTTCATTTCTACTTTATCCCTTTTGCATTGATTAGAACCCAGTTCATAGTAGCAACTCCTCATCTCATTGCCTGCATCTTCTCAAGAGATGAATTTGATGCCAAAATAAGTCAATGGTGCTTTTAGCTAATTGAGACTTGTAGGAGATGCCTGGTAGATATCTGGCAGTTGAAACCCCTCATTGCTAGTGCGGTCTGTTTCTGTGCCAATTTTTAAATCTATATTGAGAACATACCATTTATTTCTTTTATCTGACCAAATGATCTATGGGCTATTCCCAAGGAGAGATCATTAAATTCCTTCCATCTCTTATTGTTCTTCTTCCTTTCCTGTTAAGCGTGATTTGGCATTAATAAAAATTTTCATTATTATTTCTAGCAATTAAGCATGCCCAAGATGATTATTTTTCTAGGTTAATATCCAAGGCTGGCAGCCAGGGAAATTGAGTGCTTACTCTGTGTGAGGTTCCACACCAGGCATGCCGTAGATTTTCATGTGATACTTGCTTAAGGATAGCCTGTCTTCCTAATGTTAGGAACACTTTTTTTGGTGTCCAACCACTTAGGGTTCATAGTACTACTCTTGGAGCTTGCTGCAATTCAGCATGAGTTCAGGAAGTACTAAGCCATTTTTTTTTCCTATTCTAGATAAGAAATGCTGTCTATGTGGTTTCACACTTGTTTATTTTTAGATCAGTTCCCACAAAGACAAAGAAAAATATCATTTACCATGTATTGTATGACAGGTCTTTATAGAATATACTAGTGGGTATCAGGATAGGCACAGAACTTCTAGGAATTTTTGGATGCCTGATATTAAAATAGAAAATTTAGTGAACATTTATTACATGCAAGAGACTGCCCTGGAGTGTTCTTTGTTACCTCCCCATATTAGAGTAACATATCCGACAGTTAGTTATATGTGCCCTTATGCCTGTCCTGTCTCAGTGCATAAGTTAGGTATATCTCTAATATCCATTCTTATTCTCTGTTGCTGTGTGTAAGTATATAGGTTAAAAGATGAACATTGGAATGGTCAAAAGACCACAATCTATTAAAAAATTTGTAGGTGACACTTGAAGGAGGAATGGGGGAGGGTGCTTTAACGTAGAAGTAGCATCCAACAAGGCCATGAGCATAGGAGAGATTTATGGTTGGAAAAACTATTGAGGTGAAGTAGGGCAGGTAGAGGAGAAATAGAGTTAGAAGTCAGGCCAAGCTTAATTGTTGCGTGAATGAATGCATCCATCAGTGTTAGAGCTTTAGAGCTCGGTTGAACCTTAATCAGTTTGCACGTGTTATCCTGGCTGTGGTACCCACTGGCTCGCTGACCACAAGAAGCACTTTCCTTACCGTCATCGTTTTGAGAAGAATTATTTGAAAAAAGAACTGAACCTTTCCATAAGATGAAAACAACCAATTTTTTTGAACCACATAAGCATGTTTTACATCCCTGGGGTAAGTGGATGTCCTTTGTTGCACCATTTTGTTATAACTCCGTTGGGCGTGAGGATTTGAGCTACCAGTCACATTTGCATGAACAAGAAGGTAAAGGAGAGGAAGCTAGGGATGTAGAAAGCTTTTGCCTATTGTGCAGATTCCTTAGGGTGACAACCCATAGTTATCCCAGAACATGCTGGACTCAGGGCTTCGTTAGGGCAGCTGTTAACATCAGAGGAGAGCTGATCTAGCAAGTAGGGCCGGTTGGGGAAGGTTCTAGGCAGCCTGGTGATTTTGTAGGGAGGGTAGTTGCTTTATGGTTCCAGGACATCATTCCATGCAGAGCAGGAAAGTAAACTAGTGACTGGTGGCCTGGACCAGGCATGGTGTCAGTATCCTACATTAGATGGGCGTTGGGAGAGAACTTCAAGCAGAGGACTGAAATGCCTCTGCTAAAACTCTATAATATGGAAGCTGAACATATTCTTTAAGTAGGTAGAGTAGTTCCCAGAATCAAATGAGAAGCTTTATAGGAAGGTCAAGGACGACCCAAGGCAGCTTGACTAATAGATGGTGAGTTCAGATGTCTTATTTGTGTTCAGCCTTTTTATATGTCCAGACTGCAAATTGTGATTAGTTTACACATGGACCATGTGTCCACCTTTAAGTCAAAAAGGGAATAGTATCTTGATGTACCAGTCCCTAAAGACTGCCTACAGTTGGGGAAGGGGAATTCTCCCAAGAAAACCAAAGGATTTTTCAGGAGCAGCAGATGCTGAGCTGAAATCAGCGGCAGATGTCCGCCGCACTGAGCCCAAATCAACAACAGTATAGGAAGGTATGTTGATGCAATTGAAAATTTCATTTCCTTTCTGGCTATTTCAGTCATGGGCTAGAAATTCAAGATAGATTGCTGAATAGTTTCTATTTAATTTCCATACTTTTAAAGGTGTTTGATTTCTTCAATGCCATCTTTGAAAATGTAGTGTGAGTCTTACCCTTTATATCACCCGGTTCATTGTTTTCCCAAGTGGTGGTTTCTTCCTTTTGTACTCTCTCTGGGCAGCTGCTGTCAAACTCACAATTGAACCTTTGAAATCACTGTTCTGTTCCAACAATGCAGGATATGGGATTTCAAATCTCTTTTGTAGCTCTAGTAACTGCTTTTATATTTCTAATTAAACAATTTATGTAGTGAGATACCATTAAAAACAAAATAAATACAAACTATAAATTATATTTAGCTGAAGATTGCTTTGTTCCAGAAACTTGAGCCAAAAAACCCCAAAAAACCAAAACCAAAACAAAAAAAACCCCTATTACATGAGAACTTCTCATAGCTATTTTTTTTTTTTTTTCAGAAAACAAAATCAAAACCTATTAAAATTTTGGTAATGCTCATGATTTCCTAATAAGTAGGCCCTAACTTTGCTTGCACCTAAATTCTGTAGTTTGTGCCTCTAAAGTCTCTGGCTAGTTTTCCAGTTAATCTTTTATTAGATTCCATGACCTCATTCTATGTCAAAAACCATAAACAATTACTATGACCTCTTTAATGTCTAATATTGGAGGCCACTAAGAAAAAGGATATGCAATTAGACTCTCCTGAGTATGTTAGGAGATAATATAATAGATACTCTGATTCCAGCTTTAGCCTTACTTATAATTGTAATAAAGTTGAGTCTGCAAAAACTCAATGGTTCTATAACCATATTACCAGGCAACAGAATGACTTTGTATTTTGTTCTCTTCTCCCTCCTACCTACCCACCCTTGCTTTTCTGTTGCATAACCCCCTACAAAGATGACAATTTGGGGGAAAACATTTACTGATTTTATATTAATTTATAAAATTGTAAGGTAAGGTCCATTATTTTACCGTCTAGATATAGTCACTGGTCACAACCTTAATTAAATATTATGCCCAGATTTAAAAAAAAATCCTAATACCTACATGAGTGTCTTTAAGACTTGTTTTCCCCATCTCAAGTATTTTGAAGGGGAAATTTACTTTATAATACCTAGCTAGAGGACAGGCTGAGAGGAATTGTATGAGTGACAAGTATTGTGCTTACGTTGCTTGCATACTGTCATTTGATCCCTTCAGTGACTATTTTATACATGAGGATGCTGCGGCTCCGAACATAAAATAGTTTGCACAATGTTACATACAAATGGATATACAGATCTGACCATAATGCCTATTCCTTTTCCCCACAGCCTGCCTTTCTCCTCATAGTAATAGAAATAATAGCTTGAATTTTTATATGTGCATGAAGAGTCAGGCACCGTCCTGCGTACTTTACGCACATGCATTATTTTATTTAATTCCCGCAAAAACCTGTGAAAAAAGGTAGGCAGCTCGGGTGAAGTAATTTGCCTGAGGCAGCCACAGATCCCAGCCGATGGACCTGAACTGCATCTCTCACTCCGTAGTCTGTGTTCCCAGTTACAATTCTATAATGCCTTCCTTGAGTGGACCGGTGTCTTCAATAGCCTTGATTGGTATGTTATAAAAAGAAAAAGATGCCTGATTTTTAAGGATAGGATTGGTTGACCGTAAAGAGAATTCTACTATGTGATTATTCATTTGTTGCATTTAAAATCTGAAATTTCTCTCTGGTCTCGGGCTTTGGCTGGGAGTAGCTTCAGGCAGTGGGTAACTGTGGCATCACACAGAGGGGGAACCGTAATGCTTGGCCTGGAGAGGCTGTGAGGGTCAGAGCAGCACCACTTCCAAAAACAATGTCATGTATCCATCCATTTCATCTCTCTGTCACCAGCGGCTCACCCAGGCCCTGTCATCTTTCTCCTGGATGATCACAGTTAGCCTCAAAATCATCTTCCCACCTAAAACTTTTCAGTGGATTCCTACTGCATAAAGAATCTGAGTTCACATTTTTATTGTTTTCCCAATCTGGCCCTGCCTCCCCCTATGTGATGCCCTCCCCACATTCACTATCCCTGATCCTCCGGTACCTGGAAGCGCCAATCTGATTCTTGTCTCAGGGGCTTTGTTTCTGGTCTTCCCCAGCTGGGTCTCCACCATCCTTTCTTAAATTCCTTACTGAGGTCCCCACTCAGCCTGTCCTCAGAGAGGCCTTCCCTTCCCCTCGGTATGAAGCAGCACAGCAGCGGGGGTGACAGCAAGAATAGTGAGGACAGCCAACATTTAGTGAGCTTTCTCCACACGAGGCATTGTTTTCGACATCTACTAACTCACGGGGGCCTTATGACCCCCCTTCTAAGTAGACACTTTTATCAACTCCACCACAGAGATGATGAAACTGAAGCACAGAGAGTTCTGTCAATCATTCTATCAACCGCTTGTTCTATTTTCTTCACACTTACCATGATCTGTAATTACTCTCCTCTAGAAACTAAGTTGCTGAGAGAAGGAACCTAATGTTATTTTTTGCTGTTCCTGAAGCTTTTTCAAAATTGCCTGGGACAGAGGAGGCACTTATGTTGAAATATGTTGAACGAAGGAAGGAACAATCCGACAGATTAGGTCATGATATTTGTGATGAAAAATAGAACATTTCCAAGATGATACTTCAGCTATAATTGTACCGAAAGGACTCAGAGCCCTTCAGTTAAATAATTGTTGAGCATTTTTCTTCTCGGTTGAGTGATAATGTGTGCGTACGAGCATGTGACCATGAATCTGGGCCGAGGAAGAAAGACTGTATGCCAACGTACTCATAACCAAGTCGTCGCTGGCCAGGGAATTGCTAGCGAGAGATCGCGTCACACTTACATTCTCAAACACAGAGCACATCTGACTGTGGAACCGGGTTCTGCTGCAGATTAGGTAAGGCAACTGGTGTTGAGAAACATCTCCTTCAAGCTAGGAGATTCTTATTTTGTTTTGCAAATTTCCTTGTTCTTCTGACCACATGATGTAGTGACCTTTTCCTTCCAGTGCACAGCAAAGACTAATTTCAGGGGATTTGGGAGCTGAGGAAGAACTTCGGAGGATTACCTTAGCTTCCTCATTTTCCAAGGAAAGGGAAAGAACCTCCAGGGATGAAGTGGTTTTCAGAGGCTCACAGAAGTACTCAGTGGAAGGGCCAGAGTTTGACCAAGGGAGTTCAATGATGAAATACTGTTAGGGGAAGAGGAACACTTGTTCGCTTCAGGGCTGTGATCAGAATGCTGACCCATCAGCATCTTCCATCTCCTTGAGAAGGAAAACTATTGCTGGAAGCCAGATGGGCACCAGGAGGATGTTGCTTCTCTATCTCTCTTTAATAATACAAAGTAATACCTTCTTGTAGCACATTCAGGAGTTAAAAGTGATATGTCACTCTTTGTTTCCCTGTATTGAAACTCTTGGTCCTTCAGAAGCCTGGAAATAGCATTTGGTCAGTTTATAATGAAGAATATGAAATTTGGCCTGGGAAAAACCCTGGCTTGCTGTGTGTTCTAAGTAACTTTATCATTTAAATATTGAGTAACTTTATCATTAATTGAAATAGTTAACAACGTGCTTTAGAAAACCAAAATGCTGGGCGCCTGGGTGGCTCAGTTGGTTAAGCAACTGCCTTCGGCTCAGGTCATGATCCCGGAGTCCCGGGATCGAGTCCCACACCGGGCTCCCAGCTCCATGGGGAGTCCGCTTCTCACTCTGATCTTCTCCCTCTCATGCTCTCTCTCACTCTCTCTCTTTCCTAATAAAGAAATAAATAAAATCTTTAAAAAAATAAAATAAAAAAAATAGAAAACCAAAATGCTTTTTTGCTGGGGAAATGATAATCAAGCAGGATATTACAAACACTAAATACAGAATTTTCACGGCACCTGGAATTCTGAATTACTGAAACATTGTCTATTCTATTTTGCGTAAATAAGGAAAAGTCTTCTCCTTATTCATTTCAATAAAAGCTAGTGCAGAATAGTTTATTTTAGGAGACTGGTTTGCTTCTGGCTCGTTTTAAGACATTACAGACACGGGAGAGTGCAACACCAAAGAAGTTAAAGTGGTTCAGAAAGTGTTATTGAAACCTTCTTCATTTCTGTTCCGTAAGTGCTGAGTGTGTGGCTATGTCCGCCAGGTCCTTCGCATTTGTAGAATTTTCAGTTTAAGAAGAGTCATGATGCCACTAGTGGATGTCAGATGCTAAAGTGAGCAGTGAGGACAGTGGGGTGAACGCTTGAGTGATTTTCCTGGAGAATTCGAAATGGAGGAGTGTGGATCTGGTGTCACTGTCGTCACTTTGTATGTCTGTACTTGGGGCCATATCGAAATGGCCAAGACCTTGAAAATGAGGGAAATGGGCTTGCTCCCATATTTCTTTGTAAGCTCAACTCATGGGAGGAGCAGAGCCACCTGCAAGAGAGGCAGATCTGCTCCTGGGCCTGCAGGGTTTGATGGTCAAATCCCACTGGCCGGTTACATGTCACTTTCAATCTGGAAATGGATGTGGTCAGGAAAAGGATGAGTCAGGGGGTTAAACATTGGTAGCACTCTTCTCAACTGAAGGAAAGAAAACTGTGTCAGACAGATTTGCGGTATCATGGCCCCATTGCCAAGGTATCCAAACAGACTTTGAAGATTTTGGTTCTACAGATACATCTACCCCTGTTTGGTTCTACAGATACATCTACCCAACATCTACCCAATGTTGGGGAATTGGGTCCATCAGGCCAACGCTGTTAGACTTGTCATCTCCCAGTGGGTTAATTCATCAGATGTTGAGGGAGTGTGGATTGTTGTGTTACCCATATGTCCACAGCTAACCTGCCTATTCCCAACAGAAGATAGGAGTTCATCGAAAGTTCTAATTAGAATAGTTAACAAACTTTCACATTCCAAATTAGTAAGAATGCCAGTCTTTTCCCCAGATACCTTCCTGGATTATCTCTGAGGACCTGTGAGACTAGGTGCATTCACTCAGCTATTCCTCAGGTCGCTATGCCTCCTCACTGTGAGCTCACTGCCTATCACTAGAAAGAAACAGCGATTCAGGGGCATACACAAGGCGGTACCTGCAACTCCCTGCCTTCGACGTCCTGGGAGAGGGCCTCAGGTACCTCTGGGGTCTCTTTGTCACTGCGGATAGGGAGGAACTGAGCTCCCTGGAGCCCCGAGGGAGCCAGGGCAGGGTGACTACCAGCTCCCAGGCTGAACGCCTGGCTCCCTGCTTTCAGTGCAGACCTCCCTCCCTCCTCCAGTATCATACCTGCTCAGGGCATCCTGCTGCCTGAGTCCCAAGGGTTCTTCTGCTCCATGTGCTCAGCTTCACAAGAACCATCTTTCCAAGGCGTTTCTTCTGTAGTGTCTGAATGAAGCAGGCCTGTGGCATTCGTAACATTCTGTGCTTAGGACCATCCAGCCCCCTTCCTGGATGGGAATAGGTCACCACTGACTTCCTGCCTGACTTTGGTGAGTTTTTTCTTTAGAGGTCCCTTATGTTTAGACCTTGGTTAGGGCGCTACTCGTCCATGAGGATTGTTTTAATTACTCTCCCATTGAAGTGTTGATTCCATTCCCTTTGTCCCAAGAGATTCCTTTGCTTCATAGATATTCTTGAATACAAAGTAATGTGTGAGGGGGAGATGCAATATTCAGTGCCACCTTGGCAGCTTTTGAGACCCCATTGTAAATGGATATGGAGTGACACCTAACTTTTCAGCTCAGAATATCCAAGGGCCAGACCCTCAAAAGTCCCGCTACATGAAGTAAGTACAATCTGAGGGCTCCAGAGCAGAGAACTGGTTTTTCTTGAGGATCTCTGTCCAGTCGAGGTTCCAGAAAGAGAACTTTATGATTTTTGTGCTGTCATCAAGGAAAATCTCTTAAAAGATTTTTAAGAATTTTTTTTTACAAATTTATATCCTGCTATTTCGTGTTCCATATCTTAGTCCGTTCAGGCTGCTGTAACAATACCGTAGACTGGGTGGCTTTTGGACAACAGAGATGTAGTACATACAGTTCTGGAGCCTGGGAAGTCCAGGATCAAGGCACCAGCAGATTCACTGGTGAGGGCTCACTTCCTGGTTATTGACCATCTTCTCACCATGTCCTCATATGGAGAAAGGGACAAGGATCTCTCTAGGTCTCTTTTGTAAGGACACTAGCCCTATTTATGAGGGCTCCACCTTCATGACCTGATCACCTTCCAAATGCCCTACCTCCTCATACCACCAATTTGGGGATTACATGTTTATGTATGAATTTTGGGAAGACACAAGCATCCGGCCTATAGCACTCCATATATAAAATTTTGATTATATAAAACTAGAAGGAAAGTTTGTATCTAAAACATGGTGTAGTGAAAGATAATTATTCACCATGTCACCATAGGCCAGGCTGCTAATGTGCCTAAAACTATAAAATGGACAGGACAGTATTTGATTTGGAGCTACGTGGCCTCCGGAGTGACTATTCTCACTCTGCACCTCTCTACTTGGAAAGCTCTTAGTGGCTCGCTGCCAACCAGCGGATGCCTTCCAGACTTCTGCACAAGCCTGAGAGGTCTCCCGAGATCTGGCCTGTGTGCTTTTCAGCACGTCTCACCTGTCTTTATCTGGCCCTTTGTTGCCTCCTGTGAATTCCCTGCACACACGTCACTGGTCCCCATATTCATGTTCCCCACCTTTGTAGAAAGCCTGAATGATTTTCTGGTTTCATATCACAACAAAACCCCACAGACAAGCTTTCCTTGTACAGTTTGTTATCAGCACTTGGCTGTCATTAGTGTCCTTATCAATGGGTGGAGAAAAATTTGCTTGCCCTCAGGTTGAAAAAACCCCAAATGGCCAAATAACCACTCCTTTGCAATTTGCTATTCAGCAAACATTTATCGAGTACCTGCTGTTTGTTGGTACTGGTGTTAGGAAGAGCGGTAACACAGCATCTGTGGCCTCAGGGAGTTCCCATTCTGGTGGGGAGAGACAGACTCATAAGCAGGCAGTCAATAACAAAACCTTCTGATAAGTGTTTTGCTAGGGAGAAAGGCAAGTGCAGAGGACTGTGGCAATATAGAGAAGGGTCACTGACTTAGCATTGTAGAACGCTTCAGAAGAAATGTTCAGTAGGTCAGCAGGTTTTACGGGAGGAGTTGGCTTGGCTAGATAACGAAGAGAAGAAAAATCGTTATCTAATACAGAGTACTGTTGGTGGCCCTTTCTAGGAAAGAGGTAAGGACCGATTCTCATTTAATTCTCACTCAACAGTACAAATAAGCAGTTTACATTTTTTTTCCATTCTTCTGGAACTTGTGTTTTTAAAGAAGTGTTCTCAATACAGTGACAAGATATTACCACATTGAAATTGCCAGAATCTTTTGCACTGTTAGCATGATCCTGAGGTGACTTGAAATGGTCTCAAGAAATTTAAAACTCATTGCGAACATAAGTTGTCATTAGTGGAAAGATTAAGGTGATCACAGTGAGTTGTGGTCATACCACAGCATGGTAGTTGCCTATGTAAACCTTAAGGTTTGTTTTTTTTTCTGTCCTCACTAAACCAAACCAAAAAAAAAAAAAACACAAAAAAACAAAACAAAACACAATGAAACACCAGAAAGGTATTTAAATGTGTATACCTAAGTTTTAAAAATATTTTTTAAATTACCCTTCTCTTATTAGTCTTGTCTAAAACTGTAGTGGAAACTAGTTTAAAATTTTTTGTTTACTTTTGGATGTATTTTCACATAATGGAAGGAAATAAGTTGGAACATTTATGGGGGAATGAGTAAAAATTGCGAAGTGATGTTACTGTTTTTGAAGCAGTCACATGACTATTAAATGCTGCCTTTCAAATTTAGTAGAAATAAGAGATGTGGGGATTTTCCTCTTTTCATTTTAAAGGAAGCAAGACCCATCAGCCAGGGAAGCATGTAGCTTTTAACATATTTTAGAATCTCACGTAGTTATGAAGTATGGCTTTGTCTGGATAATAACATGAAAGTCTTCTTACTGACTAAGAAGACTGTCTCTCTTTAAGGTTATGAGAAGACCGATGATGTCTCAGAGAAGACTTCACTGGCTGACCAGGAGGAAGTACGAACTATATTCATCAACCAGCCCCAGCTGACAAAATTCTGCAATAATCATGTCAGGTAGGAACTCTCAAAGATCTCTGTGGGACTGGCTATCACAGCAGAACCCAGTAGGCCATCTCCTCTCTCTCGCCAAAACAAAAATGCTGACGAAGAGCTTTCCATTAAATCAGTTACTATCGGAGAGTTTACTGGAGGCGGTGTGAATCAGCTGTTTTTTCCGTCTTCTAGCCAATAAAGAGATGTGAATGAGAATCTGGAAGGAGCAGAAAGGATAAATAGCTAGACTGTACCAATTCTATATGTAGTGTCTGAAGAGTGAAAGCTGCTTATGGATAAATACTTTGTCTCAAGCCTGTTGATAGAGTGATGAATTACTGTTTTGGGCCAGCATGTTTTAACATTTTAGAAGAGGTCTTTGCAGTTTTTCACCAAGAAGTCCTTTTTGTTAGTCTTTAAATATTGGCTTTTGAGTGTTGTAAAATTGAATATGGTGTTGAGGAATGGAGGGCTGTGAGAATTACTTCACTGTTACTATTTTCCTCCCAACAACAGTAAAAAAGTATCACTGTTGTAAGCACTGTTCACTAAATGGCCTCTGGAAGGGAGTGAACATGAACACCTTCTTACCCCTTATGCTAGCCCAGTGTTTCTACAGTGGCAAAATCCCTGGATTTGAGAAATTCCCATGTAAATTAATATTTACAGCTTCACATTCTAAAGTAACTTTCTTAGTTTGGGGAATGTGATTTGCATTCCTGTAATCTCTTATTTTTTTTAATTTTCTAAAGCTTTTTATTGTGGAAAGCATTAAACATAAAAATAAATAGCGTAACGAACCCCCTTGTACCATTATCCAGCTTCACAATTATCAACTCATGTAATCTATTTAAATAACAAGAAAGAGACTGGGTATTTTCAAGACCTAAATGATGATATCTTACTGACTGTGGACATAGCTGGTGTGTTCGGTGTGGAGTCCTAGCCAAGTTCCTAGAGGAACCTTGAAGAAAACTTGAGCAGAACCCCAAAAAACTTCCCATTTTTCTGAAACTATCCAGTGAAGGCATCTCTGTTTATTGTAAGATTTTTTTTATTAACGTATTATACACTATCCTATCTAAAGTCACTGTTCTTTGTAAGCTACTCTTAGTATGTTTAAAAAAAAAAAAAAAAATGGTTGGCCAAAGAGAACGAAAGATATTGTGCAGGAAATTAAACTCTTACTATTTAATTCAACAGCTCCTTTCACTCATTTTCTTTTAGGTTAATGATCATTGACAGTACTCTCCCATTTTGAAACAGAGGGCAAATCTTCATCTAATTTTTTATATGACGATAATAGAATTTTGTAAATGTGGGTGCTAATTATGGAGTCATTAAGTTTTATACTACTTTTCATTTTGTTTTCTAGCACTGCAAAATACAACATAATCACATTCCTTCCAAGATTTCTCTACTCTCAGTTCAGAAGAGCTGCTAACTCATTTTTTCTCTTTATTGCACTGCTTCAGGTAAAGTCACGTTATAAAACTTTAGCTCAAAGTCAAATGTTCAGATATTAATAAATGTTTTTGTTAAGCCTGTGACCAATCTTCCAAAGCTTATCTAAACACAGAGAGACAAGCTGGTTTGGGTGGATGTTTCCAGCTCTAGCTGTAAGCAATGTCAGAATTCCACTGACATTTGATTCACTTTTATCAGCTTATTTTAAACATTTGGTAAATTTGGTATGACAGGGATGAAATTTGATGGCAAAGGGGGATGGAACTTTTTCTTCCATATTAATATTAACCTATGGATTTTATTAAAAATTAAAATATTAGGGACGCCTGGGTGGCGCAGTTGGTTGGGCAACTGCCTTTGGCTCGGGTCATGATCCCGGCATCTTGGGATCGAGTCCCGCATCGGGCTCCTTGCTCCGCGGGGAGCCTGCTCCTCTCTCTGCTTCTGCCTGCCTCTCTGCCTGCTTGTGTTCTCTCTCTGTTAAATGAATAAATAAAATCTTTAAAAAAAAAAAAAATTAAAATATTAATTAAATATCAAGTTATTTTAAGTAACAGTAATAGTCAATTCTGAACCTTAGAGTATAAGAATTTCCATTTTAAAACTTATTTCTTTTTGTATTTGAGTTAGCAGTAATCGGGGAAAAAAAGTTTCATTTTATTAAAAAACACACATTCGTTGTAAAAATCATTAGAAAACACGACAAAGAAGCCTAAAGAAAAAAAATTAAAACTAGTATTTTTCCGCCACTCAGAGGCAACTACCCTTAACATCGCGGTGTATATCTTCCTAGTCTCTCCCCTTCTCCCCACATGTTGTGTACTGATTTAGCTTACAAAAAGAAGATCCTAGAATACATACGTTTTATATTCTGCTTTGACCATGTGATAATGTGTGGATATTTTCCCATGTGATTCCGTGTGTTTTTAGAATATCATTTCTAACGATTGTATGGTATTTACCTAACTCCCCTCCGTAGGTGTTAGTCGTGCCCCCGACAGTTTGTCGTGAAGGGGCTCACGTGCTCTTCCAGCCACTTACTAGATAGGAGCGAAATGCTTTGCACTCAGTGTCAGTGGGTTGCAGTAGTAACAGCACTGAAGCATACCTTAAGAGGCACTAAGACTTGGTTGTTTTTAAACATATTGTAAACTTGGTCATTCTCACTGGATTTCTTTTTTTTTCTCCTCCCCGCAAATAGCAAATACCTGATGTGTCACCAACAGGTCGCTACACAACCCTGGTTCCTCTCTTATTTATTTTAGCTGTGGCAGCTATCAAAGAGATCATAGAAGATATTGTAAGTACTTAATTTTTTCATATATAAATACGACTTATTTTATATGCATATTTTAAAATATTAGTTTCTCTTTAAGTTTAATGCTTGACACATGTTGTTTAAAAATACCCATTTAGGGTGCCTGGGTGGCTCAGTGGGTTTAAGCCTCTGCCTTCGGCTCAGGTCATGATATCATGGTCCTAGGATCGAGCCCCACATTGGGCTCTCTGCTCTGTGGGGAGCCTGTTTCTCCTCTCTCTCTACCTGCCTCTCTGCCTACTTGTGATCTGTCTCTCTCTGTCAAATAAATAAATAAAATCTAAAAAAAAAAATAAAATGCCCATTCGACTTAAAAACATATAGAATATGCTCTGGAGTTCATTGCTCTTAGTTTCTACAGGATTATTGTGACAGAATGCTTGGCAGAGTGTTCTCTGCATTTGTAGTTTAGAAACGAAAGAAATTAATTTAAATTTAGAGATCCAAGCAATAATTTGCTTGGAGAGAAAACTATATTTGACCATTATTTTCAGTTATGCCCAGTGTTCAATTTGGACATATTTTAAGGTAAACATGTTAATCTCCAAATTATCTCAATGTAAAAAGTCTTTTAACGTGTGTTTTATTTTTAATTCATATGCACGTTTTCCACTTTATTAAATACCGTTGATTCCTTTTCATCTTTAGTAGTTCTAAGCTTCCTTTTATTTTATTGAAAGAAAGTAATGACATTTGCTATTTTTATTACTCTGTAGTAGCTGAGAAAAGGGGAAGTCAGTTTCCTGTTCATAAAATAAGTTCCCCCAAATAAATTCAGACTTTTTTTTCCCCGTCTCTTTTACTGTTATTTTAACTCCTTTAGTTGAGGAAGCTGATTTTTTTTTCTATGCTCTTTAAATACATGGCCTATCTGACGTGACCTTCTGCTAAGGCTAAGGCAAGTCAGATGGTAAGGCGAGGAAAACCTAAGACATTCTTTAGGAAGCTCCAATTTAAAGTTGCACCAACATTTATATTATTTCTGTAGAGAATCAAATTGAAACGAGACCAGTGTCCATTTAGATCATCAGTCTCAAAAACATCCAAGTGTCTCAGAGTATGGACAGAAGTTGTATGTCTGTGTGCGTGTGTGTAAATAAAATCAAGTCCTCTTGATCGGAGATGACAGACTTGATGGAGACCACAAGTGGAAAACTTAAGGGACTCTCTTTTTACCTATATCGTTCCACACAGACTTACCATCCTTTACATTGTGCTTGGAGCTAGCAATCCATAAGGATTGGTCTTTACTGTAATTTTCTCTTTGTTTGCCTTATGTACTCCCTTTTCTTTCTTTGACATAGTTTTGATTAAGTATATAATATTACTAGACATGGTGCTGTGGTTTTGCAAATGTTTTTCCCATTTAATTTGTTCAATAACTTTACAAGTTGGATATTAATCCCATTTTAAAGGTAAGGAAGCTGGGGCTTCGAGAGGTCATGAAACTTGTCCAAGAAATGATTGGGATCAGATTCTGTCTCATCCAGTGCTCTTTTTCTATATCGTGGCAAATCACCAGCAATGGCATTTATCACATCTATTGAGCTTCTGGGATCCATGTGCTTATTTTATATCCTTTACATTTATTAAGTCTTCCAGCCACTCTCTAAAGGATTACTGGTATTATCCCCATTTTACAGATAAAGGAGAGGAGGCACGGAGGAGCAAGGTGACTTGCCCAGGGTCACACACTGAATAACTGCGGCTATCAGAATTCAAAACAAGGCAGTTGGGTTCCAGAGCTCCACCTTGTTATCACTGCTCTAAGCTGCCTGTCCTGTCTTTTCTTCTTTGTCCCTAACAAAACTATAAGCTCTCTAGCGATGGTTTTTAGTACCCCTCTCTATGAAAACAAATGGTAAATAAAGGGATATCCAAGAGGGTTTTTGTTTTGTTTTAAATGAACTCTTCTGGCACAGTGTAATAATTAGGTGCTTTTAGAATACAGCTTATCAGTTACTTCCTGGAGGATGTAGTAATAGTTGGGTAGGGTAATAGGAGTACTTTTCCAATAAAATCATTGTTAAGAAATTGACAAAGTAGGTTAAGAATGGTTTAACAAGACATTTATATCATCCTATATGTGATAGAAAGTTTGAAAAATTACTCCCTAAGAAAAACAAAGTTAAATAGTTGAGATGATTGCCCAGAGAGTATCTTTATCAGTAATTATAACAAATATGTATATCTGCCCATTCATTCAATAAAAAAGAGGAAGCCAAGATTTCACTAGGCTAGGTAGTAAGATGTGTTCAACTTTTGCAGCGGTAATAATCATGTCCCAGATGTCAGGGGCTTAAACCTATTTTAAAGAGAATGGAGGTCCAGAAATTTATGGCCCAGAAATGGAACACATCACCTCTGCTTACAGTCTAATATTAGAACTTGTGACAAGACAAGAAGGAAGTTAATCTCGGTGTCTACGAAAATAGAAGAAAACGAGATATTGGTGAAGACTAGTCCTGTCTACCACTCTTGTATCAGTGAATAAAATACAGCTCACATTCCAGTAAACCTTCTTTTATATTCTATCAAACATTTACAGTAAAACAGTAAGAATTCCCTCCAGGTGAGACACCTAAGACTTACCCCTACCCAGTGCATTCTAACTCTTGTTGCTTTGCATAGCTTAACATAATACGATTTCCTGTTTTTTATGTGCAAGTAGCAAATGATATAAATACTTACTTGAAAATACTTTAAAATCAGTGGAGAACATTTATTTTAAAAAAAGAAAAACTACATCTTGTCAGATGCCAACTCTTTTTTTTCCTTTTCTTTTATTGTTATGTCACCATACAGTACATCATTAGTTTTTGATGTGGTGTTCCACGATTCATTGTTTGCGTGTAACACCCAGTGCTCCATGCAATATGTGCCCTCCTTAATACCCATCACGGGGCTCACCCATCCCCCAACCCCCCTCCACCCTGAAACCCTCAGTTTGATTACCATAGTCCATAGTCTCTCATGGTTTGCCTCCCCCTTTGATTTCCCCCTTCATTTTTCCCTCCCTTCTCCTAATGTCCTCCATGTTATTCCTTATGTTCCCCATATAAGTGAAACCATATGATAATTGTCTTTCTCTGCTTGACTTATTTCACTCAGCATAATTCCCTCCAGTCCCATCCATGTCAATGCAAATGATGGGTATTCATCCTTTCTGATGGCTGCGTAATATTCTGTTGTATATACGGACAACATCTTCTTTATCCATTCGTCTGTTGAAGGGCATCTCAGGTCCTTCCACAGTTTGGCTATTGTAGACATTGCTGCTATGAACACTGAGGTGCATGTGCCTTCTTTTCACAACATCTGCCTTCTTTTCACAACATCTGTATCTTTGGGGTAAATATCCAGTAATGCAATTGCTGGGTCACAGGGTAGCTCTATTTTTAACTTTTTGAAGAAACTCCATACTGTTTTCCAAAGTGGCTGCACCAACTTACATTCCCGCCAACAGTGTAAGAGGGTTCCTCTTTCTCCACATCCTCTCCAACATTTGTTGTTTCCTGCCTTATCAATTTTTGCCATTGTAACTGGTATAAGGTGGTATCTCAGTGTAGTTTTGATTTGAATCTCCCTGATGGCTAATGATGTTGAACATTTTTTCATGCAATGCCAACTCTTATGGTAAGGGTCAAGATTGGCTGTTAAATTGATAATATTCACCATGAAAAAAATGACTTCTTTGCTATACACTTGTTAACTTAAACCCTGGTCAATTTAATTCATTAAAAAACAAATAAACAGGTGCCCGCGGGTGGCTCAGTGGGTTAAGCCTCTGCCTTCGGCTCAGGTCATGATCTCAGGGTCCTGGGATCAAGCCCCTGGTCAGGCTCTCTGCTTGGCGGGGAGCCTGCTTCCCCCTCTCTCTCTGCCTGCCTCTCTGCCTACTTGTGATCTCTCTATCAAGTAAATAAAATCTTTAAAAACAAACAAACAAACATAATTTTTTAAGTCCACGGTGTTCAGAGACCTAATACGAGGAAGAGATGAGTGAGAAAGCCAGGATGGAGCTTGCAGACATTAATCAAGTAACCACACCAACTATTGTACGAATTAAATGATGCACCAAAGTCCTTAGAACAATACCTAGTTCTAGTAAGTGATGAATAAACATTAACTGTATCATCATCATCATCCAAATATCCTTTTGACTTAAATATAGAAAATGAATTGAAAGGAAACATGATTCAAGTACACTAGTTAAAAGAATAGTTTAGTAGCTGATATAAAAAAAAAATGAAGTGATTTAGACCAAGTGGTATTGCAGCTAAAGCAATATAGAGAAATGAATTCAATATCTTTTAAAGCAATATAGAGAAATAAATTCAATATCTTTTTAGTAGAATTGATAAGACTTTTCCCCATCTAACATGCTACATACCCTACTTCTTTTATTCACATTCTCTATCCAACCACCAGAATGTAAGTTCCATAAAGAACAAGAGTTTTGTCTCTTGTCTATCACTGTGTCCTCACCGATAGTAACAGGACCCGGCTCATGGTGTTTTGTAAATACTATTGAATGAAGAAGGATTAGATGGGAGTGAGAGAGAGTAGATGTTAGGATGACTCTCAAGTTCCTGGTTTGTGCAAGTGGATGGTATATGGTTCCATGTCTGATAACAAGGACCAATGCTTGGGGGTGAAAGTTCTAGATTGCCTTGTGGACCTAGCTGGAGATGCCTCTGAGACTGCCAGAGGGAGATGTCAAGGAGGCTACTGGATGTAATGGTCTGGAGCTCAGATGAGAGCCTTGGCTGGTATAGATTAATGTATCCGTTACAAGTGAAACAGCAGGTATGGATGAGCTGAGCTGGGAAGAGAGTATAGAGTAAGAAGCGAACAGGGCCAGAGAGTAAACCTTGAAGAATTCCATCACTGTGTAACAAGACAGGAGATGAAGAAGGAACCAAGGTACAGGTGGAACACCTGGGCAATGATAAGATAAGAAACACTTAGGAAGTGTGGGGGAAGGGTTCCCAGGAGGGAGTGGTCAACATTACATACTTCAGTATTCTAAAGTTCATGGCACTATTTACACAGTACAGTTTACTGGTGCACTGTCAATTAAATACTGATAATACCAAGTAATTTACTAGGCCTCAGTGCTATGAAATGAATTCTCACTATAGGACAGTGAAGGTATTTGAACTCATGGAATAACTGTATTCATGTTTCCTAAAGTGTTCATTTTAGAAGGAATAATAATTTGGGATCCAGAGATGCTTCCTTTTCTTTTTTCTTTTTTCTAATAGTTATAAAATTAGAATCTGCCTATCTGAATGGATCCTTATATATATTCAACACAAGTGTTTCTTAACAAGCCACCTAATTTATTCTGTGGCAGGAAGGCTGAGGAAAGAAATGCTCCTATACAAGAATTCTCTGTAGTTGGAAAGTAATGTTCAGGATCTCCTTAGGTTTCACTAAGATTAAATTTCCTGTTTAAGTGGAATGTTTCATTAATTAGCTTTTATTTGTCTCCTTCAGTTGGAAGTCTAACTATTTTCTGTCATAAATGTGCATTGTTTTGGAAATACTTGCACCTCCTTCAAATATCTAAATTTGCTTTGAAGCATTATTTCGGAACCAAAACTTTTTTTGCGTTACTTTCTAGTTTTCCAGAGATCTTTAGGAACAATAAAAAAGAGTGAGTATTTGAGAGTTTCATCAATTATGAAATATTCTCCCCTGATGCTGCAAATTTAAACTTTAAAAAAATTCATTTAAGAATATTTGCTGGTAGGGCGCCTGGGTGGCTCAGTTGGTTGAGCAACTGCCTTCGGCTCAGGTCATGATCCCGGAGTCCCGGGATCAAGTCCCATATCGGGCTCCCGGCTCTGCGGGAAGTCTGCTTCTCCCTCTGACCTTCTCCCCTCTCATTCTCAGTCTCTCGCTCTGTAAATAAATAAAAATCTTTAAAAAAAAAAAAGAATATTTGCTGGTAAATCATAAGCTTACTTTTGGAAGCAGTAATTTGCCTAATGAAAATGTATACTTTTAGTTTTATTAGTGAGTGTTTTGCTCTGAGAAAGAATTGTAGTGTGTCCCTGCTTCTGGATGTGGCAAGAATTATTTTCTACAAGCCTTCCATAGAGGCGTTTTGAATGCTCTATTTGCATTTTGTGCAGTTCAGTGCCTGATTGTTTGTGGGAACTGAGTTCACGCCGCCAGCTATTAGGACAGTCCTCCTGCATGTTGCTTTTTGGGGAGGAGTCTTAATCCCCAACTCCCGCCTTCTGTCTCGGAGAATATGGCCATGTTTGCACTGTGATTCCAAAAACCATATTTCCTCTCAAGTGGAAAAATTAGGAACTCCTTTATTTCACATTCATTCCAACTTACCTTACACTCAAGTCTATGCAGCTAAATCTGACCTTGAGCTTTAAGGATAGGATTTTTGAGCTCAGAGTTAGTTATACTCAACACTTTGCTGCAACGTCGACAGAGGCTGATGGGTTACACTTGATGCTCTAAGTTTAGACAGAAGCCATGGAAAACCTCTAGTTGAAATGTAGACAAGATAGCTTCCCCTTGCCACTCAAATTCTCTTTTCCTCTGACCTTTTCGTTTCTTTTACTCTCTGCTCTAAAACCTTGGCTTATGTGACTCTTCAGACTCACCCACCTGTGGCTAACTCACCTGTTAGCATTTAACTTTTTTTGGTGCTTTTGGGAGGAAGGAGAATAGGATCATGTGATTCAGCGGTTGATGACGGGGAGAAGGGACCATTGAGAAGCAGTGGATGGAAGAGGCTTTATGCAAATGGTTTATGTGTTTGGTTCTAGTCATTGACAGACATCATGTCATTAAATCATGGAGGATGTACTCAGCCTAATTAGATAATGAATTTCATAAGAAGCTGACAATATTTCAGTACCACTATTAAATGATAGTTATTACAGATAATTGTCTTGGGCAATCTTCTTTTTTAAGTGAATTAAGTAAAATTCTAAATAATCCTTTCCTATCACATTAAAATTTTAATTGTACCTGTATAATAATGTACGATCCTTCCGCGGACTGCACAGCTGTGCTCCCAGAAGAGGAGTATTATATGAAGATGCTATAGATTGTGTTTTCAATTTTAAAATTCCCACATATCCTCTGATTCTTCATATCACTACACCCCAGTATGCTTATAAAATTGATATGGACCTAAAAGGATAAAAGCCTTGAGAAACGTAAGTTGAATGAAATCTTGTTGTAGATGCTACTTTGTTTTATTAATCTCATCCACTTTTTCACAGTTTCTGTTTTTGCTTTTAAACTCTAGAAACGACATAAAGCTGATAATGCAGTGAACAAGAAACAGACACAAGGTAGGATTTTTATGTTTTATTTCTCCTATCTGTCAAATATATACATAATAATATGTACAAATCACTTCAATTAAATATAATTAAATTGAAAATACTGTGTCTCTCTTAAGTTCTTGTTCCAGGGTAGACTTTTTTTTTTGGTAGTATTTATTAGCATGACACTTAAATTCACATTAGAATGATTTACAGTGGTAATATTTTTGAAAGGTAACATTTTTAATACATTGAAATGCCTCATAGCAATGTGTTCAGAAATACTGTCCATGGAATCAGCAGTTGTGTTGACATGTTAAATGCTGCAAGATGTCCATATTTTGTTGATGATCAATAGATGTTACTCTAAGTAAGATTTATAGAAAACAATCAGATGTGATTTTACTTGTTAAAAGGCATGTTGGAAGTACTTTGTGTTATACTGTACACACAGATGATATATGTCCAGAAATAAACAAAAACCAGGCCAGCTTCTGGGAAGCATGTGGCATTTTGACATGGCCCTTTTGTTGTGGGTCTCTTTTTGACACAGCAAAAACCAAAATGACCTCTAGCACAAGAGTGTAACTAGACCATAATGCTCTTAGATTAAAAAATAATGATAAAATAAAATAGCCAGGAACATGTGAATTAGACATCTCATCCCATCCCTGAGTTTGCCCCATCTGAGAATTTCATCCCTCTCTGAAGTTCCCTGATGTGATAAGGATCAGCCATGTCTGCCAAAATTAGCTGGTAGTAAAAAAAGTATTTTTATACTGCTGTGATTTTTATGGGACCCTGCCAAATACCCTGTTTTTCTTCCAAAGTGATCATCTGTTTATGCCTTCCACTAAAAGGATTTTCTGCTGATTTTTGATATATGTGAGGAAGGTGCATTTATTTAAGAATCACTTAATAAAATTAAAAAATATTTACTGAGATTATATTATTTATTATGGGACATGTGAGAAAGCATGGATCAAAATGAAAGGTTTAGATTACCTGATTTCAGTGTCTCTCCAGATTTTTAAAAGTGGCAAATAATGGTTCCTATGTTGTCCTAGATGTATCTAAAAGAAGGAGAGAAAATTGTGGGGTAATTTGAGGTCGAGCTTCAATCTTAGGGAACACTTTGAGTGAGCAGAGACATCCAAATGGAAGGACCTTACATGTGTGTTGAGTGAGAAAGAGGGAAGAAAGGTTATCTTGAACAGAGATGAAGAAGGCTACTGGATTGCCTTGCCTCGTTGAACCATTACCAGAGTATCAGATGAAGAAAGGAGAGTCGTGTCAAAGGGAAGCAAACACATGATTAAAAAGGAATGCCGGGGCCCCTGGGTGGCGCAGTTGGCTGAGCGACTGCCTTCGGCTCAGGTCATGATCCCGGAGTCCCGGGATCGAGTCCCACATCGGGCTCCCAGCTCCATGGGGAGTCCGCTTCTCACTCTGACCTGCTCTCTCTCACTCTCTCTTTCCTAAAAAAAAAAAAAAAATAAAAAAAAAAATAAAAAGGAATGCCAAGGTCAAATTTTCTAGGGCTGGAATGCCAACCGAGGAGATTCCAACTTTCCTTGTGTATACGGAGTAGCTGTTGAAGGTTTGCAAGCCAAAAAGAGACAGGATGACCATCCATATTGAAGTTGGAGAATAGAGTAAGAAGCTATTAGTAGCTGGGGGACAAAGAAACTCTAGGAATTTGGGTGGGAAAAGACAACATTAGGAATTGAAAGGGGAAAAAATCCAGATGTTACTGGTACTAGTATTTTGGACAGTATACAAAACTACATTTGCCATATTGCTTAGAATATTCAGTAATGGGTTTTGAACCAAAAATATGTAACTGTTTTTCCAATACGTAATGTATCTTGTTAGCTGTCTACAAGAGCTATCTTCAGGGACTGGCAGTTATTAATCTTCAAGCCTTGCCCCAAGAAATCAATAATGTACGATTGAAGAGCTATGATGATTTTAGGCTACTATACCTTGTATTGATGGGTTCTCCAATTTTCCAGGTACTTACCTACTTCCCCAAATATTCACTTTTTTCTCCTATTTAGAGAAAATATTCTTTCTTGGTTATCATTCTCAGTTCATCAGTTTTTCCTGGATTAACCAAATTAGCTCTATGGCTAAAAACAAAGAATAGGCAAGTAAGAGGGAAAGCTTCTATACTATATAAAACTCATGTTGAAAATAAAACATTAGGGCTTAATAGCTATAAAAACCATTTTAAATCAACGGAAAATTTAAGGATTCTATATCCAAGAAATTCTGACTTTTAGTTTGATACTTAAGTTTATTTTCTGAGGGCATAGTAATTTTTTTTTCTTTGCCTTGCCGAATGTTGCTTGTCTTTTTGTTTGGCAGTTTATAGGAAATAACAGAAATGTTTGAGTGGGATACTGTTTGCTGTCAGATAACTGAAATTGCTTAATACAAAAGCCATCTGTTGTCATTAGACCAGAATGAAATTTGATTTGCCTTCCTGAATTGAGGCAAGAAGGGGTGTAGGAGTGGGAAGGGGGGTATTTTTGACAGATAATTACTTTTTTTTGACAGGCATTTGAAGGATTTAACTTAAATTTTCATTTTATAAATGTTTACCAAGACCACGTAATATGTGAGAGGATACCTTTCTGTCAGATTCAAATAGTAATCCTCTTTCCTTACAGAAATGAATGTTTTGTCTTCTTATTTTACATCGAAGCACTAGAGTGACTTTTTTTCTGTCATTCCCTAGTGACTTCAAAAATATAAATCCATAATTTCCTTTATAACGTTTTCATCCACTTGACTGTAGACTATCTGATGCCTCATTTTCATGAACTAAGCAGTCCCATCAGGATGAAATTATGGATTTGAGACCTAACTTATGACTTCATAAATTTTACATTTTGAGCCTATCTTTGACACTTATGGGAACAAACCATTTCTTGTCTTAGAGATACAGAAGTTGCTTAGGTAGATGGTTCAGTGGGCTGACCAATGCCGAATTGTATATTCCCCTCTGAGGACCTACCTGCTGAGGGAGAGCTGAGTCAATTGATGGTCAGAAGTCCAGGGAGTATGAATGAGTCTTTGAGTATTGTGGTTCACTCCTCCCGATGAACTGTGATTGCTTCTCTGGGCTCCCGTGTTTTTCTCATGTGATGGTTTGCGTGAACTAGGTAGGTGTACCCTCGTACTCATCTTTGTATTCCCCATCCCTCTTAGCCCAGAGGCCTGTATGGGTAGACGAACCACTCTCCATAGAGATACTTGAGTACAGACAAAAAAGCAAGAAGAGACTAGAAATGAAAGGAGCCTTTTTGAAAATTCATTATCGGGGGTGTAAACAAGACGAAAGGCAGTGTTTTCAAAACACTGTGTCTGAGACTGTTTTGCAGACACTGAGGAAATGCTAATGTGATGGAAGCTTTTGCTGTCTCTTTACCTTATCTGTTGAAGTCATATCATCGCTTTGCCTCCTACGAACACGGTTCTGTGTCCACTTAACGCTTCCATTACCGAAAGCGCCAGAGCACTGCCGAATTCAGAACACCCTGGTTTTCTTTGCATCTAAACTAACCTTCATTTTCTCTGATTTTTTCCTCAATATTTGAGCTGAGAGTATTTGATATACCTCTCTCCACTGTCTACACACACACTGAGGGCAGTCTCTCCCTGTTCTCCCTCATCTAGGTGATTTTGCCAAATTTAGCTCTGCAGAAATTTGTAAATTTTAAATTCATTATTATCATTCTAATATGTAAATTGAAGACACTGTCTGAATTTATGATAGTGGTTGAGCTGGTTCTCTTTTTAAATTGTGTAAACACATATTTATATTTTTTTCATGAAGGGTGCTATTCTGGCTAGTATGCCAGTATTTCAAGTGGAATGGTAGTTTCACATAAAATCACAGTGCAGAAGCCTGGGAAAAGATGGGGCTCAGGTGCATACTAAAAAAGATATGGTGGATCTTAAAAATTAAAAAGAAAAAATCCCCCCTAATGGAATAGATCTGCTTTTTCAAAAAAAAATCTCGGGTCTGGATCTCTTCCCTGAAGGATGACGTGGATACATTCCACCAATGAAACTAGATGAGAGACCACCTGTGGTTCCTGGCAGCCCATCAGCAATCTGATTTGATCCTGTAGAACAAGGACTACCGTTAATTACTAGTTAGTCTGTTTCATACCTGGCTTTCTAATGTAGCAGACATGAGAGTCCGTTTTTAATAAAGCTTGTTTTTCTCTGTTGTAATTGAGGAAAGGACAACAGCAACTAGGCTTGTAGCTAAAAAATACCAGACCTCATCTTTAGCTCTATCTTCCTGCCTTGGAGCTACCTCACCCTTTTCAGAAGTGGAAGTGGGGCAGTGGGCTCTGACAGCCGCTAAGGAGGTGCTTCCCTGCGGGGCCCATAGTCACCTCCCTCCCACCGGAAACCAGTCCCCCTTCAAAGGCCTTGTGAGAAAGGTGTGCAATTGGACTGGCTAGACTGTTTCAGGATGGTAAACCTGAAATGACCTACTAACAGGCTGAATCCATCTGGAGGAGTTCATTCCATGCTAAGGGACTTAAGGTTGCACCAGGTCCCTGCTTGTTGAAAAAGCCGGGGCACTGCCTTGGTGTCTCCCTTGAGGTAGCCCCGTGTCAAGGCCATCCTGTAGGCTCGGACAGACACCCTGCCATGTGGGCATTGTCTTACCTATACATAGCTCCTAGGGAGTATTGTTTCCAGGATCTAAAACCTGAGGCTTCAAAATTGAGCACAGGTATGGCCTAAATCATGTTTCAGACACTTATAAGATTGTTCATGTTTTCAAATTAATGCAAAGATCTTAGGGTGGTGTAAATTGAACTGGTGAGGTATTTTCAACAGGAGCTCTGGACAGAGAGCCCGCGTTTATCTGAGGGGAAACAGAAGCCCAGATTGTCTTTCGTTTGTCCCATGAAGAAAAGTTGCACGCTGAGGAGGTTTAGGGCCATGGTTAAAGTAAGAAGGGAAAAACAGGTGGACCTGCAAGCATCCTCTATCTCACGCGAGTAAGTCCCCACCAAACATCTCCCCTGCGGGAGGCCCAGTCCAGAAAACGCAGAAAGAAACCAGGCTGCATTCTTGTCCTCTGTGAAATTAGCATCTGGCAGAGAGAGACGATGCCCACTAGTTCTATGATGCAAGCTGGAGCAACGAGATGGGGCCAGACGAGGGAGGTAGGAATTCCAGAATGTCATTTTCGAGGTTTTTGAAGGATGAGTGGGCTTTTCGGTAAACGGAGCTATTGGGAGGGTAGCGGTGGGTGAGTCAGGAGGAGGTGGGAAGGCCGAGATGTATCCTGGGAACAGCAAATAGTCTATTTTGGCCAGAACATAAGACACCTGTCACAGAGCAATGGAGGCAAGGATAGGAAGGCGGGTTAGGGTCCTTGTTTGGAGGCTTTGGAGAACCAGGGTAGAGATGTTGGAAGGAATTTGTGAAGAGCGTGGCTATGTTCCTAGTTGTACTTTTGAAAGAAAAATTTGGCAGCTGTGTGGGGAGGGGGCGATGTGAAGAACAGAGAGTGACTTTTGATTAACCAGGGAGGGGGCGCTAGGGCGGCGATGATAGGAAGGTGAAGGAAAACGCACGGCAGACAGATCCAACTAGACTCGGCAAAGGCGAGAGAATCTTGTCAAGCACCAAACGCTGCCAAATTAGACTGGGACGCCCACAACGTCCAGCATTTAAGAAGTCACGATTCTTCACAGGAGCTCCAGCTCTAAGCTGCGGAGCCCCAGCAGAACTGTAGGAACCAAAGCCCAGTCACAAGAATGCTAGAATGATTGATTGCTGAGGCAGTGCAGGGAGATCTTTCTTTCAAGGAATTGTTCAATTAAGTGAAGAAAAAAGCCAATGATTCATGACTCTGGGAGCAGGATTGAGGAAGAACATTTTGAGAAAAGGGGATTGCTGACCCTTGTGCCCTGATCAGGTCATCTCACCCATATTTTGTTTTTATGAGTCATTCATTCAAAAACAGCTTTCTGAATGCACCCATAGAGTTTCTATAGGCCTCCCTAGGGTCCCAGAATTTCAGTCTTTTTTTTTTTTTTTTAAGATTTTATTTATTTGAGCGAGCGTAAGGAGAACTCAGGAGCAGGGGCAGAGGGAGAGGGAGAAGCAGACTCCCCGCTGAGTGCAGGGAGCCAGACATGGAGCTTGAGCCCAGGTCCCCGGGATCATGACCTGAGCTGAAGGTAGACACTTCACTGACTGAGCCCGCAACCCAGGTGCCCCGTTAGAAGTTCATTCTTAAGAAACTCTCGGTGTTGCTGATGCTGCTAGTGAGGCTGGTGCATAGTTAAAAGTTTCATAAATGAGGTGATAGAAATATTATCAACTAATTGAAAGGCCATATGTAGAATATAGACGAGAGTGGTATTCGGAAAGTTCCATCCTTCTTTTTGGCTGGCAGACTCTAAGCAGATGGTTGTTTAAGTTGACTTTTATATGCAAATTCATGGAGGAGAGTTTTGTGCAACCTCAATGTTTACCACAAAGAGGTTTCTGCCTTACAGTTGTCTTTAGAATGCCAGGGTCTACATAGCGAATGAATTGATGCTTTACTATGGGTAAGACGGTTTTCTTTCTTTGCCAAGTTCAAAGCCAGGGTCTCAGCTGTGCCCTGTCCTTCTCAGTGCACTGAAGCTCCTCTTCAGTGCTTACAACCGGGTGGGAACGGGAGTGCACCACCTTCGCGGTGCTTTCTCTGTCCTCTGTGACATCGGGAGAGCCGCTCATCCTTCTGGAGAACTTGCCTCTGGTCACCCACTTGAGGAAGTGGCACGCTTGCCCAGGAATGGCACCCCGGTGATCCTTTCGGTAATGGCCCCACTGGTGGACTGTTTGGTTTGCAGGGGTGACAGCCTCTCTCTGAGAAGCCGGTGTTAGACTCTAAGGGAGCATCAGCACCTGTGCCGCGTTGGCGTGAGTCCCCAGAGACTGCCGGTTCCTCCAGGGCCTTTGACTAGGGGACTCGCAAGGGACTCGAACAGACTGTTTTCCTTTCAAGAAAGAAAGCCATTACAACAAAGCTGTTTAGTAGTCTCCTGCTAAGTAAAAACAGGTGACATTTGAGGTATTTGTTTAAAGTCTGAGTTTTCCTCTGCACACGGCCAGACTAATTAGCTGGGTGACAGCCGGAGCAGGTGTGCTTGGGTGGAAGCACAGGGAGAGGAGTTTTCTGCGTTTGAGAGAAAGAGCTGTTCCGGCACCGCAGGACAGGTCATTCTCCAAATTCGGCCCTAGCGGGCGTCACCAGTCATCCCCACAGCGCCCCTCTTCAACGCTGGTGTTCTGGAGGTGTAAAATAGGTGGACTTTTGGCCCAAGAAAGCCAAAAGCTCCAAAAAGGACCCGGCATAAGTTCTCGCTTCCTCTTAACCTGGCTGGAGCTGGGTCAGAGGAGGTCAGGGATTAAAAATAACCATGTTGCTATTTCAGTCACCAGCATTATACATGTGATATGGCTTATTTTAATTGTCCTGTGGTTGGGTGTTTCGGAATCATTTCCGAAGTCAAGACAACTGTGAATTATGTGACTGACTTTTAGCCTTGGCCGGTATTCAAGCCTCAATTTTGTACACAGAAGACCCTTTTTTATGTTGTGAGCTGATTTTTAACTTCACCAGAATTCTCTGTTATTCCTTATGTCCTTAGATGGGTCTGGTCTCCAGTCTGAAGAAGCTACCTGCTTCTAGTCTTTATTTCTGGGCTCTAGTTTTATATTTTAAGAACAAAAGGAAAAAGGAAGAAGAGGTTAAAAACTTATTCTCAGTTCTTATGAGCCTCCCAGTGATGCTGATGCTGGTGTCCCCAGAGCACCACTTGAGTGGCGAGAGTCTGTGGTACATTCAAAGAAATGCTACTGTTCTTGGTTAGGATTCTAACTCAGTGTAGAGACAGAAAGGTAATTTACACTTTGATCAGTCCAGGGCCCTGTAACCGTCAGAGTAAATCAATACGGGCGCCTGGGTGGCTCATTTGGTTGAGCAACTGCCTTCGGCTCAGGTCATGATCTTTGAGTTCCGGGATCGAGTCCCGCATCGGGCTCCCAACTCCACGGGGAGTCTGCTTCTTCCTCTAACCTTCTCTCATGCTCTCTCTCACTGTCTCTGTCTCCCAAATAAATAAATAAAATCTTTTTTAAAAAAAAAGAATAAATCAATACCCATCAGATGGACGTAAGTCAAGTGACTGATAACAATGGTGCTTGTCTGGGCTTATAGTCAGTGGAAGGTCATACATGGCGAGTGAGAGTATGGACTGCAGATGAGTCTTACAAAAGTAATCTGTTCATATCTGATAAAAGTTCAAACACAAATGCCCTAGAGCCAGCAACGCCCCTTTTTGGATTGTGTCCTTTAGAATACAGTCACAGAAATATATTTCAGTGTTGTCTGAGGAGGTAGAAAAAAAAAATGGAAGTCAGAATTCCCATTAATTGGAAGGTAGTCAGATACGTTATGATACAGCTTTTGTGTAAAACAGTTCTTTCACAGCTGGACTAGAATAGCTCTGTGCTTATCACTGGGATTTACTGGGCTAAGAGCAGAACAAGGTGGAGTAGCTGGTTATTTGTCATGTGCGGTCTAGGGCTTGAAACTCCCCTTGGTGGCACCCAAGACCAGCTTCTCTGCTTAGATTAAGGATGTGTATAGATGGATGGCTTACTTGGTCTAACCTGTTCCATGGTCTGCCTTGGCTAACTGGGGCTATAAAAGACCCCTTGGAAACTTTTCCCCAGACTTCCTTGAAATTGAGATTTATTGCACATATCTTGGAGATTCAAAATACATGTCCTAGGTGAATGTGATGAAGTGTCCCAAGGGACATGTCTGGGGAACTGTACATGAAAGTTTCTCAGACCTCTGTGCTTTTTTCCTTTTTTCCTTTCCTCAGTGCTTTCCTTTTTCGCTGTATCATATCTCCTCTACTTAGATGAAGCTTTTTGTGGATATATCCTATAGAATCTTATGAAACTGTTCAGTTATCTGACTAATTGTAATGGATGGTCCCTATAGTGGGTTGTATTTCAAAAATGGGTCACGTCTGCTTTGTCCTGAAAGCATCTATGACATGTTAAGTGGAAAATTTAGTTTTTAGAGAAAATTTAGAGAAGTAATTTTTTAGAGGAAAAAAATGTCCGTATGTTCATGTTTGTCCAGAGAAGGGTTTGTAAGGATGCATCAGTTAGTATTCCTCACGTTAAGAAAGTGGCGTGAGGGGTACCTGGTGGCTCAGTTGGTTGAACATCTGACTTCAGCTCAGATCATGATCTCAGGGTCCTGGGATCGAGCCCCGCGTCCGGTGGCAGGGAGTCTGCTTCCCGTTCTCCCTCTGCCCTTCCGCCTGTTCATGCTCTTTTTCTCTCTCTAACAAATAAATAAAAACTTAAAAAAAAAAAAGTGGCATGAGATGAAAGAATCAGCTTTTCTGTTCTACAGCTGCATTTGGCTTGTTACAAACATACATTGACTTTGTTCTTGATAGAAAACATTGTCCACTGAACATGTATTTAAAAGTTTCTTAGACAGGGGTACCTGGTGGCTCCGTCAAGTGTCAGACTCATGATTTCAGCACAGGTCATCATCTCAGGGTCATGAGATTAAGCCCCACCTCTGGCTCAGGGCTCAGCATGTAGTCTGCGTGAGATTCCCTCTACCTCTCCCTCCGTTCCTCCCCTTGCTCACACACATTGTAAGTAAATAAATAAAATCTTTAAAAAATAATAAAAAAATAAAAGTTTTGGGGCACCTGGGTGGCTCAGTAGATTAAGCATCTGCCTTCAGCTCGGGTCATGATCTCAGTCCTGGGATCGAGCCCCATGTCGGGCTCCCTATACAGCGGGAGCCTGATTTTCCCTCTCCTCCCTGCCTGTGCTCTCTCTCGCTATCTGTAACTATCTCTCTCTCTCTTTCTCTCTCTCTCTCTCAAATAAATAAATAAATAAATAAAATCTTTTAAAAAAAATAAGTTTTTTTGCCATGTAGATTTTTGCAGCAGGACACATTTCCCATGTATCTCTTCAATAATGAATTTTCAGGAAACATTTGGGTGGGGGCAGAGAGCTCTCTAGCAGGTAATATAGGAGGGCAGGTGAATGGAGAGAGAGGGAATTGCAGAAAGGTCCATTAGGGGAAGGAGGTAGATAGGTTCAAATGTGCAGAAGGAAGTAATGGTGGCACCTGGGTGGCTCAGTTGGCTAAGCATCCTGGGATCAAGCCCCACATCGGGCTCCCTGCACCCCTGCCCACTGCTCTGCCTACTTGTGCGTGTATGCGCTTGCTTTCTCTCTCTCTCTCTCTCTCTCTCTCTCTCTCTCTCTCTCTGTCTCTCAGATAAGTCAATAAAATCTTTAAAAAAGTGATGGGAGCAAGGTTTTGGGGAAAGGAGCAACAGGGAGGGAAAATGGAGACATGAAGCAGATCCGAAGGATTGTTTTCCATGGGTCTGCGAAAGGTACCACAGGTTTCCACCTTTGTTAGTGGAGCAAAGACTCCCTGGTGTGGTCTTCTGAGTTTGGGAAGCCTGTTATGACACCTCCATCCTGTTCAGGGGACCCAGGAGAGTGGTTCGGGCTATTTTGAGATGTGAACTAACAAACATCTGCAAAGTGGCAGCATTTCAGGGAGGGCTAGTTCGTTTTTTTTTTAAGATTGATTTATTTATTTCAGAGAGAGAGCATAAGTGGGGGGAGGGACAGAGAGAGAATCCTCAAGCAGCCTCCCCACTGAGTACAGAGACCGTGGGGTCGGGGGCTCGATCCTAGGACCCCAAGATCATGACCTGAGCTGAGAACAAGAGGCCGGAGCTTAACTGACTGAGCCACCCAGGCGCCCCAGGAGGGGTGGTTGAGATTACAGATCTGGAAGAAGTAGCCCGGAGCTGACATCATAGGGCACTCAGGTTAGTGCATCCGATGGTTACATAAACATTTCCAGCAGCTCCCACTGGAATCGTTTTAGGAACTTACAAAACTGAGTCTATTTTAAGCAAATGTTTAAGTAGTTCATTGGCATCTTTTTATGTAGCAGTTTTTATTGAGGTATAATTCTCATGCCATAAATTCATTATTTTCAAGGATACATGTCAGTGTTTTTTCGTGTAGTCACAAAGTTATGGACCCATCACCACTAATTCCAGAATATTTTCATCAACCCAGAGAGATCCATATATGTAAGCATTCAATCCCCACACCCCTCTTCCACGAGCTCCTGACATCCGTTAATCTACATTCTGTATCTACGCATTTGTCTACTCTGGATATTTTATAAAAATGGGATCACATAATGTGTGGTCTTTTTTGTCCAGTTCTTCTCACTTAACATACTTAAGGATTCATTCATGTTGTAGCATGTATCAGCATTTCATTCCTTTTTATGACTGAATAATATTCTGTCATTTGGATATACCCCATTTTATCTAACCATTCATTATTTGATAGACATTTGGGAGGTTTCTACTTTTTGGCTATTGTGAATAATGCTCCAATAAACTTTTGTGTACAATTTGTGTAAAGTTCTCATGTGAACATATGTTTTTATTTCTCTCGCATATATACTTAGGTGTGGAATTTCTGAGTCATGGTAGCTCAGTGCTTAACTTTTTGAGGAATTGCCAATGTGTTTTTCTATATAGCTATTTTTTTAAAAACACTGTATGTATATTGTTCTTAACATGGGACCTACTAGGAGGCAGGCTTATATCTTTAGTAAATTTGTGTAACTCTTCTTGTGGCTTCATATGGTCTCCCAAACATACCAGTTTTCTGTCCAACAAGTATGCACTGAATGTCTTTGCGTCACTGTTATAATACTGGGAATTGAGCAGTGAACAGAATAGAGAATGTTCCCGTTGTCACAGATCTTACAGTGTGGGGCAGGAGATGGCCTTACATAAATCACCTTTCCACCAAATATATAATAAAACTGCCTTAAGTGCTCTGAAAGAAAAAGTGCAAGAAGCTTATTTAGACTTGAGGGTAGTGGGAAAGGAGTGGGCTTCAGGAAATGTCCGCTGAAAGCTGAAGATCTAGAGTTTATGTAGGAGTTATTTAGGTGAGGTTGGAGGGAAAGAATGTTCCCGTCATGGAAGTGTGCAGTTTTGAGGCAGGAAAGAGCATGTTGCTTTCACACAGAGGTATGGGGAGGAGGGAGGGAGAGGCAGGAGGCAATAGTGGAGAGTAGGCAGGAGCTGCTAGTCAAGGGCCTTCAAGATGCTTGGACTTATTTCATGAGCCAGGAGGAGCCAGTTGAAGAGTTTTGGGCGAGGAGTGACCTAATCTTGCATAGGTATATATGTAAGGATGTGTGGACTGATACGTAATAATCCAGAGCTGTACATATATGTAAAATCATTATGTGGAGTCACTAAAGCTATACTGTAGAAACTAAATTTGAAAGACATCAAGAGTGAATGTGGGAAACTAGTGGTCAGGCTAGCTGGGACATGGTGGTTGCTTGAAGTAGGAGTATTGGTGATGGTGGGGAAGATATAATTTGGCAGAATTAGAGATGCTTAGGGCAGGAAATCAACAGGAAATTTTTTGTAATAAAAATTATTCTTGATTTTCCGGGGCACCTGGATGGCTCAGTCGGTTAAGCCTCTGCCTTTGGCTCAGGTCATGATCCCGGGGTCCTGGGATCGAGCCCCACTTCGGGCTCCGTGCTCAGTGGGGAGTCTGCTTCTCTCTCCCTCTGCCCCTTCTCCTCCTCATGTGCACTCTCTCTCACACACACAAATAAATAAAATCTTTAAAAAATTATTCCTGATTTTCAAAAAAAAATTTTGCAGAAGAGTTTAAAAAGTAAAGAGATAAATATTGAGGCATACAAGCATAATAAAGCCACCCCAAATCACCATACAGCATCGTTAATGAGAGGAATTTAAGTTTCTTAGAAAGTATATTGCTACAAAAACAAGAAAATCCTATCCAAACTAATAAATGAAATCAACAAAATTATAAGATGACAAGGTCATTGTATGAAAGTTTAATTCATTTCTATATACTACCAATGACCAGTAGGGAATGGAGTAAAAATACCATTTACAATATAGGAAAAGTTACCAAATATCAATAAATAAATCTAATGAAAGATCCATACACTGTAAACTACAAAACATATCTGAGAGAAGTTAATGGAGATGTAAATAAATGCAGAGATAGAGCTTGTCCATGAATTGAAAGACTCACTCCAAATCCAAATACCAGGAATCCTCAAATCCAAAAATTAATGATTTGACTCCAAAATTTCTATGGAAATGCAAAGAACTTAGAGTAGCCCAAATAGTATTTAAAAAGAACAAAGTGGAGGACTTACCTAATTTCAAAATTTACCATAAAATTAGAATAAACAAGATGGTGTATATTGATGTGAAGATATGCAAATTGGTCAGTAAAATAAATACGAAGTCTAGAAATCTATTTACTATAGCACCATGTTAATGTAATTGGGAAAAGTCAAGTCTTTTTTTTTCCACTTTGAGAAATATATGTATTTTTTTCTTTAAAATTTTATTTAAATTCCAGTTAACATACAGTATAATATTAGATTCAGATAGAGAAGTTAGTGATTCATCACTTACATGCAAACAGAATCTCAGATACATACTGTATGAGTCAATGTATATGAACTGCAAAACTAAGCTATGGTGACTAATTTATATTTGCCGCTGAGGATGGAGGGATGGATTTTAAAGGAGCATAAGGGATCTTTCTGGAGTTTTACATCTGGTCGTGAGTGGTGGATTCCCAAGTGTTTACAATATTCAAGACTCAATGAACAAAACACTTAAAATCTGTACATTTTGTTATACCTCGGTTAACAAAAGAAAACTTCGTAAGCATGAGCTAGACAGTTACCCTGAATAAGGAGAGCAGGCTGGGAATGAAGCCACAGGAAACCAGGAACACAGTGATAGAATGATGAGTCCCCTGGAAAGAGACAGCCACCCCTCTGGTCCAGGCACAGGTGGAAATCGACCCTTCTGAGCTTTCCAGATAAGCTGACATCTTCGTTTTCATGCCATATCTCAGTTGTAGAAATATTGGACAACTGAGTTTTTAAAAACTTAAATATTTCAGTTGGGGGAGTGTTTACTGATATGAGATAGAATCAGAAGAAAATAAATGGTAGTGAAGGGCTCTACCTATTGTTGAACAGTATTTTTCTAATTTAAAGTTCTACAAAGGACTACTGGGTATTTACCCTGAAGATACAGATGTAGTGAAAAGAAGGGGCACATGTATCCCAATGTTCATAGCAGCAATGGCTACAATCGCCAAACTGTGAAAAGAGCCAGGATGCCCTTCAAAAGACGAATGGATAAAGAAGATATGGTCCATATATACAGTGGAATATTACGCCTCCCATCAGAAAGGATGAATACCCAACTTTTATATCAACGTGGATGGGACTGGAGGAGATAATGCCGAGTGAAATAAGTCAAGCAGAAAGAGTTGGTTATCATATGGTTTCACTTACGTGCGGAGCATAAGGAATAACATGGAGGACATTAGGGGAAGGACAGGAAGGGTGAATTGGGGGAAATTGGAGGAGGAGACAAAGCATGAGAGACTGTGGACTCTGAGAAACAGTGTTTTAGAGGAGGAGGGGTGGGGGGATGGCCGAGCCTGGTGGTGGGTATTGAGGAGGATATGGATTGCACGGAGCACTGGGTGTGGTGCATAAACAACGAATTTTGGAACATTGAAAACATATAGTAAAAAAAATAAAAGGGCAAATAGGGAAATTAAAAGATAGATAGATGATAGATAGATAGATAAAAAATTACCCACAAATAAACTAGTTAGATTTTCCTTAAAAAAATAAAAATAAAGTGCTGCAAAGTTTAGCGCCATTATCAACAGTGTCAGTTCATCTTGGTTACGGTCCAACAAAGCAGCATTTGGCTAGCTGTCTTTGTTGAGTACTTACTATACTGGAGCTACTGGGGTAAGCCGTTAAAGGGCAGAGTGCTGTCATTTATTTATTCTTTAAAACAACTAATTTCGAGAAGGCCACTGCCCAGCAGTGGCCGATGACATCTAACCCCAGGGCTTTTTTACTTTTTCTCTTGCCCTGACCCTCTCATGCTCAGGGAACATCATCAAAGAGCAGGTTTATTCCTGGGATCAGTTTGGTAAATGCTACAGGGATTAGAGCTTTGTGTATTAGAAGATACCGGTCACTTTTGGATTCCTGTGGTTCCG
Source organism: Nasua narica (assembly GCA_028533885.1). Lineage (NCBI taxonomy): Eukaryota > Metazoa > Chordata > Mammalia > Carnivora > Procyonidae > Nasua > Nasua narica. Next base: position 30,607,274 of record CM052800.1, on the reverse strand, counting down.
ATCCTTGACCCATAACTGTACGATACGGTAAAAATTATAAACTTTAAAAGTTACAGGTATAGACACTGTATTGGAAATATTTTAGTGTTAGCACTTCAGCTTGGAATTATTATTATTATTTAACTTAATGAAGTAGATTCACCAAAACACACTGTAGGGTCTTCATTGTTGCACTTATTCATTTGGTTAACAAGCATTGGAGTGTCTTCTGTGCTGGGAGTTTTGATATTGAGGTTCTATGAAAAAATGAATAAGACAGAGCCTTGTGTTCGAGAATTTTGAAACACAAAATGATTGTGTTTACATTAAAATAATTTATAATACTGACCACAAGACTGGTTGGTATATCGTTAATGTTAGATTTGCTATTTAACATTTTGGAGATAATTGTCATTATGATTTACTTCACAGAGGGCTCAGGCTGCAACTTTTCTAATACCAAAAGAAACTGAATCTGATGTTTTATACCTATAAATTATTCATCCTGCAAATATTTACTGAGTAGCTACTTGGTGCCAGGGTCCGTGCTGTTTCCTGAGAATGTAGTATTAAATAGAGCAAATACTAGCTTTGCCTTCATGAAATTTATTATTAGGATAATTTGTGGACCAACCTTGACTTATTCCTTTTCTTAAGTACTAAGTGCTGTGCTTTCTACCTCATGTTTTTTTTATTTTATCTTTTAGTATCTATTGGTATCTTCGGTATTATGCCACAGATACCTAGTAAAGGGAAAAAGGTGTCCTGAGCAACTTTACTGCTGTGCCACAGTAATAAAACACTAATAAAAGACCGCTCTATCGTAATTTAATAGTATCCTCTTCTTTCATTTCTTCTCTGTAAACCAAATATGGAAACTTCTGCAATTTTGCATTATTCTAAAACTAAAGGTGCCGATTATCTGTTTGTGTTAAATGCCTGCTAACCAATTTGAAATCTTTTTCTCCTATGCTTATAAATCCCTTTTTTAAAAAATTGCTACTGTTATGACTTCTGAAATATTTTTTAAGCTTGTCACTGCCTTTTCACGTCATTTTTGTGGCTTTCTCCTTCAGCTGTTCCCTGTAATTCTGTGTACTGAAGAAGGCCTTGGTAGCACCAATGAGATTACCTTCCATTATCAGGTTCCACTGTGGGATCTAAAATGTGCATTGGTTGTTTCCAACTCTTTGTATAATTTTATACATCTTTGCTGTCATAGTTAATCTTCAAATCTATAAAAATTGCTGCTAGTTAATTTTTTTTTGAGGCTATACCTTTAAAATGATCATTTCCTCAGAAGCAGGCTTTTGGGAAGTAGTAAAAATGTTGTTAAAAATGTCCCCTTTTCTCTTTCCAGTTTTGAGAAATGGTGCTTGGGAAATTGTGCACTGGGAAAAGGTATGCACTGATTTTTATTTTGTTCCAGAAGAATTGCATAGGTGTGTACTCTAATAGATGTAATTTTTGTATATAATATAAACAAATATCAAGAATTGTAATATGAAAGGTCTTTAGTATTAATATCGTAAACACACATGGAGTCTTCCAGTTAGTCACTTCCATTTAGTAATCCTGCAATTTACTGGAAAGACTTAAAAAGTAATATTTGGAACTTTCTGTTTTTCATAGTATAATTTTGAGTACTGTTTTCATGGATTTCATTTAACCATGAATTGTTTTCTGTTGAAATTTTTTGCTTTTATCATCTACTGTCCAAGCAAAAATAAAAATCAGAGTTCTGATATTTCATTTGCAAATTTGATTTCAAATTCATGTATTATGACTACACCCTGATAATTCCTTTAAAAAAAAAAAAGCTTACTAACTAAACATCATTTTCTAATGAACTGGAAATCGGTTTCAAACTAACATGGTTAGTGAGCTGAGTCATGATTTCACAAGTGTTATCTAGGTACTTTTCAGACCTGTTTCAAAAGGTAAGCAATTGTTACTAGTTCTCCCTAAGTTCTGGAAGACCATTAACTCTGGTGGTTCACAAGCGAATATTTTTAGCTTGGTGAGACTTTTGGAGGCAAGGCCACTCTCCCTGAGGGATTTTGTTTTCTGAGATTGTTGGGCACAGTGGAGGTATGACCCAGTCAATGTACTTGCCCTCCAATATTTCCTAGCAGGTTAAAGGCCACGCCCTTACTACTGCCCTGTGATGTTCACAGTTACCTTGTGTCCCTGCTGGGACTAGGATTCCCTCTCAGTTAATTGCGTTTTTATTGATTTTAAATCGGTGGCCAAAATAGAGATTGACATCTCCCTTTCTGGGTGTTTGGAAACTCACTACTCTCTCTCTCTCTGATCTTTGACATAAAAGTAACAAAGAGGAAAATACCTTGATTGTGCTTTCCCTATTTCTGTGATAGTCACCTCTCAGAGAAGCAAGGTAAAAAATGAGAAAGCTCAAAAAACTGTCTCAAAAGAAGTTTCCTTTATGCTCTTCTTTGGCACTTGTAGATTTAAACATTTTAGAAGGCTGGTAGGATATAATTGAATGTGATGAATTGTATTATAAATATATTTCATTGACTAGGTTTGTTTGGGTAATTAGCAGAAACATATCCTAATAAATTGATATATCAGTTTCTTACCATCTTACCCATAGTGCTTGTTCAGAAAATAAGCAGTCATGAAGTCAGGAGATAAGCATCCAAAACTTCACTCTAAAATTAATTTGTGAGGGGGCACCTGAGTCAGTAAGTGTCTGTCTTCGGCTCAAGTCATGATCCCAGGGTCCTGAGACTGAGTCCTGCATCAGGCTCCCTACTCAGCTGGGATCTGCTTCTCCCTCTGCCTCTGCCCCTCCTCACTGTTCATTCATTCTCTCTGTATAGAAATAAATATTTCTATAAAAAATATTTTTCTTTATAAATATATATAAATATAAAAAATATTTCTTTATTTCTATAAGGAAATAAAATCTTTAAAAAAAAACTTGTTAGAACATCTTATTTTCCTAATGTCTTTTTTTATTCATTACTTCAAGACTGAATGGATTACTGTTAACTCTTCCAATTTTTCACAATCAAAAATTATTACCAGCCCATGATTACCCATAATGCTAGTATTCTCAGTGCTCTTGAAGATCAATGCCACACCTTACCTGGGCATCCCACTTTGAGAGGCAGAGGGATAAAATTAAAAGTCCTACCAAAAGTCACCCAACCAAAATGAGTTGATGTTACTTAACAATTTGAATTAGATACCTAACTAACTAGAATAATAAAAGTTAGTTCGATGATGAATTCAAGATAAATATTCAAAAATTAATAGCATTCTTTGCAGGGAATATCAAGTTAGAAAAATACAGTGAGAGCTCATTCCTCATTGCATGTGTGATGCTTTCAAGTAAATTAAATATATATACACACACACACACACACACACATATATATATATGACCTTTGTAAAGAAAACATCAAAACTTTAGGTGTTTAAGATTCACATAAGTGGGCAAATATGTCCTATTCCTAGAAAAGCTAAAAATATCAATTGTTCCAAAGTATTGATATAATATAATCCCAGGGAAATTATTATTTTTTCCTCAAGAGTTGACTAAATTATTTATCTTAACTTCAAAAATAAACAGTTGATAAAATAGAATATTTTGGGAAAATGAACTGTGTTCAGGGATGAGTAAAATGGAGAGCAAAAGTTATTAAAATTGTGTGGCTCTGTTACAAAAATAGGCATGGATGACTGATAGAGTAAAAACAGAATGAAAAAATATTTTCTCTTAAAATAGAGAAAAGGAACTAGGATGCCCTGAAGTAAAGCCCATTTAATATGTGATAAAGGAGAGAAAAACATTGATAAAAGAATTATTTAATAAATGATGTTGGGATCACAGATTTGCAGTTTCAGGAAATAATGCAGTTTATATCTAAGTCACGTCCCATGCTAAAATAAATTCCAACCGGCTTAAAGATAAATGTTAAAATATTGTTTTTGAAAAGCCTACAAATAGAATAAAGACTTTAATAAATATTTGGAGAAGAGCAAGAGCTCAAGGTCTCTGGAATTTGATCATATAAAATTTAAAGCAAATACACAATAAAAACTACCACAAATAAGTAGACACCATATGGAAAATAGTTGTACCAAGTATGACAAAAGATTAAAGCTGCTGTTATATAAATAGAAAATAAAAGTTGGCAGTAAGCACGAAGATACATAGTAAGCAACCAGACTCAGTATAATATTCCACCTAGTAATGAAAGTGGTAAATTTAAACAATATCGATGTCTCATTGGCTATATTTATAATTGAGAATTTTTGTTTTTATGAACGGTTTCATTCACATACTAATGTGAATTAGCAGTTTGGGTCATCAATTGAGAACCGCGAACTTATCCTGGGATTCTGGGAACTTATCCCAAGAAGATAATAATAATGTAGGCGGGAAAACCTGTACATGTATAAAAATGTTTACTGAAACATTGTTTATAATAATGAAAAGTTAGCCTATATGGATATCCAACAATAGGGAAAGCACTTTTTAAATGATGACATTCTACATTCTGGCATATTTTGTGATACATAAAAGCTGTAATTTCAAATACTGTGGCATCACAGAAAAATTTTATACCATTCATTCAATAAATATGTATTAAGTGTTTGTGCCAAGCAGTGCACTCATAGCAGCAAGCAAGACATATGAAGTTTCCTGTGTCATAAAATATGATCCTAGGTGAAAAGAACAGAGCCACATAACACTAAGACATCAGCTCTCTGCAAATGGTTTCTTGGACACTAAGTGGACAGCCATGAAAGCAGGCTTGCTTGGTGGGTTAGCCAGATTGTGGGGCAAGTCTTTTCTTTCGCTTAGGTCATAGTTTATGCGATTAAAAATAAAATCAATAACCCAAAACCAAGAGTCTGATCCTCATGCCAAAGTAATACGATCAACTGTAGTGCAAATGGGCTTTAGATCAGGACTTGCTTTCTTTGTTTTTCTCAATGTGTGGCTACTGTGGCCACCTTTAATGGTCCTCAGAGGACCTTCAAATTTCCAGCCATTCACAGATAGGCCTACTTCAGCTCACAGACATGAAAGTTTTATCCCTCCGGTTTTGCCCTGAAGCCTTCCCTCTGTCCTTTAAGGGTAAATTGCCAGTGTCTGCTTTTCCAAGTAAGTATCACAATTGCAAAGCCCCGTACAAGGCACCGCGCCTCCACACTTGACAGGTCCGCTGCTGCATTCATTGCCCTTACCACAAAGTCCAGTTCTTTAAGGTGAGAGACTGCTGCGACTGTTCCCAGGCTTTGCAGTCAGTTGCAGGTGGAGAATTTAGGAGGAATCCACACATTGTCCTGGCTTTGTAGGGAAGCATGGAGTGATGGGCTGTATGCAAGTCTCATGGAGTGATGGGCTGCATGCAAGTCTCATGCTTTGATGCATGAAGTTTGCTCCCTGAAATGTATTTCTTTGGATTAAGAATTTACATCACCCAAAATTCCTTAGTAAAAATATAAATATGCTGGGACCTATAATTGGACAAAGATTTTAAATCAGTCTATTCCCATTTAATAAGCCTACTCTTTTACATAATCATCAGTTATAAGTACGAGTGTGGTGATTTGAGAAGGCTTCAGGTAGTAGCCTAAAGCCCTAAATATCTCCTTAACTCAGTATTTGGGGGACTAAAGCTGCTTTGTCATGTTGTTTTTCTGCTGAACACATGTGGTCAAGGAATTTTTGCCATCTTGACTTTCCCTTCCGTCTGTTACTCTTCACAAACGAGGCTGAAAGAGGTGAATGCCACACTGGGAGCTCAGTACAGGAAAAACAAAAAAGAGAGGTGCTTGGATACGTTTGAGAAGTGACCTAAAACCTAGGTGTCATAAGCAAGGACAAGTAAGTTCCTTGCTCTCCTCATACTCCTGCAAGAACTACTTTGGCCCCCCGTGAGCCCTTGGTTTTCCCAAGCCGCTGAGTCAGGATATTAAACCTTATAAGGTCTTCAGCTTAATGACTACAAGCCTTGCTTTTGTCTTGAGAATGAATGAAGATGTTGGAAAGCAGCACGATCAATGTGGGATTTTTTTAAGTCTAACCAGTAAACTCTTCCACTGTAATGTAGACAAATATCCCAATTTTATGAAGCATCTAGTCTGATTAGAGAACAAACATGAACACACAAGAGGAGATTAAAGAACATTTAAGTGGTAGCCTGCCCAGCAGTCTCTAAATGCTCCAGTGACCTGATACTTCTTGATCCCGTGTGCTGTCAGGGGACTGTCCCAGCACATGAAATTCCAGTTTACACTTGTACTTGCTGGGTGGTGGTGGTGGTGGTTTTTCTTTTAATTTCCCAGTTTGCCCTTTTTTAAGGGAGGGGATGTGTTATTCCAGGGTCCCTGGGAATTTGTCAATTTCAAATCATCCAGATTTCAGCTAAAATCTCTTATAACTAACACCTATTTCATAAGGTCATCATGAGGAGTAATGATCATATGTATGAAAGTTGGTTTTTCTGGTTGCATTGAGATTTCCTTAAATAGGGTAAAAATAGCACTGGGTAAATTCCTCCTTTTTATTTTTATGTCCTAGAGAGAGAATATGAGAAGTTGAGATGTCGATTAAGTGGATAAAATGGATGAATTTATTAAGAGAAGTCACATAGTTAATAAAACAAGGATACAGTGTCCATAACTTAAAGGACTGCCCCATCCTTGGCCTCACTCCTAAATAATTTTATGCTATTTTGTGTAGATACATGGTTCTTGTTTGCCAGTAACCATTTTTTACTGTATTCTGTGCATAAGTACAGTGGGTTGTTTATTTGTAACCATCTTTCAATGCAGATAATTAACCGATTCCCAGTTTTCTTTCAGGTAAATGTTGGAGATATAGTTATAATAAAAGGCAAAGAGTATATACCTGCTGACACTGTACTTCTCTCATCAAGGTAGAGACACCTACTGATGCTCAAACAGTGTAGAGGATGGTTTCTCTACCCTGCATTGACCTTGTGATTTCTCCAAGGAAATAAGGAATAAACGAAGAATTTATAACCTCTCTCATGATTTTGAATGAAACATTAAAAAAAGTCGATTGGACTTAACGGACTCTTTCATGCTTGCCATATAGAATAAGTGATAGGTACTATACTGTGTAATTCAAAAGTTATAATTACGGTTAGGAGTCTACTCTCTCTGGATATGTCCAGATCCTTTTCTGTGGACCACTAATTCCTCTAAGATGTCCTGTCATTTCTTTTATATAATACATGGATTGGGTTCTTTTGATTTTATCTTGCAATCCTTGTTCATGATAAATTTCTTCATGATGCCTTCATATATCCCTCCAAAGTTCCTTGATCTTTATGGTGCATTAGTACAAGAAAATGGATGAATGATTTCTTTTTTTTTTTTTGTCATCACACCTTTTGAAATGCCATACTCTTCCAACAACAACAACAAAATTATTTTGCTCTCTTAAGTTCTGTCTACGGCTGAATTTTAGATAATTTCTGTTTTATTCATCTTTAAGATAGTCATGAATTAGTATTCACAACCTATGGCACTGTTACCCTTTAAGGAATGTGATTTTCAAGTGGTTTGAGGTTTAAAAACTGTAAAAAGTAGTCCTACTATAAATTAAGAAAAATGTTTTTTTCATATCTTAGAGGTTGTTTATCATCATTTCCTTGGACAGTTTTATTTGTAAAATCCACATATAAATATGGACAGTGTCCTTTTTTCAAAATCTGTTTAATCAGGTCATTATTTAAAGTGATTGGATTTACGACAAGTTAGTGAAACTTAACTGAGCAAATAAGAGTTATCTAAAACTCAGGTAGAGGTGCTAGTGCACACGTGCCTGTGTGAGAATGAGCTTAACAGTCATTTTACCGTTATTGTCTCACATCAGGTACTGAAGAAAGCTCGGCTCAGGAGGGGACACAAAACCAGGGTTCTTCTTATCCTGGCTCCGTGATTTTGAACAAAATACTTAATCTCTCAGGCCTTGATTTCACATCTTTTAAAAATGAGGAAAATGGAGTAAATGATCAAGCTCTAATATTTCCTAATTCTCCTTTGTATTTAAATTCTGTAAAGTTTTAAGAATGCCTAGCCAGTAGAACGATGTGCACTTTGTGTTACTAAGTAAAAGGTCGATAAATATAGCGGCTGAGTGACCCTCTGAACGTCCTCTGACGAAGTTCAAAATGAGAGTAAAGCACTCCAGCAATTTAAGAAAGTAGGGATGTTTTCCTGATTAAACGTGTCATAGAGACATAACTTACCAGAGAGAGTATCATGTATGTGAACCATTACAGTATTTATTTTTTGTATGTGCAGAAGTATGAAGATAGTTGACTGCATTGCTCTGACTTTCTACTTAATTCTGAATTGGAAGTTTTAAAAATGTTTTTCATCTGCCCCTATCCAGCCCCCAAAACTCCCAAAAAGCTTGCTGCTCAAATTTCTTAAAGTTTAGATCATTTTGACAGGAGTTATTTTCTCAATGTTAAGAACATTCATTGGTGGCTTGTAGATATTGTAGTTAGCTATAGATATGGTAGATCAAAATGATGTTTATATCTTTTTTTTTTTTTTGAGATTTTATTTTTAAGTAATCTCTACCTCCAGCGTGGAGCTCAGACTCACAACCCTGAGATCAAGACTCATACCCTCCACCAACTCTGCTGGCCAGTGCCCCAAGAGTTTCTATAGCTTAATATAGCATCCACAGATTAGCCTGCTCCAGAGATTATTATTTTTTAAAAGATTATCTGATTCATTGCATTTAGTTACTTAGTAGGATTCAAAGAATAAAGCCTCTGCGGTTACATATTTCTATCCCAGTGGCAAAATACCACCTTTCAGGTTTTTGTTTTTGTTTTTGTTTTTTCAAAAGATTTTGCATTACACTTGTGAGCCTACATTAGCCTTATGAAATAGGTAGAAGTTTTTATCATCATTTAACAGAAAGCAGAATCTTGACCTTAAGTCTTAATTTTTGCCGTTTAACTAATGACTAGGTCAAGGTTGAGATAAGTAATCTCGAACCTGATACCTTCATTGTGCCATACTGTCCACTGTCAGAATAAGGACATGGTGATTCTCACCCTCTGGTGAGCACCGTTTAACAGTAAGCATAAGCAACAGCTTATAATATTTTAATTTCCAAATATTTTTCGGTTATTAATTACTAATAGTGCACCCTCTTTGAGGTAGTTTGAAATTAAAGCATGAACATTGTTGAAAGTTCGTGTGTTTCATTGGTTTTCACTTTGACATGAAGAAACTGAGGTTTTAGTATATAACAAATATATATGAGTTTAGCAAGTATAAAAACAGAGAAAAATAACTCAAGCTGTTAATTCAGGTCCACACAGGTTCCTGGCATGTCTATTTCATACCCTCCGAAAAACTTTCCCTGGATTCAAAGGACTTGCCTTTCTAAGGCAATGCATCACCAAGACTTTGTTAATTATTGAACAACTCAAAAGGCTGCAGTTATGCCTTCTTAACATCCTAAGATTCACATCTTTATGGCTTTGCATTAAAGTTAATGATATGTATGCAGTTAACTTTGAAAACGTTTTGGAATCAGAAAATTTCTAATACATTTTTTTTAGTGTGTGGGTGGGGGCAGGGAGGAGTACTATAGTATACTGGGTTTCTCAAAAGCCTAAAACATGGTTTCCATAATTCTTTCCTTCTTGGGTAGGAGTAGGTGATATGAGAGTGAGGAATTAGAGAAAGGAAAATCTATAAAATAAGTAGCTCTCTATATGAAATTATGTTTTTATTTGACAAGAGTCTTGTGAATAAACTTCAAAACCATCAAAAGTTTCTACATTAAAAACTGAAAATTGGGCTTGAACGCAAGCAGTCGTTGACTACATCATGTTTTGTTGTGCCTTTAGACCTGATCAAAATAAATTTTGAAAAAATTGGCATTAGACGTTTTTATTAACATGTATTATTTTCTATAATAATTTCAAACTTTCTGTCTCTTTTGTCCATTTGTTTGGTTTTTCTTTTTTCTGTTTTTCATTTTTTTTTCCGTTTCAATTATTTTGAACTGGGACCTGTAGGTGGCAGTAGGGGAGATAGTGAAAGTGACCAATGGGGAACATCTCCCAGCAGATCTCATCAGCCTGTCCTCAAGGTTAGAACCACTGAGTCGTACAGGATGTGTGTATGTGGATCCTCACCCTACAACAGACAACAATTTCACCCGAAGATGGTTGAGTTCAATGTCTCTTCCTTCAAAACACAAAAATGTTTATACTTCTTGGAGACAGACATTTCACTGATATTTTAAAAGCCTTTCGTGAATACAGTGTTGAATGCTGTTAGTCCCTGGAGGGGGCAAAGTCAGCTCCTATTGTTAACAATAGGAGTCTATGAGGCATGACTGTCAAGGTAGATTTTAATTTCCTATACATCATTAACATCTATTCGTATTTAACAACATGCCTAAATACTAAGGCTGAGTATAATACCTCTCCAGGATACTGTTTTGAACAATGTGAAGCTTTCCATGAAGTGAAGCTATTGAGAAATTTTGTCTTATTCTTGTATTTGAAATTTTCTGTAAGTCCTGTAGAACCCCTTCAGCAATTATGACTGTAATTTGGGCTTATCTAGGGTTTACAGAGGACCCCCTGCACAAAGCTGGATGTTGTACATTTTGTACCGCATGCTCTGGGATCCGTTTTTATCCCACCTGTAACTCGTGAGAGAGTGCATGTTACTGCGATGAAGTTCAGCTGTCTACTGGTGTCTGTATTGTGATATGCATCTTGTTTCATTTCTCCACTTACTAATCAGAAAGCCTGCTTTGCCTCTCTGACTGTACTTTGCGTTTTGGATGTCACCATAATTTGCTGAGATTTTTATTATCTAGCATGATTCCTTATGTAAAACCTTTTGCTGCTTTTTCATAGCACTATTAAGAACTGCTTCAGTAACAGCTATCTTAAGGGATTAAGAATGTTCTGAATTTGGATGCATTTTATTTGCCCCACTTCAGACAGAAGTCAGCCATTTGACTTTTTAACTTCCTAGCCATTTAAAGTCCCAGAAGAATTGTTTTGTGAAAAAAAAAAAAAAAGAAGAATGCTATTCTCATTTTAATGTGAGAATGGCTTTGGATATATTGATCAGTAATATTTTAATGCGTTCTACTGCCGAAATACAGAATCCACATTGTTCACTTAGCATTTGCTTGTCATTGTGCTTCTATATTATCAGAAGTTATGTTTTATAATTTCATGAACCATTTATGTTTCAAATGTATACATAAGCTACAAATTAGCAGCAGTTACCAGAGTCAAATTACTATTGTGACAGTAATAAAGAGCAAAATGTTGAAGAAGTTATAGAATGAAAATATAAATACTGAAAAAGCTTCTCCAGTTGGGAAAATGTATCAGCCTTTACAGGCGGAAAAAAAAATGTCTATAGAGTAAATTGAAGAACTTGCAAAGTTACTTTAAAATGAATCTGTAAAATATTTGATCAATGACCATATGTTTCAGCAATTTTCGCAAATCTGCAGGCCACAAAACTAAGCTACATGCCCATTTCTGAAACTTGGAATTAGTCTGTTTTGCACATGTACAAATTGAAAGTTGATTAGAAGATTCCAGGTGTTTCTAACTGACAAAATGCTTCCTTTCTAACTTGGAAGACATATGCTTACCTGAAATTATGTTTATAGTTATTTACATGATGTTAGTTAGGTTTCTTGTATAACCAAGTGTTCATGGGATTGATATCACTTCAGAACACTTTCCCTGATACTTGAGGATCTACTTATATAAGTTGATGGCAAATTCACCTGTCTATAATTGCTGGGCACATAAAGTCATTTTGTGAACGGGAAGGGGGAAGGACATAAACAGTCCAGGGTGTAGCACCTGTGACAGACCAGAGACACACAGACCCCTTCCACCAGCCACTGCTCACCAGACTCCCAAAAACACTCTGGTGGGGCCTTATGAAGAGGATCTTCTAGGTTCAGGTCAAAAAGCAGGATGGCCAAGTTGGCTGGCTTTACATTTCAGCATTTTCTCCCATGAGAATCTTTGAAATGACCTTAAGAAGTAGAATAGGAGCAGAAAAAAGAAAACAGAGGGAGAAAGGTGTCCATCTACTTTCACCATAAAATCTGTTCATACAGTTTTTTTAAAGTAACCCTAAAAATGTAAAAATTATGATGCATTTGATCCTGTTCATCTTTTCTTAAAAGGTAGTAAGTGCAAGTTTGCAGAAGCAGGAATCTGGAGTTCTCTAATCAAACACTATCCTTAACCAATTTATACATGGGCTACAAGCATGAAATCTCATTTGATATTTTTGAGCTGAAGATAAATCTGGACACAAACTACTTTACATTTCAGATAGAGTCTGTGTTGTGTCTATATGGATGAGCAATTTAGGTATCCTATGACAGATCTAATCATTTCCATTATCTTGAAGATCAGTACTGATTGTCGTCAGGAGATTGCTTTTTGATCGTTCTAGCTAAAAAGCTAACCCATGAGTTGTCATGCATGGGTTCTGCCTCTCAGCATTTAGCAGTTAGAATGAAAATCATCAAGAAACTAGACGGCTTGAGCTTTGTTTAGAACAAAAGGCTTCAGTGAGTCTAGGTGTTTAAATAAGTTATTATTATGTTTTCCTTCCCCTGCTAAATCTTCTTGCTTTTCAATTTTAAATAACAGCGAGCCCCAAGCCATGTGCTACATTGAGACATCCAACTTGGATGGTGAAACAAACCTGAAAATTAGGCAGGTAAGATCTAATTCAGGTTTATATACTGTTTGCTGATTTTATTACATGTTATCAAGAGCTTTATTTCTGTTATTGTCTTGAATTGAAATAATTCTAATTGCAAATACTTTCTCATTGGGTCACTATGAGGATACCTCAAGTATAATGGAAGGCTCAGATTTACTTGCCTGGTTATTGTCCATCATCTAGATAGTCTTTGTAATATTTTTAATATTTTATGTAATAGGCAACACTGATAATAATACTAGTGCTTCTGAGTGCTTTGGCAGAGGTTCACATATTTATTTTCCCTATTTCCCTGGACCAAATCATGGTTTGGCTTTGCCATATTGAAAAGACAGAGTTTCCATCACTTGTTCTAAAAGTCTCGCTAATCTCAGGGAATAGTTTTAGATTTCTATATTTGCTTCACATACCATCCCTGACAGAAAGCAACAGTCATTTAAAAGACTTTAAAAAATGTACTCTTCTTGGGTTCTAGGTGAATGATGAAAATGACAGTGGGAAGGTTGAGATGTGGTAGAAAGAGGGCATCATTGCACCCAACTCAGAGGGCCCTGGGAAGCAAAGGCCTGTCCACTTCCAGCTAGTAGAATCTAATTGGCCAGAGGAAAGAACCATTTTTGAGTTTTCCTTCTCTGTGGACTAAAAGAACAGAAACATACTGACTCTTCTTTGGACATAGATTCTATTTATTTTGCATTCCTTTTTTTGAGATTCAGCAGACAGACTGTATAGTACTAAATATTAATTTTATTTTTGGAAGCAAACCATTCTTTGAGACTTCAAAGTATCTTTGTGGACAAATTTATAGTCTCAAATACGTTTTCCAACTTTCACAAAAGATGCCCTACTCTTGTGTTCAAGCAGAGAGGAAGGCATCCCCTTAATTATGATTTGGCAAAGAATGTTGTATAAGGGGGGAGACTTGTTCATAAAATAGTGGGATCTCTTAGATCTTAAGGCCGTGATGAATTCAGAATCCCTCCACCCTCCCTCCTTCCCACCTGCAACTCATTTAATCTTTCACTTATTTAAAAATTTCTCAACAGGGCTTACCAGCAACATCAGATATAAAAGACATTGACAGTTTGATGAGAATTTCTGGCAGAATCGAATGTGAAAGTCCAAACAGACATCTGTATGATTTTGTTGGAAACATAAGGCTTGATGGACATAGGTACGTAAAATTGGTCCTCATAAAAACTCAGAACTCACTGTGTCTCAAGTGCTAAGTGCTTTCCAAGCTTAGGTACATATTCTTTCCTAATGCTCTAAGTCTGAACGGTCAAAACCTCTTTCTTAAGGATTTCTATATCACTTTCCACCAAGACTCTTTTTGCAGAAACGTTAGTGCTTATTGCCACGCATGTAGTACCGCTGAAGACTTTCTCAGGGTTCCTGCCGAACTGACACTTGGATGTTTTCAGGGACACGTGGTTCTGGCACATTGTTCAGTGGCTTAGTCTTTGGCCAGAATACTTGTGTTGATGGCCTATCTGCGGTCTCCATGGCTTGAGTCCTTCTCTGTGATCTGTAGGTGCCTCAAGGAGTTTAGAATCTACTCCCAAGGAGTACATTGTACTGGATAATTTCTTGTCTTCTTCTCTTTTCTAGGCTGTGTCATCCGTAGTTATCTTTGCCATTACCCACTTCCTGCTCTTCTTCCCTTTCCACCTCTGTTCCCTGCCTCTTCCCTCATTGAATCAACCAGTATTGAGCACCTAGTGGGCTAGGCTAGTTACAGGTGTTAGGGAGACTTCAACAAAAGAAATAAATATACCTGCCCTTGTGAGCTTACTTTCTTGCAGTAAAGGAAGGGCAAACAATTAAATGATAAAAAAAAATTTTATACAGTGCTAGAGAGTGATAAATGCTTTGGGGAAAAAAATAGCACAGGACAAGGCAGATTGAGAGGCCTTGAGAGGGAATAACTTGGAGTTAGGACTGTTACAATAAGCCTCATTCAGCAGGTAACATTTGAGCCAGGCAAAGTGAGGAAGTGAGGAAGTTAGCTATTCATATATCTGAAGGGAGAGGATTCCAACAGAAGGAATAGTCCCTGCAAATTACTAGTTATATTACTATATCACCATAAAGTGGGAAAGCATCTGGAGTAGTTATTGAATTTCAGGGTGGCCAGTGTGGTTGGAGTGGAGTCACCAAGAAAGAGTAGTGAAAGAAAGACCATGCAAGGCTTTGAAGGCTCTTGTGGGGCATTACTCTCGGTGAAATGGGGATCCATTAAAGGGTTTAGGCGGGGCGGATATCATCAGTTCAGTTTTGGACTTAGTAAATTTGTGTCAGGGATGCAGATGGATATGTACCCCTGAAGTTTGGGATAGAGTCCTGGGTCATGAGATAAATGCGGGAATAGTTGGCAAAGATAATTAAAGCCATGGAAGTAGAAGAAGTCACTGAGGGTGAAAGGGTATGGATAGAAAAGTGAAGAATCCCAAGGACTGCCCTAAGACTCTGCAACATTAAGGATGAGGTTGGTAGGAAGGAAGCCGAGGTAGAGTAAGGAAACTCTACCACAGCAGAGGGAGTGACGAAAGTGGGTCAGATGTTGCTGCTGGTCAGGTGCGGTGAGGTTGAGGATTAATGGTTGGATTTAGCAAGTAGAAATCCTTGAAAAAAAAAAAAAGAAAAAGAAATCCTTGAGCTTGGCGAGAACAGGTGGAGCCCGATGAAGTGAGTCTGAGATAGTGGAAGGAGTTGAAAATACCAGGTTTAGACAGATTTTCCAAGGAGGCTTGTTACAAAAGGCAGCAGAAATGGAGTAGCGCTTGGCAGGAAGGGTGGGGTCTTTCTGATCTCCCTCTTCTTCCTCCCTTCTCTTCTCCTCTGTCTCCTCTACTTTCCAGTATACCTTACCTACCAGGTGATGTAGTGGCTAGCTAAATGCACTCGTCCATTCCACCAGCCTGAGAGATTGACAGTGCTTTCATTATTTTGTAATTGCATTGTTACAGTATTCGAATTCTAAAGGACATTTGAAATACACCCTAAACTGTCCTCCTCATTCAGATCCACCAAAAGCTTTCCTGTAATTTGTGAAGTAATTATATATTGTTCTAAAATTTGCACAGAGTGACCTCACAGAGTGAACATATGGTTATAGACTAATAATAGAATTGGCCCTGTATATAAGTAATGTTTCTGTAGTCTGACATTCCTAACTGGCCAGCTTCCATTTCTTATCAGTTCCCCATCAAAATCAATGCCAAGCAAATCCACACAGTGGGGGAGAAACTTGGTATGATTGTGCCAAGATTTAGGGTACAGATAGGATTTATATAATGTGCTTTAAAATATATGAAATGTGGAAACATACCTTTGTATTTATAGCACATTTGATGTTTACAGTGATTACCCAGAGCTCTTGGAGCCCCTTTCTTTGGAATGAGTGTTCTTTGATTCCATTATTAAGGATGAGAGTCATTGTCTAATGCCAGAATTTTTGGAATTTCAACTCTGATGAAATCTAATAACAAACTCTTGTTGAGGCCTTATAATTGAAAAGTAGTTTTTTGGGTTTTTTGTTTTTGTTTTTGTTTTGCTTTTGAAGAGCTTGTACCTACTTCCCCACTGTCTATGTAAGAAACAGTTGGCACATATGTATCCCAGAGCGTAGTCTAGCACCTTCCCAAGAACTTCTTAGAAATGTGCTCTAGGCCCAAAGTCCCCTCTCAACTCTGAAATGCACCCCAAATCTTGAGATATACACGAGAGGGGTTCCTTTCCAGATGGGTCTGAAAGGCATGCTGTTGTGCAGAAAGAATGAGAATTGTAGGCGCTGTATTCTTTTTCTGAATTTGTGTACACTGTTTCCTAAGGGTTTATTTAAGTAGAGGCTTTCAGGTGCTGCTATTACCCACCCATCTGGATTGATTTCACCTGAGCCAGTGACCTTTGCATAGTTCCTGAAAGAATGTCCAAGGCCCAAGCTGCTGCTAGCTTCAGACACCTACCAGACCATAAAAGACGATGCACCAGGAGAGACTGTGGACTCTGAGCAACAAATGGAGGGTTTTGGAAGGGAGGAGGTGGGGGGTTGGGCGAGCCTGGTGGTGGTTATTGAGGAGGGCACGTATTGCATGGAGCACTGGGTGTGGTGCATGAACAATCAATCTTGTAACACTGAAAAAAAAAAAGCCCCCCCCAAATGAAAGATTCAACCTCACCTTACCTCTACTGGCCAAGAAGTTCTGTAAGAAGTTCTGTCTTCTCCGGAGACTTTTCTTAGGAGATTTCCTTCTTTTTCCAGAAGTTTGGGGGGGTTTTAGTGGATTTTTCTTTATATTTGACATTTCTTTCTTGCTTTTTCTAATACTAAAATGAGGACATAGTGCTAGGAATCCTTAAGCCATTACATCTTGTATAGTACATTTCCATCAAGAATCCCACTAAATCTGTGATAGCTTGTACCTTTCTGATGTCTTTGTGTGAGGTTGTGTCAACCAAACAACCTACCATAGTGGGTAGTTTTATCAAGAACCCCTAAAAGGCCCATCATGGCCTTCATTCATGAAAAAATGTGGTTTAAATTATATGTAATGGATATCCTCAATTTGCTGTCATTTCAGAGGAATGTTTAAGACTTAGATGCTTACCATTGATTGAAAACTTATTCACAATTCTTGGAGAATTGATATTCAAATGTAATAAATTACCCTAGAGATTTTAAATACAGGTCTTATCTCTGTAGGGCAGGGATGGCAATGCAAATGTATGATGAGATCTGTGTATTTACCTTGCCTTGTCTATTTTTTGAACCTTTATTATGCACAAAGCTATTTTTAATTAGGCGTGGGAGACGGAGCAGATCCCCTAGCCTCATCACTTCCAAACATCTCAGAAACCTAAACAGACTTACTAAATCGGGAAAAGTCTTAAATAGGTTTGAAAATTAGCCTCTGAATTCCAAAACATTGCCTACTCTCTTGGATTGTGAAGTTGTACAAATGGCTGGTTTGGTGTTAAGGAGAAGCGACCGAAATGCTTCCCTCCAGCTGTCCTTGTGTAAAAAAGAAAATTATTCGTACTGGTAGGAAAATTACTTCTTTTCTAAAAATAAGGCAAATGTGAGAAGAGCTATATTAATAGCAGAACCTTCATTGGAACTATGTAGTAGCTACAGAATTCTTAAGCATTTTAGAAAATGTTGTTTCTAATGTCAACATCATCTGTCACAGCACTGTCCCCCTGGGAGCAGATCAGATTCTTCTTCGAGGCGCCCAGTTGAGAAATACACAGTGGGTTCACGGAATCGTTGTCTACACTGGACATGACACCAAGCTGATGCAGGTGGGATATTTATCTATGAAAGCCTTGTGGACCTGTTCTCTTGAAAATGCGCTCTCTGTAGCTCTCGATGCAGCAGTCCCAAACATAGTAGATCATCTGTCCCAGATTCCTGAGCCCCACTCTGTACATTCAGAATCTCGTTCTTCAGTGTTTGGGGCCATAAAATGGCTCACGTGCACAAGAGGACTGGAAAGTTTCCTCCGAGATCAACAGTGCATGAACTCTTAATGATTTTATGTATTGGTCCCATTTACTCACTGTTGCAGTGGTTGATACTAGCTTTCTATGCAGTGAAGAGTGTTCAACATGGAAGTATTTGTCTTCTAATTTTAAGACCATGATCAATTTTAGAACTGTTTTCATTTTTTCGTAAAAGAATTTGTGAGCCAAATGTTGACCCTTTTTTGCTAACAATTTTATGTTAAGCCATTTTTAATCAGCTTTAGTCTTAGCACTCGTAATGTTTACATGTGCCTGGGGATGCATCTTCTCTATCGTATTATTATGAGTGTTCAGTGGTTAGATGGGCGGGCAAAACTATTTTAAGATACTAAGTGAAAGTCTGCTTTAGGGTCTGATAACTTCATAAACTGCAAAATCACAGACATTATCAAGAGGCAAATGAAACTGCTAGTAATGATTCTACCCTAACCATAATGATTCCACCCCTAACCATTCTATAAATTATTTTATATCTATTATATCTATTACTTTATATCCACTATTTTGTATCTATTATGACAGATTTAATTTTCCGTTCTATAGATGCCTTGGTTGGCATGATCGTTTTTATTGTTGACCACAGCTGAGGAACTTTACTTGCGTTATTCTTAATAGCCAGGATTACTTAGATTGTTGCTGTGTTCAGTAAAACAGTTACTGAATGCCACCAGAAATCTGGAAACCAGAGGTCCTTTTAAATGGGGCCTTCATACTTTGTAACTTCCAGGTTAGGGGTGCAGAGCCCAATTTCTCTCTCTCTCTTCCTGAGCCGAGTCGCCAAATGCCTCTCGTCTCCCTTTGCTTCAGTAGTCAAATAATGCCTTGTTCGTCTTCCTGGCCACAGGGCGAAAGTTACATCTCTAAAAGGAATATTATTTCCTTCTCTTCTTATTATTGTTTTACATCCTAGAAAAAGGCTTGTGGTATAGTAGCCTTGAGGGGAAAAACAAAAAACAAAAAAACAGTGGTTAACATTTGATAGCTTATTACAACTATGATTTTCTTCTGTATAATTTTCAAGTGCCTACCCATGTCTAGATTTCAAGTTGTGACTGACTTTGTCGTCTTCATCAAAATACCAAGGAGACATTACTAAATCAATTTGTACACATTTTTTTATTGCTTATCTTGTCTCTTTTTACAGAATTCAACAAGCCCACCACTTAAACTCTCAAATGTGGAGCGGATCACAAATGTACAAATTTTGATTTTATTTTGTATCTTAATTGCCATGTCTCTTATCTGTTCTGTGGGCTCAGCCATTTGGAATCGGAGGCATTCTGGAAGGGACTGGTATCTCAACCTAAACTGTAAGCATTAAAGGGCATATTGTATTTATTTTTTTTCTTTCATTAAAACATGTTTTGTTTCACGGCTGATGGGATTTCCTATAATTCCTAAAAAGAAAACCTTGTTGCCAAGATAACTGGTTGTTTAATTTTTATTTTTCAATGCAGTTTCCCGTAAAATAAAGTAAAATGTTGTTAGAGCTTCTAAAGTTTCAGAATCCTTAAAAATGATCACTCTAGAGTAGTATAAAATGTTAGCTTATTAATATTATTTTTATTAATGTTATTCATTCTTTTAAAATATTTTAAGACAGGTGGTTGGATAGCTACCTGGTGAAGAAAGCACACTGATTATATTTAAAGCACCAGAAGTAAAGCACATGCTTGTAAAATGTTTAAATTGAATAGACTTTCATTTGAACTCATGAATGCAGTAAATTCTGTGGTAATGATCATCTTGTCTTAGGGAAAATCCTGCTAAATATGGTCTTTTTTGACCATCTGTCCTTTTACTATTGTGGGATTAATATACCATCCCTGAATATTTCTGGAAAATAAGTTTGCATTGCCTTTTAATGAGTACTTAACCAATAAATACTTAATTTCCAGAAGCATGAAAACAAACTGTAGTAAACCTTGTAACAAAATTGATTTTTTTCAGTTGTTATCCTATTGATTTTTAGTTTTGTGGCTATTCCAACTTTTTTTTTTAACACTGATTTACTATCTCAACATCAGAACTGTTATGATTCCCATCAGTTTGTTTCTTCATATACTTCCCAGTGTGTCTGCCATAGTGGTTCTATTTTCATTATTGAAGAGGAATGGTGTAATTTACCTAGGGAACAGCCCTACATTGTTTCTGCTATTTGGGTTAGTTTTGCTGCTGTTTTGTTTGATTGTTTTTAAGGCATGCTTTATAAATCAAAAGTGATTTTTAAGAATTTACATAAAAATGATTTTGCCCAATGGAGATTTTAAATTTATAAACCCACAATCCTGTCCCTTATATCTCTAAACTTCCTGTTTGGAACAGGATTTGAAATACTTGGCAGCGCTTTCATTCCTTAGTACGATTATGAAGTTCTTAACAGTACTAACAACGTACTGAACACAAAAACTGCTGTTCCGTTTTGAATGTATTTGAGAATAAGGATATGTTATCAGCCCAGTGTTCCTCCCAAACTATCTAGAGATGTTGTGTAGTATGGAAAACTTGTGTTATGCTGAAGTTCTGGTCAATGCAAATGAAATACATAAAACTACAAATGATTTTCTTCCCACCTCCCCCTACAGATGGTGGTGCTAATAATTTTGGACTGAATTTCTTGACCTTCATCATCCTTTTCAACAATCTTATTCCTATCAGCTTACTGGTTACATTAGAAGTGGTGAAATTTACCCAGGCATACTTCATAAATTGGGTAAATATGAATTATTATTTTTCATCATTCTAAATATGTTTTGTCTTTTTTTCGATAGGGTCTTTTGAAGATTTTAATTTTTTTTAAAATAATCTCTACACCCAATGTGGGGCTAGAACTCATGACCCCATGATGAAGAGTCGCACACTCCACCGACTGAACCAGCTGGACACTCCCCTCATAGTGTCCTTTGATCTCTCAGAAACAAAACCTTAATGATACTTTACCTTTTATTGGTTGCAAGATGGCATTTCAAAATATTTTTGACTCTAATTATAACAAACTCATTTGACATGTAAAAATCAATAGCAAAAACTCTTTATCTCAGAATCACACAAGTTTATAGACCAGACATTCTGGGAAACTAGGTCTCTAGTTAAGGAAACCTATTTTGAATTATATAGTGGTCTTGGGGAAAAGAGAACCATGAGGTTTGGAGTTAAAATATCTGGATTATTGTTGTTCTGTAATAAGCTGTGTGAACTTTACCAAGCCACTTGACTTCTTTGAGACTTATGTTCTTAGGCCTTTAGATAGGAATGATAAAACATGCTTTATCAGCATCTCACGGTGGTAATATAGAGCAAAGGAATCTCACAACATATTAAACAGCCTCCTAAACAATTGAGTACTATAGAAATAATACTGTATTCACCACTTGTAACAAATAGGCTGTCTTATTTTATATACCTATGTAGTTTATTTTTCCCCCCACTGTAAACAAATTCAGCTGTGCTTAATTTTTTGTCTTCTCGAACTTTTTTTTAATCTTGGAAAAATGTGCTGGATATCTGTTTCCTAAATATTTTGTTTATAAAATGTGTTGTCCTTAGTTTTATTTTACCGAAGTTAAAATTAATGAATTTATGCAAATTAAATAAGCCTTCAGACTTAATCTGCCAGAAAGTTTAATTTGTCTTTTATTTTGGGAAATTTTGGTTTTCTCTTTCGATGTTATCTTTTAAAATTATTTAAAAGTCTTTCAAGTGACAATATTAGGATTTTTAAAAATATAACTGATGATACTTTTGCCACCGCTCTCTACCTTCCTATGGTAAGTGATCCACCTCAGCTGTCAAATCTCCTAATTCATTTGTAGAAGGCCAGTAGAATTTAGAAATCTAAAATGAGCTGCAGGTGTGGCTTATTTCAGGCAGGAAATGTGTTGCTGAAAAACTGTGTAATAAAATTTGTGTAAATACAATTAAAACCTATTGAGGTTTCCCACTTTGTAATAAGAAATCATAAGGTGACTCATTTTGAAAATCAAATAACTAGTTAGTCACATTATTATTTTTTACTTGGATTTTCAAAAATTATATTTGCTTCAAATAATGACATAATTTGAGTGTTGGAGGAACCCAGCAGGCTTATGCTTTTCAACCACCTTTCTATTATAGAGAAATTTTATAAAATTGCTGACAGGCTTTCTCTTACCAGCCAACAATTCTGTGTGTGGAAATGAGATCAGTAACTGCCCCCCTTTGATACTGGTTCCACCTGATCTTTTATGAAAATGTCTAATGTTGTTTCTGAATGATAGCCTTGCAAAGTATTAGAACTCAGCTAGGGCGTCTGGGTGACTCCGTCGGTTAAGCACCCCACTCTTGGTTTTGGTTCAGGTTGTGATCTCAGGGTCGTGAGAGCAAGCGCTGCATTAGCTCTGTGCTAAGTGCAGAGTCTGCCTGAGACTCTGTCTCCCTCTCTCCCCACTCGCACACACACTCTCTCTCTCTAAAATAAATCAATCTTTAAAGAACAAAAACAAAGACCTTGGCTACATGCCTATTCTTCTATCACATCTTCCCCATCTCTTTCTGTTCCTTATCAGACTTGATTTCCAACTTACTCCCCGTTCCGTTCATGTCTCCCTGAATGTTGCTCAGTTGCTTAATATCCTTCTTAAAACAAGGCACCCACAAGTCCACAGCCTACTTCAGAACTGATGCAGGTCAGTCTGAAATGCAAATGTGGGAAGGGTCAGATCTGTCCTTTGACTTCTAAAAATCAGTAAACCCTGACTTGCCATAAAATGGTGTGCTATGGAAAATACTATTATAGGTGTAATAGTCAAGCCTCCTAATGTTTGGGTACAAAACAAGTACAAATTGGTACAAAAGCGGTACGTTTTTGTTTGGGTTTTGAGAAGTGCACTCCTTCTGCTTTCAAGTATATACAGTGGAAGGAAGTTGAGCCAAGAAAGTATAACCAGATACAATTCCTTAGGTAATTTTTCTAAGGGTTTAAAATCTTCATTATTTGAGCAATGTGTATGCTCTTATTTTAGCTACATTAAATACTTATATTGTGTCAGACACTTTAGGAAGCACTTCACATACATTATTTTATTTAATCCTTACCATAGGTCACATATCTAGAAAATGGTAGACTTGTGGAAAAATCAAGATTGCCTGATTGCAGGGATATGCTCTTACCGCCATGCTGCCCTTACTGTGAAATATAATATTCTCTACCGAGTACTTTCCAGAGAAATTAACTGAAATGGTATAGGATGGCAAGAGAAGAGAGTGGCTTCGTGTTATAGCTCACTAAAGAAAATTTCAGTCAATCTCTTGTTACCAGTTGCATTTAGTAATTTCTTTTATTTAAAAAAAAAAGGATCTCGACATGCACTACGAACCCACAGACACTGCTGCAATGGCTCGAACATCTAATCTGAACGAGGAACTTGGCCAGGTAAACTGAATTTCTTGTTTGTACGTTAAATAGGAGGTCAGGCTCTCTGTAATTTCTGCCGTATGTGGCAACTTTATATGAATTGAAAGCTCCTAATTTTCCATTATTTGAATAATCAGCATAAATACATGATAGAACCTAATTACCATTTTTAGTAAATGAAGTTTTAAAAACATTTAAAACCTATTTTGCTCTCAGATAAGGTATTGCACGACAGGATTTCCTTCAATGTATAATCTGGTTAGTAGTAAAGTATTGGCTATTTTTGAGGGGTAAACTCTCAGTATTAAAATTGGTCATAGCTTTTGACCAGGAAGGAAGAAAAAGTTAACTTGATCACCGATGCTATGTAAGTCAAAGTATGAAAGTGATCAGACAGGAATTTTAGATTTATAATTCATACTGCATTCACATATATGTATATCTTTGTAATCCATATTTACATACTAGCTCAGGAAAAATTCTTATTCTGTGTTCTTGCCATGTGCTAACTCTTCAAATAACACTTCTGCCAGAATTATCCTTTTTCTTACCAATCCGGATGTTATATGAAGTGAATTGCACAAGCCTTTACTAATTCTGTAATTGTTCTGGTGAGAAATCCTGGTAGATGTTTTAGTGCTCTTTAAATGTTAAGTCACAGTAAGTGGCAATTTCTAGTGGAAATTCAGACCATGTCAATGCAGATTTCTGTGTGGCTGCAGTTTTTCTAACGTCTTGATAGTCTTCACAGTTCATACATGAAATGATTCATTGCTAAAATACTAAAAAAAAAAAAAAAAAAGTTGAACGTATTTTTTAATGTGAAGAAAATCAGTTAATAGCATTCATTGTACCCCTATAATATAAAGATGGATAAAAAGAATTTATGAGACGGATGAAAAAAGAATTATTTAAGGAACATTTTCCCCCCTCTGTGAGGGACTGGCATAAAAAGACTTCTGAAATTTTAATGAGAAATTTTAAACTTTTTTTTTTTTAGGTAAAATACATATTTTCTGACAAAACTGGTACTCTGACCTGCAATGTAATGCAGTTTAAGAAGTGCACCATAGCTGGAGTTGCATATGGGTGAGTTTTTTCCCCTTAATTAGAATGTGAAACACACATTTAAGTAGTGCTAATAGTTTGATATGTTTTGAAAATTCTTATTAGGGGAAATTTTTTTTAACATAAAAAGCCCCTGTTTTGACTTCATACTTGTATGTTTTGTGTTATAGTTTGAAATTATTTTTCATTTGGAATTACCTATGAGGTAGAGGTTCTACCTATTTCCATGTTTAGAGTTTGCTAAAAGTCTCTGGTCATGAAGTAAAAATCCAGTTTCCTCTACATTGCCATAAAGTTAGAGTCCAACCTCCTAATAACGGGCAGAGTGCCCTGGGGCAGTTTTCGAGTTAAAATGTTGTTTCTCTGGTAGTTATGCCTTTGATTTGCTTTTTCTTTTACTGTTTCTTCTCTTCGCAATCACAAGCAATCTAAATTCCTGATGGTGGGAAGGACGTAGGGACACAAAACTCTGAAATCTAGAGCATAATGAATACCCTCAAACTTTTATCAGGCTCCTAATGTCCTTTAGAATATGCTTGTTAAGAACCCATTTATTTCTTTTCTTTGAGTTATGTTTACCTAAATCGTTCAAAAGCCTTCTTTCTGAAATACTTTTTAGGATAATGTGACAAAATTAATCTGTATGTGATCGAAAGATGAAACTTTCTGTGGTTGGAGTGACCTTGACCATGACCTATTAACAAATTTTCCAACTATCTTTATCTACAAGCGAGACTGGGAAATACTGATCCCTTAATTATTCAAGCAAGGGTACTTTCATTTGGGTTTTCTGGTTTGTACTCACTCTTTCCCACTCACACTCTGTCTCCATACAGCAAGCTTGTATAAAAATATGTTTTGAATTTTGAAAATGCCTTAGTTAAAATTATAAATAAGTAACCATTTGGTAAAAAATTCTAAAAGTAAATGGTTATTCCTATACACGGGTCTACAGAGAGAAGTAGATGGAGGCAGATATCCTTATTCTTTGGGTTAGTAGAGAGTGCGACTAAAATTGACTTCAAACTGTGCGTGTAAATGAAGCCGAAAAGACATTTGATTGAATGGCTTTTTCACACTTTGCAAAGATGGGATGTTAATTTAAGAAGCACACTTACTGTTTCCAGGGCTGGATACCATTTTGCATCTTTCCTCTTTATCTGAAGCTCTCCCCACTCCCTTAGAAAAGGCTGTCCTTACTCCTCCCCACCAGTGGCTACCAGCTTTGTAATTTGGTTAGCCACCCTGGAGGGGGAGGGGCAGCTGCACTTGACGTCATGCTTATTTGACCCACAGGTATGCCAGGTAAGAGAAGGAAGGCCTACTATGATTCTGGAGTGGGTTGTATTATACTTGCTGACAGACGCATGAAGATAGTTTTACCAAAATTCTGCATTCATAAGTGAATTTATTTTTACTTTGCCAGTTTCCAGTTGAACAAGCAAGTTCTTCAAATGAGTAAATATTGATTGTGAACTTATCAGAACAGAAAGCTAGAATGAGATCTAGCCTGCATTTGGTCTGTCTCCTGCAGGAGGAGCTCTGTCACCTGCCTTTGGTCAAGTTTTTTCTTATTCTTGCAACAAGCCCTTAAACTCATCCAGGCAGTAGTTCTAAAGAGCAGAGTTCTTTCTGGATCTGTTGGCGATATTATCATTAACAACCATTATATGATGGGGTCGGTTTGAGACTGGTAAATGTTAAAGAAGTATTAAGAGTTAAGAACTGTCATCAGTTAGATTAAGTTTCCAGTAAAACAAATTTTCTCCTGGGCAAATAATATCTCTTCATATTGAGGGGTAGTCATAAGACATGACCTCTAGTCCTAGCTTTATCACTAATCTACCATGAAACTATTCCTTTCAAATATCCCAAACTCCTTAAACTGAGGATAGGAAAGAAGATGACCTCTAAAGTTGTTTTCCAGGTATAAAATTCTAAATACAAAAAACATAAAAGCATCTTTTATTAGAAATATGAGAAAAGGCATTCCTTTGTTTGCCAATTTTAATTTATATAAACAGAAATTAATTTCTTTCTTGGGTGATATATCATGTTTTTGAGAATACCAGAAGCCTTGCTGAGTGAAGCGAGTTGTGAAACTGCTTCCGGTAATCATGTAGTGTTGTGTATGTGCATTTAGGATCTTTGACCCTGATTTGGTATCCACATCCCATCCCCCAAACATCCTGATGGACATTTGGAATGTCAGCATTGTATTGTAGAGAGTGGTTGACATAGGAATTTATTGATATAGGAGCTTTCAGATGCTTAGGTGTTTGCAGTAAGAGGCACACCACTGTTCCTTAATTCCACCAAACACAGCAAGAAAAGTAGTTACTGTCAGCCATCTTTCTGTGGGAATTTCCTCTGGCCACTCCTGAGTTTTCGGAATCCAGACAGGGAATTAACATGGTTTTGCAACCCCATTTGCTCTATGTAGTAGTGTTAACACTTGTTTAACATGGGGAACTACTATGTACGTGTATCTTCAACTCTAGCAGAAGAAAACACAGTGTTTAACTCCCCAGGATAAACCAAGATAAAGGAGAACACCCCACATTTTCATAAATTAACAAATGCTTTTGGGGTTACAATTTCAGAACAGATCCTTGTTAAGCATTTTTAAGAAGATGAACTCTAGTTTTATCCTAAGTAGAGTCAGAAGTGAGTTCTGTTGACTTTTATGGGTTTGAAAAGAAGACTTGAAGTGTCTTCATTTTTGCCTGGTGTTCCTTAGACTTGTAAGAAGATAATATTTAACACTTAAAACAATGCTTCAGAATTTAATCTTGGTAATTTTTCTCTCATTTTCACATAATCACTGCTCAAATTGGATTCATCATGGGCACCAAAATAAAGATTAGTACATACTTAGCAGCAATGATGATTTTGTAGAGTTCAACTTTGTCAGAGATACTACTGTGTTTAAACTTAAACTAAATTGTTTCATTAGATCTTTCTTTGATGAGATGTAAATTGATGTCATCTGTAGATTTAACTTACTACAAACTAGAAATTCTACTGTTAAACATTTGTTAAAGTATCATTTCAGCAAATTCCTTCCTGTAAGGAATGAGTCAGTTTTACCAAAGTAACTGGAACACCAGAAATGGGTAAAGAGGCTTATATGTTCAGTGGCTAGGACTCTCAATACAGTGAATATAATAGGCTATAATCCTAAATATCATCTTTTTCAGTAATTTGGCCCTTACTATTAGAATGAGCCGATGAGCTGGGCAAAACTTTACACAGTACAGCCTCTAAAGTTAAAAAAAAAAAAATTCTAGTAAGCCAACTAAAGAGTGATTTTTGTTGCGTTAGTCATTTAATCAGTGTTAAAAAAAAATTTCATTGACATTTTCCCCATAAAAGTCTCTATGTAGCAATCTCTGTGTATATATGAATATGATATATGAATAGTTTAACATGACCATATTTTGTTTAGTAATATGTTCGCTGAAAGGATCAGTACTTCGAACTGAGAAGAGATTCATCACAAGAAAGCTCACAATTACCATAAAACTTAGCCCCGAGGTCTAGATTATAACCAACAAA
This sequence comes from Nasua narica, assembly GCA_028533885.1. Taxonomy (NCBI): domain Eukaryota; kingdom Metazoa; phylum Chordata; class Mammalia; order Carnivora; family Procyonidae; genus Nasua; species Nasua narica. Next base: position 30,578,974 of record CM052800.1, on the reverse strand, counting down.
TTTGTCTTACTGCCCACCATGGTAAAAGCTGGGTAAATGCCACTCATTTGTTTATTTATATGCTTCAGCAAATATTTTTATCTCCTTCTGTGTATGTGGCACTTTGTTAAGTGATGCGGTTATAATGATTAGCAAAAGTTCACAGGGTTTCTGCCCTCCTGAAGTTTATAGTTTAATTGGGGGTTAATGGATGTTAATTAAGTAATCAAAGATAAAACACAGTACAGAAGTCCACGTGAGTCTGTGATGGGGATTGGATCCAATCAGGCAGGTCAGGGACTGCTCCATGAGAACGTGATGCTTGAGCTGAGATGTAAGAGTGGGCTCGATTAAGGTTTGATTGAATGAAGAACGTACTAGGCAGATACAGCAGTATTGACATGCACACAAACGCAAATGACCAGATAGCACATATACACCAGAGCTGCCCGAGCAGTGGTCCTGGGGAAACTCATGCAGACAGGTGCAGTAGCAGGCGTGTGCATCTCCTTCTGCTCATCACATCCTGAGTAGCATCTGCCAGGGATAGACCCGACTAGGAGAAGGGACCCTGAGTCTCGAGCTTTGCATCTTTTAAGCTATATGACTTGAGAAACACTGGCCCCTCTCCTGATGTGAGATCAGGGACTGCCATCCAACACCAGTGCAACGTGGCAGAACCTTAGCACAGTGTTTTTGCTTGGGTAGCACTGGCCCTCCCCTGGTACAATCTGGGGGTGGCTAGAGTCCAAGTCTTGAAGTTGATCAGAAGTGATTGTGCTAAGCACTGGGCTGCAGCCAGTTCCTACAGAGTTTTGCAGTGGGTCATCATTTTTTCAGGGAGTCCAGCCCACAGGAGGCTCGGTTAGCCCTTCCTCTCAAGCATCCACAAAAGTCATTTGGTGCAAGAGCGAGTAGTGATAGAGGGGACGGCCTTCATTATGACTAAAGACCGGGGATACTGCACTGGAGGCGGTTTCATGCTTTCCAGGTGGAAGAAATGCCTCCGAATGATGAGGCTCGTGCCACAGCCGGTTTAGTGGGAGGGTAGAGGGGGCGGGATGGACGCTGAGGGAGTGAAAGGACTCCAGGAGTGTTCGGTGACATTTATATCTGTCAAAAACAATGAACGACTCTACATTTACGTTACTGGACTCTGTATTTTTTTTAAACTATCAATAGCTAATAAATTTAATCTAAAGAGAAAATACTGAATGGTCATGTATAGTGAGAGAAATGAGCGATAAGAAAATCTGTTCTGGCGGCCAAGAGGGTAGATCTTGAATTTTCCCACCACAAACACACACACAAAATGGTGATTACGTGACAGATAGGGGTGTTAGCTCCCACTGTGGTGGTTATCATATCACAGTATATAAGTGGATCAAATCATGTCGTATCCCTGAAACTTGTGCGGTGTTATACATCAGTTATATCGCAACAAAGCGGGAAAAAAAATTGAACAATAGAAAGAAAAATATAATAAATTCATAAAGAAAAGAAAATCTGCTCTGTTATGTATCCTCGGACTGAATACACGAGTGGCTGGTGGAAACAAAAGTTATACATCAGTCAAACTTTTCCTGGTGCTCAAATGAGCCAAAGGATGAACTTAAAATTACCAATAAATGTATTTTCTGTTTGAGATAACAAATGGCTTAATGAGTGAATTATGGTTTAGGTGAAAAATTTTGAGGATCAGTTAATCTTTTAAAATAAGGTTCCACTTAGTTATAGAAATGTAATTAACTTTTACTTTAATAGACCTGTTTAAAGACCCATTACTTTATGATAGTCAAATTTGTTTCTAAAATGTACTTGGCAAATTTTATCAGTGTGAGAGTTTGTTCCTATGTATTAGTATGTTTGTTTCCTTAAAACACTTTATTCTGACGATAGAATATGTAATTAATTTTCCACTGGTTTTAGCATGTATTTAAACCTCTAGATTAAAATATTTCTTAGTGACTGTTGAATTCTAGGAATAAAAGGAGCAAATTCCATGGTCAAGAGGCAAGTTGGCTATCCTTATAGAATAATTTTGTAAACCTGCTTAGTTACCATAAATTGTGTTCTACTTACTATACTAACTGCCATTGTTTCAGAATCAACTAAAAGTTCATTTTCTTAACTTTTTCAAGATCCATCTTTCAGTACTTCCTTTACTCATATTTTTATGTTTCCAGCCTTTCTGTGATGACTTTTTCCTCTCTTTCTGCCCCTCCTCTTGCTTTTTGAAGCCATGTCCCCGAACCTGAGGATTATGGCTGTTCTCCTGATGAATGGTAAGCTGCATGGACCTTTCTGTCTCATTGATTCCTTTAAGAAGTTTGCATTTTATTGTTTTAATGAACACATTTCACTACTTTTGGGGGGAAAAGGGCATTATTGATCAGGTAGGGTAAGCACGCTATAAAGAACCTATTTCTTGAAATCCAGTGAATATCCTTGATTTCCTATTGCATAGCCTTTAGTCATTTTACAGACATTTCGTTTAACAGTGAGGCTTGCTAGAGTTTACATATGTATCCATAATAAACTCTGTAATGATCAACTGGGGGTCTCGACTGTGAACTAGTTAAGATTTATTAGAGCTGGCGGAAGCTTTATGTTTTCTAGCTCAGCACTGCCACCTTCTGTGGCAATTTATATTCTCTACAGAGGCACAAAAAGACACTCCTGAAACTTACCCAAGAAGCGGAAATTTCCTTTACGTCTCTTTTCATTAGCTTAGTAAATCTTTTGGGGGGCTAGAAAATGAACATTCTCAAAAATAAATGCCTAGAACAAAAGTTGGAAGGCTATGTTGCCAAGGACTAAAGTTAACTGAAACATAAATAAAGATGTCATTTTATAGTTTTAATTTCCATACTTCTGAGGGGTTTTGTTTTCCCTTAAAATACCCCCCTCCATGGATTTACATTTTCATTCAGAACAGTGTAAGTTTATTTTGATATTTCTCTAACTCATCCTGATTTGGTGGCCAATGAAACTTCAGAGAACGATTCTTTTAATGCTGGTAACTATAGAACACATTGTGGTTTTAAAAGTGGTTATATTTTTATTTTCAGGTTATACATGTGTTTTATGACTTGGGCACATTTCCAATATGCATGCAAGTCCAATAACATTTAATATTTTTCAACTTGAATTTTATTTCAGTGAAGTGGAGATTTGATAACAATTTGCAGCTAAACTCATACCCATAATAATGACAGAGGCAGCTGTTTGATTTATGTGGTAACTGATGAGTCATCACATTTAAGCTAGTTACTTGGAGTGGCATCCAGTTTCGACACCTACACACAACTGAATAATTTTTAACATTTTAAAAAATATTCCAAAGCTTCTTACTGCTGGTGGATAATTCAAGTTTAATGCAGTAGATATCCCCTTTTAGTCCTCCAAAAAGGTAGTAAAATTTTGTGACTGTATTGATTTATTTATTGTTTTCCTGTAACATTAATATAATTCTATTGATTGTAAATAGTGTTCACTAATATAGAATTAATATACATTTTTCTAAGAACTCTTATTCTTAAGAGAATTTCTTAAGAGAATTAATTTCTTAAGAGAATAAAGGAAATTACCTTTAGCATACTTACATTAAGACGGAATGGAAATGTAAAAAATTATTGTTTATTTAGTCGGGTCATTTAAAATATCCTACTTTTAATAGAGGTTGTTTTGTGACCTCTTTCACTTTTGGAAAGAGAGGATATCATATTATCTAGTTAGGATCTCTTTGTAAAAATTTGATGTTTGGTATTCTAAACTAGACAACTCCAAATAAGAAATGCCAGATTTTTCATAAATTTTATGATTCTACTTAAATATTAGTATTTTTAAAAAAAGATTCTTATTTATTTGTCAGAGAGAGAGAGAGAGCACAGAGGGAGAAGCAGGCTCCTCACTGAGCAAGGAGCCTGATGCGCCACTTGATCCCAGGACCCTGAGATCATGACCTGAGCTGAAGCAGATGCTTAACCAGCTGAGCCACCCAGGCGCCCCTAAATATTAGTATTTTTAAGAATAAACAATAGGGAAGGCATTTATCACCTTTATAATAAAGTGAACTTTATTTTAAATAAAGCTGACATTCTGAGATTCCCCATCTATCAAATAGTTACCTGTCGGCTCGCAAAGATGACACAGATACTACGTGAGCTTCTCCACAGTGGTCCTGGCCCTCCACAGTGGTCAAAGATGCAGACTTTGGATTCTGACCACCCACGTTCACATCCTGATCCTGCTGGTGCCCTTGAAAAAGTCACCTAATCTCTCTCCCTGCCTGTCTTCCTCCCGTAGAATGTGGACATGATAGGGAGGTTGTGAAAATTGACTAAGTTATGCTTTTATTTTCACTTTTTTAAAGATTTATGTATTTCAGAGAGTGGATGTGCGTGTGAGCATGGGGGGAGGGGGCGGGCAGAGGGAGAGGGAGAGAGAATCTCAAGCAGCCTCCATGCTGAGTACAGAGCCCAGCTTGGGGCGATCCCAACAACCTTAGCTGAAACCAAGAGTCCAGTGCTCAACCAACTAGGCCACCCAGGTGCCCCGAGTGCGTTCCATTTTTAAAGTGCTTAGAATAGAGTCTAGGCGTAGTATACTCACAGAGAATGTTGCTTCTGGTGTCTCTCACTCAGTCCTCATGATATCTTTGAAGAGTTGTGATTGACGTGACCATAGTAAAATTGGTGAAATTTAGGCGAAGAAGATAATAAGTAACTTGCCCCAAAGTACACAACCAGGAAACATGAAAGCCAGAGTTAAAACGTCACACAGCCTGGTTATAAAGCAGATGCTGGTCACTTTAGGTCCTTCAGAACTTAAAGAACTTTAAAAAATATGTGCTTTTAGAACACAAAATATCCTTAACCATTTCAGTCTTTTTTTTTTCTTTTCTTGTTAAGGTTGCAAGAGCAGGTACAGTTTAAGTGACTTGAGAAAAGTTAGCACAGGGAGTAAAGTTTTGCACATTCATATATCTGGCATCGCTCCTAGCCCCTCATCCAGTTGATTTCATGTTGTCAAGGAAACCAAGATCAAAAGTGTGATCCTGAAAAGAAAAAAGAAGAAGAAAAAAAGAAAGTGAGATCCCGAATGAGTCCCGTGCTCCGGGCATCTCATCACATCATCATGCTGCTAGTAGTCTTCAGGGATAAACTAGAGAGTATAGAGGACGGTATAAATCCAAAATCAACGTTCATGCCTGTCTGTCAGCAGCTTCACATTTCAGTGTGAAGTTCATTGAATTCCATATATAAAACCCGTAGCCTATATACATTTTCCTGCCCTACTGAACCATATTCACCACAAAATGTCAAGTTTAAAAAACACATAGTATTTAACACTTAAATGTGTGCAGATTATTGTACATTTAGCAGAATTTGAAGGCAAACCTATGGTACTCTCGAGAGTATTTTCAAACATACCCTCTTAACATTAAAGATAAGTGGATGATGGCTATAGCTCTGTTCGCTTAATTATATTAGTATAAAATTTTACAGAGATAAGATCATTTCCCAACCAGTAGCTACTTACTCCAGAATTGGTATGGTTTTCTTGTTATTGCCAACTACCATAAGCTAACATATAATCTTAGAGATTCTGTTCTATTAAACATCTACCACTGGAAAAAGATCTGCTTATTCTTAAGATGTGATTGTTTTCAACTACATATTTCCATAGCCACTTTTTCTTTTCCTCACGCTTACTGTGGAAAATTTCAAACCTAAACAAAAGTAGACAGATGGCTCTTTGACTCTCTTCCAGAGTACGCACTCGAAACCAATGTCATCTATACCTCTCCCTCACCATTATTTTTTTTAAAGATTTTATTTATTTATTTGACAGAGAGAGATCACAAGTTGGCAGAGAGGCAGGCAGAGAGAGAGGAGGAAGTAGGCTTCCTGCTCAGCAGAGAGCCCAATGCGGGGCTCGGTCTCAGGACCCTGAGATCTTGATCTGAGCCAAAGGCAGAGGCTTTAACCCACCGAGCCACCCAGGCGCCCCTCCCTCACTATTATTTTGAAACCAATCCCAGATACCATATTTATTTTACTTAACTATTTAATATAGATTCTGCACTGTTCTGCTATATTTTTTGAAGTTAATGCTAGTGAGGATGATTCTCCAAAAGGATTTCCTTAATGTGTTCTATGCTTAGTCATTGACTGTGATTTTTAGTGTTATCATAGTATCAGTGGATAGTACTATTTTCTGGTCTTATTTTCTCATTTCATCTTGGTCTATAATTATGTATGGAATGAATGGTATTTATTTTTTCTGCTGCAACAGCTAGACTCACAAAAACATCCTCCCAGGTGTGACTGTATAATAATGAGATCTAACACATCCAAATTAATGTTAGTCTTCAAAATAGTCACGTTGACAGGTTAATTTCTTTGTTTCAATGATGCAGCCGTTTCACAGAATGTTTTTGGAACTCTTCTTTGGTAATTGCCTTCAGAAATACTTTGAGCCACACAGAAAAGCAGGTCTTATGACTTTGGTTAAAACTGATGTCTAACAAAAATATTATTGAATTCGATCACTTGTTTATATTCTTGGAATTGACTGGACATGACTCTGAATAACAAAGCCATTTCCAAAAATTAAATCTCCCTTTAAGGGATTTTGATTTGCAACCAATAGCATCATTTAAAAGCAGGAGGGGCAGATCCTTTCAAAAAATGGTGCTTTACCTCCCCACTACCGTTATCTTCTAGTGTGAGCCTGTGTGTAGTATGTGCATGTGTAGAATGTATACATCTATTTACGCATAGGCTGTGCACCTGTTACAGGTGGCTGACACAGATTTTGTTCTTGTCTTTAATTTTTAATTTAAATTTTATTTTTAAGTTCATAATGCATTAACCTGTTGCAAATTCAAAGGGGATAAGGAGGGGAAGGTTTTTCTTCCTTCCCTGTCTTGGAGCCCTCCTCTCCCTCCTGGAGGCAAGCAGTATAAACAATTTCAGATGTATCCTTCCAGATCTGTTCTACACATACACATGCATGTATTTGTTTTCTCTTCTATAGATACAGAAAGTGAAGCATACTGTATGCCCTGTTTTGAGTCAGCTTTTCTTTTGACAGTGCACCTTTGAGATCTGTCCAAGATCAGCTGCAGAGATTCCTACTTTTTGTATAGCATTTGCTATGTGGATGTACCACAATTTTTTAAAGTAATACCCTTCATCGTACTTGAGTTATTTCTAATCTTTTGCTATTAAAAAAAAAATGTGCTGCAGGAGTGCCTGAGTGGCTCAATCAGTTGAGCATCTGACTCTTGGTTTTGGCTTAGATCATGATATCATGGGTCTTGAGATCAAGCCCCACACTGGGCTCCAGGCTCAGCAGGGAGTCTGCTTCAAGATTCTCTCCCCGTGATCCTCCCTCTACTCATGGGTACATGTGTGCTCTCACTCTCTCTCAAATAAATAAACCTTTTTTAAAATGTGCTGCAAAGAATGAATTTGTGCCTACAACATTTTGCACCAGGTAGATAGCTAGTATAAATTTCTAGAACTGGAATTACTGGATCAAAGGGATACATGCATTTTAAATTTTGGTAGAAATTGCCCAGTTGTCCTTCTTAGAAGTTATGCCAATTTTCATACTCAGCAATGGTATGATTTATCTTTTTCAATGATCACAATAGCACAGAATTGTCAAATTTATTTCTGCTAAATTAATGCATTTGTTTCTTTCATTATTGGGTAAACTGAAGTTTGTATTTAAAGGCACTCATATTTCCTCATCTGCTCATTGTTTGGCTGTGTTGTTGATCTTTTTCATATTGGTTTCTGTGAGTTCTTTCTATTTTAGGGAAACTAACCTTCATTGTGTAAGTTGGATACAATTTTCTCCAGTTTTTTGTTTGGCTTTTGATTTTGCTTGCAATAGTTTTTGCTATACAGAAATGTTTTAGCTGTATATAGTCATATTTATCTATTTGTTTTGTTTTCTGGATTATGTGTGCTACATAGGATTTTCCCCCTCTTAGGTTATTTTTAAAATTTTCCCATATCTTTAATATTTTTTATTAAATTGTTCATCCATCTGGAGTTTACCTTGTTTAAGGTGAAAAGTATGGATCCAACTCTTTTATTTTTCTAGTGATTCTTTTGTTGACATGAATTTTGAAATATTTCAAGGTCCATACTATCATATGTGAAAATAGGTGATACTGATTAAGCATGTACATTCTAAATTTTCTGTTAATTTTTAATGCCATGGGATTCTTCTTTTTTTTTTTTTTTTGTATAGTCAGGAAATAATTATTTACCCCATATCATAGTTTTTAAATTAGCCTACAAGAAACTACCATTTATACGTACTACTTGCTCTTCATTCTCCTTACCTTAATGTTACCCTTCCTACCCTATTCCTTCTTGCAAAACGCTGTCATTTCTTTTGTCTCTTTGTGTTCATAAGGGCCACTTGAAAATTCCTATGGAAAAATCTAACAAAATGTTGATGTTGGCTTGCTTTTGTATTTGTGAGCAGTTTACAAATTCAGTTTTGTCAACTACGTATAAATTATCACTTTCACTTTTAATACAGTTGGTTCTTATTTTGAAATGACATGAGTCCTAATTTTATCTGTTTACATTTGCTAAAAGTGAACATTCAGTAAGATTTGAGAGAGGGGTGTTGAGAGCTCCGTGCCTGAGTTATCCAACCCAGCCTATGTGGATTAGCAGATGAGTTGTTTATGGTTCTTATGATCTTGGAAAAGAAGTCACTTTCTGAGTGAAGAGTTCTTACTTAACATTATCCATGGTAGAAGCTCCACTGGTAAATGGAGGGTGGAATGTGTCCCTGTAAAGATTTTAAGTTGCATCCCTAGCGTTATTTGTTATAAATACATTTGAAAGTTGTATCAGTTATGGTAACTGTGATTTATGAGATAAAAGGGTTTCTGGTGAGATTAATAAGACATATCTTCAGATTTGTGAAGGCTTTTAGTCTGGAATTCTTTGGAAAGAAAATAGACTTCCACGTGCAAGATGTTACTGTGATTATTCTTTGACATTTCAATTAATCTAACAAATAAGTGGGAATGTATAACTAAGAACCATTAATGAATACATTTTAATAATAGGCAGACTTTATGGAGCCCCAGTAATAAACTATTTTTAAGAAACGATAGTATTTGGAGAAGAAATGTATGCCGATTTTTTGCTTTCTCATTGATAAGTCATTTAAAAGATCTTGGATTTTTCCGTCCATCTTTAAAGCTAGAGGAAGAGTAATAATGTGTTTATTCTGCTTCCTAGGGATGTTTTGAGAATTCAAAACTACTACATGCTAATGAAGATGTACTATATTACAATTCTCAGAATTAATAGATCAAACTACTACATGTAAATAAAGATGTATCTTACTATAAACATTCTAACTTCCTCCTTTGATTATATTTCATTGATACTGTGTATGTTTAGTTATTTCAGATTCTTTTTTTCTTCAGTGATTTCTCCTTCCTTTCAAACTGCTGGCTTTAAAAATATGAAACTCTTGGTATTTGGCATATTGGCCTTGATAATACTCTGAAACTTTAAGAATTATGTTCAAAAGTTTTCTGGGCTACAGTTATTTAGTATTGGACACATTGTTTTTCCTTGATGAATTCTAGAATTTTCTTCTATGCACAAAATCTTAGATGTGTACATTTTCACTGAACATTGCAAAGTACACCCTTTGGGTTTGACATTCCTGCTTACGTGTTGTATGTCTTCCTTCTAATCTCAGCATTTTGCTACTAAGTTGCATGGCCATGAGATTCATAATAGCTAGATTACAGAGGCAATTCTGACTCCTATTTATTTTATATGAAGTAGGAAAAGTGTGTGCTCATCTGAAGATAGCCCCAGCACAAAAAAAAAATCCCATTTTTATGATTTGTTCTTATATATGCAGAACAAATGTGATGTATATATAAATATGTCAGATATTTCTTAGTGATGTTGATAAGATATATATAAAGCTTATTGCTCGTATTTTTATATTCCATATGATAATCATGTAGTATGATTCACTACAAATAAAAATTTCTCATAGGCTAAAGTGAAAGAATCAATATTTTTTTATAATAACTTTATTCTCAAATTCTAAAAATTTGAAAAAAATTGTGGAAATAGAAATTTACCTCTAGGTATTTTAGCGGTGTTGTTACTTTTTTAAAAATCTTTTTAAGCTTCATGTGGTTACATGTAATTCCACTCCAGAAAAATGAGATATAAAATACTATTTTTTATTACACTGCAGAAGTCTGTGACATTTCAGAATGCTTGAAAATAATATATGGTTCAGTTATGAAATATATGGTATCTAGAAATGAAGACTGAATTATATTTAATCTATTAAAGGTTTGCAGGCATAATGATTTATTTAAAAAGTAAATTACAAATAGATCAGTGGCTTATATAAATTAACCAAGTTGGCTCCATTTTCCCCTTCAGGCAGAGCTCACAGTTTGGAGACGAAAAAACATTTAGTGACTCGTCATTGCTGGAAAACCTCCAAAATAATCACGTAAGCAACATAAAACTTATTATCTTTTTGTTAATGAGTGAAAGCTAATGAATATCTCTCGGAATTATCTTCCACGTTTGTATATATATATATATATTTTTTGAGTTTCATGATCATTTTTAAGACTTATCAAAATCTGTTCCTGTTAAATCCCTTTTACTTGGCCCACACAAATTCATGCTGTTAGGAATTTAGTTTTGAAATTCTTGATAGTCAATATTCTATCTTTTCAAAGTATCTTATATTAAATAATTAATAGAATTCTATTTGTATAGAACAGCTCACTATTCACCATTTCAGACTACCTGTAGAAATGAATTACCTGCTCGAAATGGTAGGCCAGTGCCCAATCCAAAAAGAATTCCGGAAATTTCCATCCAGTGTGACCATTGTACTTATGAAGTTACTGACACTTACTAAAATTCCATCAAACCAGATGGTATGGCTTCCTAGAGTTTTAACCCCAGAAGCTTTTCTCATCATCACTTCAAGGTCAATATGTCAGAACTCGCACTTGAACTCATTGCCTCAAAACGGACTCCTTGGGCACAGGTGGCTTACTAACCTATGCTGCGGGGTGCAGCTCTAGCAAGGTGTTCTTACAGGTATTTTTTGTTTCCTTTCTTCTTAAGCAAGCCTTCTGTAGAATATGAGGTTCAGGATCTACAAAACCTAGACCACATCTTCCCTCTGCATTCTCAGGTTTAGATTGCTCCATCATCTACTGTAATTCTCTTTCTAGGAACTTCAGAGCTGCTTTGGATACCTCCTTTTCTGTCCATCTCCAGCTCTATAGAGTGGCCACGCCCTTGTCAATAGCTACTTCTAGAATATTTCTGAAATGTCTTCTTTACTTCATTCTCGCTTTCCCTCCCAGAGGCTACTGCCAGCGTCCCCTTGCCAGTCTCCTTATATTTACTTTGCTCTTCTTTTCTTTCTCGTTAGGCCTTACTTGCTCTTATTTTCTCAAACACGCCTCATTCTTTCCTTCTATAGGATCTTTTCAGTCTTATCTGATTCCTGCTTGATGCAAAACTCTTGGCTCAGTTCTTCATGAGGCTAAAACCGCAGCTTAAATCTCGCATTATCTTGAGAATAACCACAGACTGGCCCAGATCATGTTATGTGATATTTGCACATTCTCTCCTTTATAGTCCTTTCACACTATCAGTAAATATTTATGTATTTATCTGTGTCTGTCTTCCCCACCAGTCAGGCTTCACACAGCAGCGACCTTGTCTGTTTTGTCTACAGTACCAACCTGAAAACAGATTTTTCAAATAATGTTGTGATTTACCTTTCCAATCACTTCACTTGTTTTTTGGTTTTTTGTTTTGTTTTTTAGTCCAAGGACATAAAAGAATATTTTTTAATTCGATATTTATCTTCATCAGGAGCCAAACAGCAAGATGTTTAATTTAAAAGATCTGGCTTCTGGGGCGCCTGGGTGGCTCAGTGGGTTAATGCCTCTGCCTTTGGCTCAGGTCATGATCTCAGGGTCCTGGGATCGAGCCCCGCATCGGGCTCTCTGCTCAGTGGGGAGCCTGCTTCCTCCTCTCTCTATGCCTGCCTCTCTGCCTACTTGTGATCTCTCTCTGTCAATTAAATAAATAAAATCTTTAAAAAAAATTTTTTTAATTAAAAAAAAAATCTGACTTCTGGGGCACGTGAGTGCCTCATTCTGTTGGGTGTCTGGTTCCTGATCTCAGCTCAGGTCTTGATCTCGGCATCATGAGTTTGAGCCCCACATTGGGCTCCATGCTGGGGGCAGAGCCAACTTTAAAAAAAAAAAAAGATTTGGCTTCTTTTCTCCTATAAACTCTAAGTTCCTTGCAGAAAGGATCCACTTTTGTGTCTTCCTCAGGCTGTAAGGATCCATTGCGTTATACACAACAATTGCTCAAATAATTCTTTTTATTTAGTAAAACATGTATCAGGTTAAGGTCGTCATTTGTGGAGAGAGGAAGGACAAAGCATTACAGAGGAATCCCCTGCCATCATCACCCCAACACAAAATGGTGGAACACTAGTAAGATCAGATGCCAAAAGTTTAAATCTAATCAGGAATTAGATCCAGGCAAATGAGCATTTCAGAATTTCTCTCGTCTTCTGAGGACAGGATTTGACCATATCTACCTTTTTTCACTGTGCTATTTTCATGTGACACACACACCCAAGTTGTTTTGTTTTTGTGTAAATGTTTGGAAAAATGAATGAAAGAGTATAAGAATGTATGATTTTAGTTAAAAATATATTTTCCTCATAGCAGATATTGGCTTCCTAGTTGTCTATAACCTCACACCTTTAATGCTTAACAGCTATAGTCTTACTAGACGTAAGTAATGTTGCTGTCATTAGTGTCAAATGTTTAAGTGAAAAGGGTTGAATTGTGTGTTTCTTTCTTATAGCCAACTGCACCTATAATATGTGAATTTCTTACAATGATGGCAGTTTGTCACACAGCAGTACCAGAGCGAGAAGGTGATAAGATTATTTACCAAGCAGCATCTCCAGGTACAAAGGAAGGAATTAATCATATATTTTTCCAGTGGAAAACTGTTCTGAAATTTGAAGTTGTCTAGAAAAAAATCAATTTAATTTGAAAAAGTAAAATAACCAAGTTACGTTTTTCTTAGATAATAAAAATGTATTTACTAATTAGAAAAACCTGGTTTTCAGAATTAAATATATAGATGTTAAAAGTGTATAACCTTATATACATAATTTTTAGCATATGACATAATTTGCATGGAAATTTGAATAATAAAATTCACACAAAAATTTCTTTTTTATACACATAGTAGAGTCTTCTCCCTTCTTTGAAAATAACAATTTTGCTTTCCTTTTTCGGAAATGATAATCAAGGAGCTTGTTGTGCATTTATTTGGATGAAGAATGTTCACCATTTGAAAGGGATGCCATAAAATATGTATTAGCATGGTTATCAATATTTAATGCCTGGGGCTTAATTTTAAACCTATTTTCAGTGTAAAATTGAGCAGTCAATTTGATGATTGCAAGATTTTAGGAAAGAAAGAAACATACTTTGAAGAATTTTGTTTTAAGTGTTGTAACTGTATTTTAAGTGTTTTAACCAGCACCTGTGACCTTGCAGAATGTACCAAATTCCTAAAAAGCAGAAGAAATATTATATCTCATAATGTTAGGATATAGACTATGTGAATGTTTCTTATCTCTACCCTCAGCAACAAGAAAGTTTGAGATAATACAGTGATGAAGGTAATAGATAATAAAATAAACATCAGTTCATTTATATCCATTTCTTTTTTTTCTTTTTTTTCCTTTGTCCAAGTTTCTCTCTTTTTTGAGTAGAGTTGACACACAGTGTTACATTAGTTCCAAGTGTACAGCGTCATGCATTTATATCCATTTAAATTGAATCTTCAATTCGCATTTTTCGAAATTCAGTGGTTTAGGAGAAAAAGCATAAAACGTAAGACAATCTTGTGCATTTATTTTGAGAAACATTTTTTATAGAATATCCTGGACCAACAGGACATTTAAATTTCCCTTCTTAGGTGTGTTGACTAGTAGTCAAGTATGACTCCTGGTTCCATAAGAGTCTCAGATCCTTTAGATGAGTCTACTCATTCCTTTGGCATTGTCCTATGATTTCAAAAGAAATGGATTTCAACAGGGGCCAGGATAAACAGAATTTTAATTCTTTTAAAATTCAGTAGGAAAGTATAGTAATGTATTTCTGTCGTACGAGGGCTAATTATTTTATCTCACCATTTATTTGCTTTCACCTTTTCTCCTAAAATAGATGAGGGAGCCTTGGTCAGAGCAGCCAAGCAACTGAATTTTGTTTTCACTGGAAGAACACCGGACTCAGTGATTATAGACTCAGTAAGTTACTTATTTTTAAGTGTCTTTTTCATCAAAGCAATAACATATACATAACTTCAAAGATAACATAATATCGAAGGATCATAATAAAATAGAGGTTCCCTACCCCAGAAGCAGCCACTTTATCTCTTTCTTCAGGCATTTATAAATCTCCTATTTTCAAGAACATATGTGATAAATGATGTCTGTTTTCATTCCTCTGTTTGAACATATCTACTGACTTTGTCTTCTGTTATGTTAAATGAGGATTTATCTCTCTTTATTCACTATCCCTTCCTGGGATATATATTACTATATGACCATATATTACTATAATTACATTACAGCTTCTAGTGAAACAAGTATTCAGACCTAATTTTTTAAATACACCAAAGACTCGAGCAAACATTTCACAAAAGAAGATACACGAATGGCCACTGAGCACACGAAAAAAAAAGAAATCACTAGTCATCAGTGAAATGCAAATTAAAATCACAGTGATATGCTATATACCCACCAAAAAGGCTAAAATTAAAAGCATAGGCAGTACCAAATGTTAATGAGAATAGAGAGCTAGTGAAGCACCCAAATATTGGTTGATGTGTAAAATGGCATGAGCCCTTTGGAAAGCCTCCAAGTTTTCTAACATAGGTAAACATGTACCTGACCCAGGAGTTGTACTCACAGTTACCCAGGAGAAATGAAAGCTTATGTCCACAAACAGATATCTAATACCTAAAGCTGTTCACAGCAGCTTTAAAGTAGTCAAACACTGGCAACAAATCAAACGTCCATCAGCTAGAGAAGGGGTAAGCAAATTGTGATATACACTTCCAATGGACTATCCAAACAACAAAAAGGGAGGAATTATGGATTCATCAACATGAATAAATCTCAAAAACATTATGTTGAGCTGAAAAAGCTAGACACAAAGGAGTGCACACTCTCGAGCTCAGACAAGTTATTATGGGAGTAGAATTCAGAACAGTGGTTGTCTCAGGGTCAGGGGGGAGATGGATCAGAGGAGAGCACAAGGAACTTATGGGGTGATAGGAATGTTCTACATCTCAGTGGAGGGCGGGGGGTTACATCAACATACCACTGTAAACAACACAGTTTTCACCAAACTGTGTGTTTAACGTCTGTGTACTTTATTGTATATAAGTTGCATCTCACTAAAAAAAATCATGATTTAGTGTTGGTTATTATGCCTGTACCAGTATTCACAGTTGAAACATTGTTTTATTCGGGAATTTTTTCTTTTTTTTTAATTTTTCTGTTTCCTGGTAGAAATTATTTCCTGAAAATAATTTTTCCTTTATTTCCTAAAGATAAGTCCCTTATCTTTTTTTTTCCGATTGCTTAATTTTCTTTCTACCTATTAGTGGTTGTTCCCATATATTCTCAGTACACGCTAAGTGTACTAAGTCACACCAGGCCATCTTTCAGTTGGCAATTCTTACCTTGAGACATGCCCACCCATGGCTCTAGAAGTTGACCCTTCTTTTTGGTCTGTGCCAACTTTGTCCTAAGGTCTGTTCTACAACACTTGGAATCCTTTTTGATTTTCTTCTGTTTGGGATTATTTCTTGTGTCTCAAGTCTTCTTTCTTAGTGAACTTCCCTGTTTTGATGGAACACATTTCATGTTTGTTTCTTCAGATAAAAAAGTCATTCTGGGAACAGAGGGCACAATAGTGATAGCCCTCAATAAGTCCAGCTCTTGACTCGTGGGCTCTGAGATGTACTGGCTGATGGGTCACCATTTTGTTCATGGTTGTCATCCTGGATTGCTTTATTATCTTCCTGAGAACTTTCTTTACTTCTATACTGTGTTAGATCTTTTATTCCTAAATCCCATGTCTTTCTTGTTCTTGGTTTACTGTTTTACTTCTGTGGAATACATTTTTAGTGGCTTTTTAGGAAAAGATACATAAGGAGTAAATTACTTATTTATTTTGTAGTCCTTTCAAGTCTAAACATTTTCCATCTGAGGCACCTGGGTGGCTCAGTGAGTTAAAGCCTCTGCCTTCAGCTCAGGTCATGATCTCGAGGTCCTGGGATCGAGCCCGGAGTCAGGCTGGGCTGTCTGCTCAGCAGGGAGCCTGCTTCCCCCTCTCTCTCTGCCTGCCTCTCTGCCTACTTGTGATCTCTCTCCTCTCTGTCAAATAAATGACTAGAATCTTTAAAAAATAAAAAATAAACATAAAAAAATAAATAAAACATTTTCCATCCTACCATTATACTTAATTGATAGTCCAGTTGAGTATAGAATTACAGGATAGAGATTATTTTCCTTAGAAATTTTGATTTTTCACTATTTTCTAGTTTCCAGTAAAGCTCATTGAGAAATCAGATGCTACTGTGATTCCACATCTTTTGCGACTTGCCCCTACCAACTTCCCCACGTTCTGAAAGATTCTAGGATCTTTCTCCAAAGAGTTTGGATATTTCGTGACAGTGTGCCTTAGTGGGAATATTTTTAACCCACTGTATTAAGCACTGGTGGGCCCTTTCCCATTTGGAAAATTCGGTTCTGGAAAATTTTTCTTGAATAATTCCATTTTCCTTCCCTCTTTTTGCCCCACTTTCTCACTTTAGAATTCTTGAAGTAATCTTCAGCTTTTCACTCCTGCTTTTCATGCCTTTGACTTTTTGCTCTGCTTTTTGGGAGCTTTCTTCAGGTTTATCTTCTTAACTTTCTATTCGTGTTTTATTTTGTTTTGTTTTGTTTAATTTCTGCTCCCATATTTTTGGTTTTGAGAAACTTGTTTTGTTCTTTCAGTATTCCTTTTTAATAGTATCCTGTTCTTATTTCATGAATGTCATAGTACTTCCCTGAGAGAAATAATGATAGTTTTTTGAAATTTTCATTTAAAAATTTTTACAAGCATTTAACAAAGCACTTAATTACAAAGCATTTACAAGCCTTTAGTTAAACTATAGCTTTCATCAGAATATAGAATGGTCTCAAACTGTCGACTGCAGTGAATATAGTTTTGAAGAAAGCATACTTCACCAAAAGTAAAATATCAGCTTTCAAATATTCTTCTCCAAAATTTCTCATTTTCCACTTAGGAGAAAAGAGCACCATTTAATTACTGTAGCCCTTGCATATGGGATGCATGTTAGACTCTACCAGGTTTTTGACACAAATTGCGATATGCAGAATAATAAGGCCAGTCTCCTCCCATAGCACCAAAGAACAGCAACCAGGGTATAAGTATTTCTCATAAAACATAGGAATTATTATAAACAGTTTTGTTGTTTCACACATTTTGTTCATAGGTCCCCTTAATACTTAATATTGGCTTATGCAGCAGTATTTCCAAGGGTGTAAAACCCTGCAAAGAAGTTTTATGCCACCAGGAAGCCATAGTAATCGGTCCCAATCTAGAACAGAAAATGCCACATATGACACATGTGACAAACCACGGCAGTCGGGTGCTGAAACTAAGTGCGGAGGCATCCAGGACCTGCCCACCAGCCCCTCGGGCCAATCAGGAAACCCAAACCCGAAACTTCTTTGGTCCACAGGAAATTGTGTTTTTGAATTCTTTTTCCTCCAAATTGCTTTTATCTGTTGGTTTTGGATATCTCTGTTCCATGTTAGTGTCCTTCGATGTCTTAATCTTCGGGACTCTCATGGTTAAGAAGTAGGGACTTGAAAGCAGATGTGGTGGTTCAGAGCCTGAAGGGCTATTTGTCTACACTGAGCTCTACCGTAAGGTGGTCTGAGGAGATTCTTTTGGGAGGTCGTGGTGTCTCTAAGGCTTCTCTTGGGTTTGTAGAGTTCCCCAGAGAACGATCTCCCGATTTCTGCCTAGAAAGGTCTGGCTGAGTAGGTTGAAATATTGAGGCCCGGCATTTAATATGAATATGATAACAATGCCGTGTCTTCAACTGTGCCAGTCAGCTCTAGGTGAAATATTCTTCTAGACCAAAGGAAGGGCCAGTGCTGAGAGATCTTTTCAAGTGCCTCTTACCCAGTTCTCCCCGTTTTAGACCCCTTTTTTACCTCCCCATCCTAAAGCTATCTACCTTTTCACATCTTTGAACCACTTAAGGATCATATGGTACAAATCAGGTGGGTTCCTAGCTTTTCCCGTGACCACTATAGCATTCAGCCCTCTGGGATCTGCTAAGATACCACCTCCTGCTCTGTATTCCTGCTTCCAAATTTCTGGTGCTATTGTCTCTTTTCTTATCTTCCTGCCATTGTAAGCTGCTTTCTTTTTAAAGGGTCTATTATAGTTTTAGTGAAGCTTTGGGAAAGACAGAAATTAAATGTGTCTGTTCAGCCTTCCCTCTTAACCTGAAAGTTAATAAATTCACTTAAAGAGGATGTATTCAGAAGGGATGCTTTATGTGTGTTATTTTTCACATTAAGACTTCATGCATAGGGTTTATTTCCAAGAAGCCAACAATACTCCCAACATGATGTAATCATGTATTCCTTTCCTTCATAGCTGGGGCAAGAAGAGAGATACGAATTACTCAATGTTCTGGAATTCACCAGGTAAGACATCTGCTCTGTGATTTGTATCTGTAAAAGAAATTTCTACGTATTTTGGGGGTTTTTTCCCTTTTAAGTAACTAGAAAGTTATGCTTTATTTTTTTAACTTACTTAGAAAAAATACTAATTTAAAATCTGCATTATAGCTTGTAATTGTCATAGCAGCTGAGAAATCATGAACACCTATCTTCAGAGTATTGCCAGACGTGACTCCTGGAGCCACCATGAAAATATTTTTGAACAAAGCAGGTCTGCGTTACAACTGTGGGGTATAGGACCAGGAGTCTCGTGGCTGATCATCTGGAAACATCATTACACTTAGAGGCAGCAGGATTTATGTGTACTGAAGCCGAATCAGGAATTAGAAACCCAGCAGTCTATCTAACTATCTTTGGGATTTTAGGAACCATATCTATCTCTCCGTTAGGTATAAAACCAGTTGCCATTTAGTAGGAAAAAGCAGAAATCAAGGAGGTTATCCTACTTAACTTTATTTTTTAAGGTCAAATAATACAGACCTTCAAATAACAACGAGCGATATGTCTAGGTGTTTGGCGTTTTATTTTTGCATGACTACGTCATTTCCGAACTAATACACTCTTGAGGCAAATAGGCCTCCGTTCACAGACAGGATGGTCTTTAAAGTGCATCACCATTAACAATAGCACTACTAACAAATAACACTTAAGGCTGGGCCACAGGCAGGAAGTAACACTGCTGTTCAAGGAAATAAGTGTTCACTTATCTTCTTGTACTTTCTCCTCCGTAAGGCAAAATTGTACACTGACTAGAAAAGGCATTTCCTACAGTACGAAGGTTCCTCAAAAAGTTAAAAATAGAACTGTGTGATCCAGCAATTGCACTCCTAGGTATTTATCCAAGGGATACAAAAATATTGCTTCAAAGGGACACATGCACCCTGATGTTTATAGCAGCATTACCAACAATAGACAAATTATGGAAAGAGCCCAAACGTCCCTCAGCTGGTGAATGGATAAAGATGTGGTAGATACACACGATGGAATATTACTCGGCCGTAAAAAAGAATGCAGTCTCTCCATTTGCAGTGATGTGGATGGAGCTAGAGAGTATTACGCTAAGCGAAATAAGTCAGTCAGAGAAAGACAAATACCATATGATTTCATTCATACGTGGAATTTGAGGAACCAAGCAAACGGTCATGAGGGCAGGAAAAGAGAGAGGCAAACCAAAAAATAGACTCTTAACTACAGAGAACAAACTGATGGTCGCCAGAGGGGGGTGGGTGGGGGCATGGGTTAAGTAGGTGGTGAGGATGAAGGAATGCATTTGTGATGAGCATCGAGTGATGTGTGGAAGTGCTCAATCACTAAATTGTGCACCTGAAACTAATATGACACTGTATGTTAACTAACTGGAATTCACATAAAAACAAAAAAAAAAATCATAAAAACACATAGCTTACTGGAAAAAAAATGAGAAAAGATATTTCCTTTTCAATGCCAACTTTGGTTGTTGTCTTGTTGGGAGTGACCACATGCCCTTGGTTAATATCAAAAATAATGGGGCCTGTCTAATGTATTATTTAAACAGTTTTCCTTACTTATATGCACTGGAAGGCTCAAGGGAAAACGCATGAGAAGTTGATGAGGAACTGTAATAGGTATATCCAAAATATGTCCCCCATCTTCTTTTTCATGTCAAAGGGGCTGTTTTTCCTAAGCCTGCTTGCATTATACCTGCAAAATGTTTTAAGTAGTGTATCAACTAGCATCGGGTATGTTTGTTTATTAACACACACCTTGAAGCACCACAAAGAAAAATAAAGCAAGGTTGGAGGTTTGGGGTCTTTCAGGATGCAGCAATGGGGGTGGGCGTAAGGGTGAAAGTGAGAAAAGTGACTATGGAGGTCTTCAAAGAGAGTCTGGAAAAAACATTAGTGGTTTGGACTGGGATGATGGTAGCACAA
This sequence comes from Nasua narica, assembly GCA_028533885.1. Taxonomy (NCBI): domain Eukaryota; kingdom Metazoa; phylum Chordata; class Mammalia; order Carnivora; family Procyonidae; genus Nasua; species Nasua narica. Next base: position 30,558,140 of record CM052800.1, on the reverse strand, counting down.
AGAAAGCGAAATTGATAGACTCCAGATACCTTTTGGAAGAACGTCAGGGGCCTTTGGGATGGCCTGGGGGTGGAAGAAGATAAGAGGGAGGGGTTGGCATCCCTGGCGAGAACAGCTGGGTGGGCAGAGGGATGGTTTCCCCAGACGGCACCTACAGGGAGAGGAACAGATGTGCAGGATGAGATGTTTGGATCGTCGTGCTTGGGGTGCCCATGAGATACACATGCGGAGGTGTCGGGGGTAGGCACTGAATGTGGGGGCCTGGAACACAAAGAGGAACCTGTGGCTGAGCTGTAGATGTGGTAGTTGTTGGCCTGTGCATGGTAATCAGAGCCACAAAAATGAGGTGCATCTCCTGGATAGAAACTATGGAGTGAGGAAACCAAGAAGGGCTGAGGCTTGCGCTCTGACTACCTCTAACTTCTAAGGGTTGATTAGAAGGAGAGGAATCAGGAAAGGAGACTGCTTTGTGGTTAGAACTGTGGAGGATAAAGGGAGGATAACCGCGCAGAGCCAGGAGGAGAGGCTTTTTTTTTTCGAGGTGACAGAGGTCTTCTGTGTCAGAGACCGCAGCGAGGTTAGGTGAGCTGAAGGGGGAAAGTATTTGCTGGATTGAACCGTGCAGTGGGAGGGTCAGGAGAGAAGCCAGGTGGGAATGAGGGGGTCCGTGGGGGTGGCACACAGAGGGGGCGCACAGGGGATGTAAGCAGAGACCGTGCATACAGCAGTTGTTTGGGGTTGAGTTGTGAAAGGGGTGTGGCTCGGTGAGAGTGGGTTGTTGGGGCTGAGTTTCGTAGGCAAGAGACTCCAATGTGTTTAAATACTGATAAGAGACCCCATCTAAAGGGGACTATGTAGACTCGGTAGAGAGCAGCATAACTTTAGGAGTGAGGTTATGAGGAAGAGAGGTTGGTTCACAATACATGGGAAAGGAAGGTCTCTGGGAGGAAAGGAAATACTTCCTGGAAATACTTCCAGGAAAAGAGGCAGAGGGGATGGTGCCCAGCGGAGAAATGTATAAATATGTACGTGTTAATGGCAGAAAGGATGAGAACTTCTTGTCTGAAACTTCTATCAAGGTGAAGTGCAAAAATTCCGGGGGTCTGGAGGATGAGGGTGCATTAAAGACTTGGAGAATGGAGGTGTTCCAAGGCCTGCAGACGGAGAGAGAGAAAGCTTATTAAAAAGAGGTGGCATGTCGCTAGACCGCGGGGAGCATGCAGGTGACGGCGTGTCATGGGTTTCCTGAGCTCTGTGGCAGGGAGACTTTTCTCTAGTCTGTTCATCCACTTTGGTGCCACAGAAAGTCTACCCAGGATTTGGGAGTTTTGCCGGGAGGAGAAAAGAGCAGGAAAGTTGATGAGCTTGGGACCATCTCATTAAAGTTGGGTTAAGAGGGGCACCAAGAAGGCTGAGACAGAATATAGACTGCACGATGTCATTGAAAAGAGGGCCCAGTTACATGTATTCCCAAAGTGCAGGGATGGCGGTCAGAGGAACCAATACAGTGGGCATTAGAGGTGGAGACACAGAGGACTGAAACATTTCTAGATGTCTCGGGAAGAAGCTCCTGGCTGTCTGCTAGGACTCCGTATCTTGGCTACTTTATATTGGACTCATCTCCGTTTTTAGCAGAATGTTGCAAGGTAAAACAAATTGGGACACTTGGGAATTCCCCTTCCCCCCCTCATTTCTGGAGAGAATGCTTATGCACACTTGGTTCCAAATGAGGCATATCCTATGCAGGGCGGTGCCAGTTCGTCCTCCTCACTGTTCCTTGCTGTCTCTAAATGCACTGGAAGATGCTGTGTGTTTGACTAACGTTTTTATATCGCCTACACAGTGTTAAAATGCTTGCACTCATCAGCTTAGCTTGGAAATATGAACATATTTTTTACATGCTGCCAGGGGTTTGCTAGAAATCATTGAAAAATAACCGTCGTGAAAACTGACATCAGTTTTAAAGTCCAGTGTTTGCCTTTTTCTGTGTGATCAGGGTATAAACTTAAAATGGATTATTTTTTCTGTTTGTGTTAAAAGCTGTAACATACAATTCATCTTAGATACTGACTTAAAGATTTTTTTCACCCTGAAAACATTGAACCAGAACTCTCTCCTGCCCCGGTGGGTCCTAACTCCTGCATGTTTCCCAGAGCCCATTTTGTAAATTATTCCTTTAGGGCAGCTGATGGTACCCTAGTGCCTTAAAAACCAGAATGTAACCTTCAAAGGTACCCAAACCACACACCCCGGGGATGGTTTGTATATATAGAAAGAGAGGGTTCATAATTCGGTAAAATTTATTTTTCACTGTGAGTATTAAAATATGTAAGGCATGACAATCATATTACGCATATTCTCCGTATGATGACACATCATGGAAAACCTCTTTCAGCGCAAGGAAAAGAATGTCCGTGATTGTTCGCACTCCATCCGGGAAGTTACGACTTTACTGCAAAGGAGCTGTAAGTTTTTCTTTTTGTCTTTTCCAGTTTTGATTTACGATGGTTTATAATGTATACGTTCAGCATTCTGCTATGGAAATGTAACACAGATGTTTAGCATAAAGTTGCTGACATCCACTTTCCTTGGTGTTTTATAGTAATAGTGTTCAGCCTCTTTCTGGTGAAACGTGGATTCCTTCTGGGTAAATTTGGTGCTTTGAAAAAATTTGGCCTAGCTTATTTATATAATTCAATTTTGATACATAATATTTGAGGTTTATGTTATTAAACACATTAGAAGACAATTAAATCAGAAAGTGCTTTGAAATTGTGTTAGTAATGTAATGATCCGCAGCAGTCTGAATGTGATTTTTTAAAGTGCATAGAAACGGGGGGGAGGGGGGCGAATGGATCACAGTTACTACTGTAATTTCATCATATGGTTATTACTATTTGTCTTGTATTGTTTTCATTATAAAAGAATTTCTAATTATTGGTTGGCTTTGGTATATTGGCAGGTTATAGTGACAGAAAGAGTAATATGTCATTCAAAGTGATTTTTTTCCTGTATAAAATATATTTACACTTTAACATTCATGGAAAAATAAGGAGTCTACAGACCAGGGCCTCGTTTTGTTCCTACGATTAGTATTTTCCTTCTGAATTATCCTTTCCAGGTACCTAGTCTACTTGGGCTAGTCAGTTAACTTACCAACCTGGAACTTTCCAATTTTAAATATAATCAACAACTTTGATTTATTAAATGAAACTTGGAAACTGCACTTATTAGGAAACCAAGGCTTATTACTGAAATTTTTGTTGAAAATGTTTTTCAATGCCTTGGTTTTAAAGCATTGAAATGCGGTTTTTGAATGCCTTGGTTTTAAAGCATTTTGGTAGAATTTTTTCATGATGTCTCATAAATTTAGTTTTAGAATTCCTCTTGTTGTTGATTGAAATAACTAGTATTTACTCGTTGTGTGCACTTTACCTACCAGACTTTCACCTGGATTTTGGAGAAAGGAAGTTAAGACCCAACACTTGTCAGGCACTAAGCCTCGTCAGGGAAATATATACAAAGAGAAGTTTAGGATTCAATATTGAGGTATATTGTAAAGCTCTTCCACATTCCAGTGGTAGCATTTAGTGATAAGGGAATAAAGAGAGCCTTTAACTTTAAATAGTTACGTGTCCAGTTGGCACCCAACTCACATCCTTCCTTTCATAGTTTTGAGTAATCTTCCATCTAGAACCTTTGTTTGGCGAGTTAAAGCATATTGAATAAAAAATAAAAACATCGAACTTCTTTTTTGAATAATCACGGAGATAGTTTGCATACCTTAACTTGCTTATTGCATTGTTTCCCCTCACTACCAAGTTGGCTGTGAGATGTGGTTGAATACTAAAAAGGCAGACACATGTAAAACAAGGTACATTTGAGAACCGCGTGTAGTTTGACAGAAGAGTAGATGCAAGGCTGGAAAGGTGGACACGCGTTAGGTCGTGCATTTTTTTTCGTGCTCAAGAACTTGTACTTTTTTCTGAATTGTTCTGATCCCATTTAGGAAGATGACTTAAGGCAGAAAGGTGATGAGTACAGAGTTCCCTGTCGATGCTATTGACTATAGCCCAAGATTTGATAAGGATCTGAACCAAGACAGCTGCAGAGAGGATTGAGAAGACAGAGACTTTAAGACTTAATAATTGATTACATGTGAGTGGATAAAGGAAATAATCAAAGACTATTATCTGATTTGAACTTGACTGAGCGGATGAAGTATACCACTTGCCATGATAGAGGGTTGGCGGCTACATCTGGACCATGAGGCAGAGATGCTTGGATTTCACAGGGGAAGGAACCTGGGATGCTGGTAGAAATATAGGAATTAACAAGTGTAGCTGGAATGTAAAAGCAGGGGATTGATGAGAAATTGTAGGGAGGAAATATTATATGGAAAGAGAGGAGGGCTAAAGGTGAGGAGTAGAGGATCTAAAAAGAGAGACTGGAATTGGGAAGAGAGTCTGAGGAGTGTTGATTCCCTGGCAGAGTGAATAATCAACAGTGACGTGTGCAACAGGAGACTTTAGTAGTAAGAGTCAGTTAAGGAGTCAGGGCTCCTTTCCAGTCGAGTTGACACAGTCTGCTCAAACTTGGATGTATCTCCTCTCTTCCAAATTCATGACAGTGATGGATACATTTTAACAGGAGAGCAAAAATACAGAGCCAAGCTTAAAAACAAGCTAATTCTCTGAACCCCAGCTAGGAATAGAAAATTAGCGTGGTGCACTGATCTGAGGTCTTGAGTTGAGTGCAGTGGGAGTCACAGGCCCAGGGTCAGGATCAGGGAGCGGTGGCTGCAATTTGGTCTCTATAAGCCAGTGGGGGCAAAGAGTGCTTTCTGTAAAATGTGGATGGGAGCCAGCCTCCCCTCTCTGACGCCTGAGACGGTGGTGAGCCTCCTAATACTGAGAAGAGACTAAGGAAAACTCACGCCAGCTCTGCTGGGGGAGTACATAAAACCACTAGCTTGGGGTGTCCACAGGTAGAGCAAAACTAAGAGACATATGAGGAAATCTCATGCCGAAGAGAACCAGCACATAAACTACCAGACCTGAATTCACTCCCGGTGAAGTCAGTTGTGTAGACAAGTCTGACCAAGGATGCTTTAGTGCAACATGATTAAAAAAAAAAATCATAACTATTTTTAATCAAAAAGAAATGGAGGGGATGGGGATATGTGTAAGCTAAATTGGAAATCATAAATTTAAGAGAAAACATCAGAAACTGTAATAAACTCTGAACAGTGGAAGGGGCAGGGGTGCAGTTAGTGAACTGGAAGATAGCGCACAAGAGTTCGTCTAGGACATAACACAGAGAGATGTTGGCTCTGTGGCGTGCATGTGTGTGGATGATTTGTTTTCTCCTTCTTTCCAGATTCTCTGCAATGAGGTTGTCTTGCTTTATTAATTTTTAAGTGAAGAAAAGGAAAAGTATACAATGCACGGTGTATGTCTGCAATAGCAGCAAATTTAAGAAAAGTTACGTTTACACGAAATCTTAGTTTACTGAAGAAAATAAAAAAACCTCCCCCAATACTTATATGCCAAAGGAAAAATTAGAAACCTGACTATTACACTTAGTGACTGAAGATTTCTAATTAAGTGCCCCCCGAATAAAAGTCTGTGCCACACACCGAGAGGACCACGTCCGACCTCAGTTATGTTCCGCAGTTCCCCACCGCGTCATAGGCAGAGTACAGATAAATCCGAACGTGTTCGCACACACGAACACAGAAAATGTTCGTCTACATTTACACATAGAGGCGTCCGATGATTTTAGCAATTGTCCCAGATCACAGGGGCCAAAGGACCTTCCATGTGGCAGGTCAGTGTCACCTTGTTGGGTAAACTGACAGCAAGCTCAGAGTCCTGGCCGGCAGCTGCCTACTTGGTAGCAAGACGACCTAGATGACTACAGCGTAGATTGCAGGGCTTGCATGAGTAATTACGTCAGACCTCTTATTTCTATTTGCTACCTTCTTACTGTTGACTCTTGCATTTCGTTGTATAGCCCTTCTTTGTTTGGCAATATTGTATAATATGCTTCAGGATGACTGAGGACCTCATCAGGTGTTTTATTCACCTAACATGTATTTTTTGAACACCTGCCGCCTGCAAGACACTGGAGGTGAGGACAGAGCAGCACTGGAACTCGAGTCTAAACGATGAATAGGAAAACGGCTTTTCAAGTGTAAATTGGCCTTAGATGAATTACTCGTCGAGCAGCCCTAGGCTCTTTACCAACTGTGCCCTGCCGCCCGGGAAACGTCCCCTCCTGCCTGATTTTCCGCTCTTACCTTGCTGAGGGTGGCGACGCCCCATAAGTAAAGTCAGTTAGGATTTCCTGCAAATGTAGACTCTTTGAGGTTCGGAGTCTGATCTTAGGGGATACACATGCTTTAGTTCCTGTGAAGAAACCTTTTTTGGTCGTAACCACGTACAAACTATTTGATACTCTGTAAATGAGTCTTACTTTGGGTGAGAGGTTATTCGGATGTATTTATTTCTCGCATGTAAGCATGGCCAGTTGTGATTGTCCTTTAAAAACATACCATCTAATTCATGTAGAAGGCCACGTTCTGTCCCCTGCTTTCCTTGATACTATAAAGAAAGTAGAAAATTCTATTTTGAGCATCCCTGTCTTCCACTAGAAAACTTGGCTACACGGCAGAATTTAATCTCCCTTAGCGCTTTTTTTTTCGTGACTTTAATTTTTTTTAGAGATTTTCTAAGTTTTAAAATGGCCTATTTTAATTTCATTGAAAATGTCATTAGCCTCTGGAAAAAAAAAATAGAGTTCATAAGTTATACCTTTCATTCCTAGAAAGGAGCTATGAGGGAAAATTATCATTTCCTTCTGCTTTGCCCCCTTTCCCATTCCACCACTGAAAAATGAAAAGAAATTCATAATTGAGGCCTGGAATATTCCATCTGTTCTGAGGTCACTAAGTTCTTGTTTCTCTCAAGGGTTCTAAATCATACTCCATTAGTCGGCTTCCAAATCTCAGCCCTGAGACTGGAGACCCCAAAATGGGTATTACCACTGAGAAAGTAATTGCAGGTAAATGATTTATTTTTTCCTAGTCTAATAAAACCATGGAGGCCAAACATTAAAATTCTTAAAACATTAAACCCAAGCCGAGAAATAACTAAAGGAACAATAAGCAGTTTATAAAGGGGCAAAAATCAGAGAAATGTAAGTGGTGCATAACATTCAAGCTGAAAGGGACTTTAAAGATAGTCCAGTAATTGAATTTCACAAACTAAGTGAATTGAGCTTTTAGAGACTAAAGTGACACAATCAGAAATATTCAGCTATCAGGCAAGGCTCAAGGTTTGTTCAAAATTCTCCCCATAATACCCATCAGCCCTCTCTGTGCATTTGGACCTGTGTTTCTCAAAGTTTGTTCATGGAATCACCGGTCCCATACAGATGCTCTGATCTGTAGCCGGGGATCCATAGTGCACGAGTTTGGGGTACATATCGTATGACCTCCTTAGCGATCTGCTGTGCCTATTAGCATTTTAAAGGCTCCAAGAAGTATTACTCCTGGATAGGCTTGGTTCAGCCAGAATTTCCCAAATTTTATGAGTGTTGCACGGGGACGTTTCTCCCCTGTGGCACCTCCATATTCATAAGGCGCCTATGCACTGCAGTGTCCTGCAAAACCTTCAGGGGTGGGGGAGATCTTGCAAGGTAAGTGAAGTACTAGTGGACTATGAGATGCGGGACACTGGAATAAGTCTGGGTTTATTCACAAGGGAGAAAGACGAACGAACATAGAGGACTTGAACCTTGTTCCTAGCGTCATTAGGGAAAGAATGTTATTAGGGAAAAAATATTGTGCACTTTAAAACTAATGCTCAAAGTGATTGGTTGTTTTTATACTGATTTGCTGCTCATAATGTTGCCAACATCAATGTTATTAAACTCAAAATGCTTCGCTTAAGTGTGTGATACCTTCTGTTTGTTTTCCAGGACACTGTAATATATGATAGGCTGGCAGAGACTTCAAAATACAAAGAAATTACCCTGAAACATTTAGAGCAGTTTGCTACAGAAGGTGAGTGTAATATGGCAATAAAGCATGATTACAATGAAAAGAAATCATCTACCGATGTCCTGCAAGATTGTCATTATTTTACCTAGACATTCCTAGAGCAAGATAGCAATTAATGCTAATAATTCAGGTTATACAATATGCTGTTCCCATGATTTTTGTTTTGATTTCCTATGTTAAAATTTTGAGAGACTTGATCCCTGAGTTTTGGAGGCATGGCTTATAAGACTGTTCCCTTTTTAAATATGGGGGAAAGGTGCCTCAGCGCCGTAGGTAGCACATCAGTCTCATAAATACGAGGGAAATTGGAGGGGGCAATGAACCAGAAGAGACTGTGGACTCTGAGCAACAAACTGAGGGGTTTGGAGGGGAGGTTGTGGGTGTTGGGCCAGCCTGGTGGTGGGTATTGAGGAGGGCACGTGTTGCAAGGAGCACTGGGTGTGGTGCATGAACAATGAATCTCGGAACTCTGAAAAAAATTAAATTAAATTTTAAAAAAATACACTGTTTCTCTTGCAGTGTAGGAGGAAAAGTACCCCAAAACTGGATATTCTAATTTGAGTAAGAAAGAGGATAAGAAATAAATAAGCCTATGTAACTATTAAAATAGTTATTTGGTGTGGTTTCATCTCAAGGCTTCATAAGCTCTTCCCAAATGACGGGACCTGTGTGAGTCCTGGGAATCATGGTAAACAGGCTGAGTCCTGTCTCTGTCCTACTGAAAGGTATGATCTGTGCAGCTCAGCAGTCTAGGGGGATGATCTAGATCAGATGGGAGGACATGAGAGTCGTTAAACAGTAGGGTCAGTTACTTCAAGAATTGGTAGAGTCTTATCTGAACTTAACAGAAGTACCCAGAACTGTATCTCAATTTCCCATACAGGGCGACTACCTTTGGTTCAGGTCATGATCTCAGGGTGCTGGAATCCAGCCCCATATCGGGCTCCTTGCTCGGCGGGAAGCTTGCTTCTCCCTCTCCTTCTGCCTGCTGCTCCCCCTGCTTATGCTGTCTGTCTCTGACAAACAAATGAATAAAATCTTTAAAAAAAAATAAAATAAAAATCAATCAGTCAGTCTCCCATCTAAATTTTCTCTCTTGTCTGCCTGAGCTCAACTGTCGCCAATGGCAGCAAGTCTGACCCCTGATCAAGTCCTTTTTCCTCTTCATCCCAGCTAGGAAAAGATAGGATCGTTTTAAAAAGCACTAGGCTTCAAAAGCAAGGACATAGAGAACCTCCTCTCAGTTCTCCAAAAATGCGAGAGCACGGAGCCGCTCGTGTTCTTCCTCAGCGGGGCTTGGCAGGTACAGCCCCGCCGGCCTCCAGCACTGTTCTTCTCATGGAGGAGGGTTGAGTTGGGGGCGATTTCTCTTCTCTGGTTGCGATATGAAGATATTCCAGCTCTAAGAGCTGAGCTGGCTGGTCTTCACCTCCACCCTATTCTTTCTGGCCCTAGGCTGAACAACACTTTTCCTCCATGGCTACCCCAGAGTAAGTTTCCAGCCAAGTTTCTGGAAAAGAAAAACATGTCCTGATGTGGCCCCAAAGATTTAAGTTCTACTCTCAGTGAGCTGGCAATAGACAGCCCTACTTCTTTCTTGGAAGACAGAGTCCTCTGGACACTTTATGTCCTGTGTTCTCTGCTTCTTATTTCTGACATGTTCCCTGGCCGTAGTTTATCTGGCTTGACATCACTAGCTAGTTATTCTGAGAGTTAATGACCTTGAGTGAGGGCGTTGTCTTCTCAGGAACCTAATGAACTGCATTTGTCCTGGCTGCTAAATGCTTTTGTTTCTTCTTTGTTCCATCCCACCATTTTTTTCCGGCTGAGGGTAGCTTCCAAGTAAATTATGAATTGATAGGCACCGAGCACTAGGATTAGGTCACCTCAGACATCAGCTTTGATTGTTTTCCCAGGGTGTTTCTGATGAGTCCTTTGTGTTGTCACTGTCTCAGTTTTTTTAGGCTTTTTTTTTATTATTTCGGTTTTTTATTTAAATTCAATTAATCAATGTATAATGTGTTACTAGTTTCAGAGGTAGAGTTCAGTGATTCATCAGTCTTATACCCAGTGCTCATCACATCACGTGCTGTCCTTAATGTCCATCACAATTACCCCATCCCTCTACCCCTCTCCCCTCCAGCAACCCTCAGTTTGTTTCCTATGATTAAGAGTCTCTTATGGTTTGTCTCCCTCTCTGATTTCGTCTGGTTTTTTTTCCTCCCTTCCCCTACGATCCTCTATTTTGTTTCTTAAATATACTACAAACTTGCAGTGATAAAGGGCAGTAATAAATACAACCATATATCCCTGTGAGAGGCAGATGGCTTTCCAAGTAAACTCCATTGGGGTCCCTTCTCCTTCTTCATAAGCATCTCTGAAGCCACTGTCATAAGCCAGCCACTGTGCTCAGTACCGGAGTTCCAGATATGACAAACTCAGGGGCCCTCGCCACCAGGAGCTATACACTGATACAGGAGATCCATAAGAAAAACAATATGAGACATTGTCATTCACACCATATGAGCATTTGGGGATTTCTGCCTCAGGTCTGAGCGAGAGGAGAATGCTTCAGAGAGATGATGGTAGGAACTGAGTCTTAAAGTAGATGCCAGGCAAACATCTGTAGATGCCAGTGGAGGGAGTTAGAGGGGGCAAAATGGAGAAAAAGTGACCAGCACGTGCAGAGACCCGGGTATATAGGAGGTCGATGGCAGAGAAGGCAGTTGAAGACACTTGGTGCATGGTGAGTGAGCCAGCTCTTGGGGTCTGGGCTTCATCCTGGGGATGAACAATTGAAAGATTTCTAGCAAAAGAATAACCTGATAAGATCAGGTTGTTGGAAAAAATTACTTTGGAAAAAGCACAAAGCCTGTATTGAAGGAGCCGGGAATCAAAAGCAGGGGGCTGGTTGAAGGTAAGCCTCGATACACATTTTATACTGAGCCCATGTTCTAACTGAACCAGATGTCAGCCATATTGTTTGAATTGAATCGGTCTTTTCAAAATAAGACTTAGTCTTATAGAAATGAAGGGACAGACTTCTGAGTGGAATCTTATTTGGTGTTGGGGGATGTCTGCTGCCTTTCGTCAGGGTTAAGAACTTTATGTTTCGCGGTGGCTGAGATTTCGGAGAGCGACTTTGAGGAGTGGCGCACAGTCTATCAGCGGGCATCCACATCGGTGCAGAACCGGCTGCTGAAGCTCGAAGAGAGTTATGAGTTGATTGAAAAGGTACGTGAGAGACCATCTTGCTCATACAGAAAGTCTGGTTTCCAGAAAACTTCAGTCTTTTCAAGGAGCCCATAAATAAAGATCAGAATATCTTGACACACCACTTACAGTTGAATCTCCTCTGGTCCGGGCGTTAACAAATCTTAACACTGGTTAAGGCTTTTGCTGAAAAGTCTCTGGAATTGCTCTGGATAGATCTTCCTACTTTTTGTAAATTTTTATCAGAGTTAGGCTAGGCTAGCCGTCTTCTTGCCAATGTATCTGTTGCTTCTGCATCACCAAAGATAAGCATGCCCTCTCCCACACACGCTTGCACTCAAGTTACCTATGCAAGCGTGTGTGCATAGAGTTGATCAAGGTCTATCGTGTGCAATACAAAATAATATAATAAACTTGTGTGACTCTAATAATAAAGAATAAGTAAACAACCCGCTGCTTATCCCTGGCTAGTCATTGTACGTGTGTGTGTTTGTGTGTGTGTGTACATAAATGTATATGTGTGTGTACACATACACACATCCCTCATTTGCGTCACAACTAGTAATGCTCTCATTTTACAGATAGGGAAACCGAGGCTATTCATCCAAAAAGTGATGGATACACTCTGATTGACGCTTTATAAATAGCAAGAAATCTTGCTTCCTTAATTAAAAATAGCAAACATTTTTGTGTTGTACTTACTGTGGGCCAGGTACTGTTCGGAACCCTTGGATCTACTAACTACTTTAATCCTCACACGTCCCTTTGAGCCAGGTACTGTTCATTGCAGTTTTACAGATGAAGGCATCAAGGAAACAGAGAGGTTAAGTGGTTTGGTTAAGATTCCACAGTTCAGAAGTGGGTGAGCCGGAATCCTCATTCTGGCTCTAAAGTTCCTGCTCCCAGCCACCTGAGTTATCTTTATTCTCACCTTTCCCTTTCCATCAAATAACTTCCTAATTGCAGAATTCCTTGGGTACATTCATGTTTGTACTGCCCAGAATCAGGTTTGTCTGTTAGCCTCAGCTTACTGGATCTTGCCTGCAGGTAAGTAAAAGCTGAGGTGTTCGCTTTTGTTTTTGTCTTGTTTTGGTTACTCCTTCCTTGCTTTCAAACAATTTGCTCCCTGGTGCTTCCTTTCTTGAAAGGTGGTCAGCACCACCAATGCATCCCTTCCTCGATCTGCTCCCTGCGTGCACTCCCCTCTGTGTAATACTGGGGAATGTCCCCACTAGCTGCCAGTGGTTTTCTCTGCTGGATTCAGTGGCCGTAGGTGACTCTAAATACTGTTTCTCCTGTCTCAATAGACTGCGATCACTTTAGAAGCTGGTTTGTTTCTCAGACCTTCCTTATATTTGAACTTATTTTTGTATCCTGCTTATATCTCAGAAGATGTGTGATAACATGTATGGTACCTTCCAGCTGGATACTTATCCCCCAATTGTAGAATTACACACACAGCTTGCTTTCAGTTAACTTACTGAATCACCCTCTCTCTCTCTCTCTCTCTTTCTCTCTCTCTCTCTCTCTCTTTTTTTCTGACGTATTTATATATGACTACGTCTTTGGGGCAAAGTGTGGCAAAGTAAAATATTTTATGATTTATAAGGCCATGACCATAATCTCTTTCAATCTCTCCAACCAAAGTTATGTGTTGTCCTAAAGTACTAACAGTATTGATCTTTAGTCTGTTATTTTTCTTAATTCTTTTGGGAACTAAAAGCAAAAAACTACCGTTTGGAAATAACTTTTCTCCTGTCCCCTTATGTACACAGCCTGAAGATAATGTAGACTTTACCCTTTGTGTTAGAATTAATATACAGTAAGTTACAATCACATATTTGAAAATGGATTCTAAACATTAAATTTTGTTTCTACAAGAAGCACACTGTCAAGTTCTGGAGCTAAATATTTAATATACCTAATAACATTTTTACTCTGAGTGCCCTAGAGTTTATAGATTACATTTTATAGGTTTAACAATTGTTATTGTTGTTGGGGTGTATGTGTGTATGTGTGTGCACAACAATATCTGATATTAAAAACCTTGTGACTTCCATCTTTTAAATGAAATAGATGTTCAGCCTCACTCCAGCAGATGGCGATCGTGAGTCACACTGAGATTTAAGTTGCCTGGGGAAATGGCATTACCTGTATACTTTTCGTTTACAAATACAGATGCCTCCTTCTGAGCGCCTCTTTCCTAAAATGAATGAAAAGGGGAGTTTATACCTATTTCCTTTTTTCTTTTTGGTAAGCCATGGTCTCTAAGTTTTATTGAAAGCCAGAAAGGTGAAGGGATTTGTTCCCTTGCTCAGCGGGCTTCCAAATAAGAACTGATCTTCTGTGTCCGTTCCTACATCCAGAAACCCTAACTTCATTCAGGTATTAATCTCATTAACTTTAATTAGGCTGCTAATAGAGGTTAGGTATTGAGGAAACACAAGCAAATGAGGAACACTCAGCTGAGACCCTGAGCAACACGGTCTAAGCAACTTCCGTAAGGAAATCTAAAGGAACCCGGAGTGGTGACCCACAGACTTGGTCCAGCAGAAGCTCTTAGATAGGTGGTAACTTTTAAAATGAAACCCAAAAGATTATTTTACCAGTTAAAGGAGATCAGGGAGTGGGGGGGGGAGGGGTTCTTTTTGTTTTTGTTTTACTATGCAAAAGATCAGAGCTCTTTTTAGGGAAGAAGAACAGGCACATGATACTGAAGAATTGGTAACTGAAAGCTCTTTTTCTGACAGACCCGCTTTTCCCATCTCCGATCTCATTGGAAGACTGTTGGGTTTTTAGTGTACCTAGAGCCAGGGCCTATCGCTCCTTCCTTGGTCTGAGCTTCCCTTCTTTGTTAAAATCTACAGGGGTGGGGGGTAGTGTTCCATAGGAATTGGGGGTGACTGCCATTAAAACTACCCAGCTGAGGCAAGTTTCAGCACGTCAGAGCACAGGTCCTGCTGGTGCGTTGCCCAGCTTTAAATTCAGCTGCCTTAGCGTCAGGGGTCAGCCGTTTTGACTTCTGCTTCGGCTACTTTAAATGAGACGTGTTGATTATGTAATCTCTTTGTATGTGATTGGAATCCGTTTTTTACGCAGACCGTAAGATTGGACTTCGCATATGAGATAGTGAATTTTAAACCATGGGAGTTGTTTTTAAATCTTTTTTTTTCTTTAAGACCCGAACCCATTTTCCAAACAAAATATTGCCTGAATCCTTATGTATATAATAGATAAAAACGAAGCTGCTCTGTTTAAAGTGTGGAGGGGTTGGGAGGAGCCCCACGCTGGCTCTCCCCTCAGCCTCAGCACCTGGCCCTCACGGTCTGTGAGGAGCTTTTTCGTGATTCTGGGGTTCCACTGAGCACTTTGAAAACTGTATAATATTCCACCTGTGCGTAAAAATTTGGAGAAATGTGCTCCCCAGAATACTATAGATTTTCAGTGCTTTTCTCTTTCCAGTGAAAGACCAGATTATCATGTGGTCCTATACCAGCTGTTTCTGAACACATTTGAATTAATATTCTGAAATGCCATCGCCATGTTAGTGGTAGTGTTACATTAAAGACATTCGAAATTTGAAAGATTTGTAGAGCTTCTCCTGAAAAACGAGAATTTTTTAATGTGTCACAAAATGAGTGAAAACATTATAAGTGACGAAGGTTGTACTTTTAAACCTTATTCTCTATCTTCTCTCTCCAGTGTTTGCTCAAACAAGTAATTCAGTTTTTGAAATTTGGTTAAAGCCTTATTCCTTTGGGTGCTATGAACTCCTAGCATAAGCTGCAAAAATATCCAAACAGACCAAGAACATCCAGGAAGAAAATGACATTGGTCCCTTGGCACACTGCTTTGTCACTTTCTTCCCCAGCAATCTGAGCACTAGAAAGTACTTCCTTCACCCTCCAGGGCACTAAAAAGAAAGAAGGAAATGAGAGAGGTTTGAAAAAGTCCTCTGGATATTGTTTTCCCTATTGACAGCCATCATCAGAGGAGAGGATTTAGGACTTCCTCCACCCATCTGTGAAATAACAGCATCATCTCTGCTATCAGGGGGACTGTTTGAGCCTTAACACTTGCATTCAGATGGTAAACTTTTCGGGATTTAAAAAAAAAAAAAACCAACAAGTCTAATACTGAGTTGTTTCAAGATGTTCCTGTAACATCTTTTTTTCTGTTAACTAAATATAAGCCAAGAGGCAGCATTTGTTCCTCAGAAGATAAAAGCGTACAGGAAAAAGAAGGTTCACCTAGTTAAAATGCAGACGGGATTAATTAGAATCCTATCAGGCACTTGAGGGGTCTTGATCCCGTTTAGGAAGGGGGACGATGGTATCGCTTTGGGTTTTAGGGAAGGTACCCCCTCTTCATCGCTTCCTCACCACTTCAGAGAACTTAGTTGTCTCAGTCTTTCAGAGAATGTACTTGACCTGCTTCACCTACTTTAACCTTATTCATTTGACAGACAGTGTATTTGGACTCGTAAATTTTCATTATGAAACCACTTAGTAATGTTGATCTGCATTTTTAAAAATCTGATTTTTAAAATTTAGAATTAATTTATATGTGTTGGGCCAGGAAAAGTTACAGATGAGTTAACAAAATAATTATGAAGCTTTATGCTTCATTAGCAGTGGTTTCTCTGAAATTTCTCACCTTGTTCTTTGATCTGTCACTTTACATTTATTCTGACGTGTTTTTAAAACAAATTCTTTTGCCTCATATTCATACTCTGCTGCTGGGTTCCTTTGAAAATTAATAGTAGAGAGGGCTCTGATCTTATCAGGGATGATTTTATAATTAAACCATCAGTTGAAATAGGAAGGTGTGCCTTCATGGTAAATACAGGTTTTTGAAAATGTTTCATATTTATTCGCTTTAATAGAAAAATGCAGTTCTATCTTTAGCATTGGACAGATTACCTACTAATTTCATCTGCTGTTTATGAAAGCAAATTATTTCTCTTGAGCAGTAATAGAAAACGGAGTGAAATCTAACGCCTCTCTAGATTGGGCCGAAATCGAAGCAGGATTTCCCTGGTGAGCAAGTTGGCTTTTTCATCTTTTCTTGTTATGAGGCATAGGTTACAAAATATGTTTTTAAAAAATGACAACCTACCTGATGCAGTATTTTTAACAGATTATGAGTCAGGGTGGATCATGTCTGTGCTTAAGAGTAATCCGAAAACTGTAGCTTTGACCATCTAGCTCTCCTTTGAATCAGATAACAATGTTTCACACACATTTTGTAATTTTTGATTAATGTAGAGTCTCTACTAGATTGATTGCTTTGATGGTATTCATCACTATTTCCCGCACCTGCCCGTCTGCCCTATGTTAACTACTGAATAAATATTTGACGAATAAATAAATGATTCAATTAAATAATCTATCCAGAAGCTAAGTTTCTTTAGTAGGTGCTTGCTTAATGAAAGCCTGGGCCCTATTACTAATACAGTCCATGCTTTCTACACAGTGAGGATATTCATATCACATGTGTTGTCACTAGGAATTAATTCAGGGATATGTTGGGGAAAAGAGCTAATAATTTTCAAGAAGGCATTCTGTGGAAATGTAGACCCGGCCATCTTAAAGACTTGTCCTCTAAGTTAATACAAGAATGTGAGAAGCAGGTGGTTGGAAAGATGCAGCAGCACATGCCTGAGCACATGGCAGGCTCTCTTCTGGGCTCTGGGGCACAGCAGGGGACAGGGACCGAGACATCCCTGTCTTCAATTTTAGTGGGTGGAGATAGGCAGGGACTTGTAAACCAAAAAATGTTAATTCCAGACAGGACCTAGTGCCCCGGGCACCGAGATGAGGCACTAAGATAGGACAATGAGGTGTAGTGATTTTTTTTACATTATTTCCTTTACTCCTCCCTCAAATGTGGTTGACATTTCTGGAGTTTTTTAAAGACTGCTTTGATGTGGCATAATGTAGCTCAACCATTACACTCAGTGTGACTAAACACAACAGTTTCGTACCCTTCGCAACGTGTGGCAACGAGTGGTTTGGAGGATTCCTAGAAAAATACAAAACTTAATGGAAAACAGGACTTTTCTTGAACACTTATGCCTGCCAAGTTCACAGTACCTTCTGTATCAGAATATAATGCTTTTTCAGATAGAACTACCACTTCTATTCTTAGTAGCTGCAAATATCACTTAAGTTCGTACTAAAAAATGAAACGTACTAGATGAAAACTTCCATGATGTACTAGTGATTTCATGGCTTAAAATTCCAGTAGTTTCCTCTTTTACTGTTTGCTTAAGAATATTTGCAGTCTGTCGGCTCATCTACTAAGATCTGCCACTCTTTGAGCATTGACTAAGCTCTCAGTCGATAGGTCTTTGCCCTGATTCCTTAGTTCAAGGGCCTATAAAGAGGGGGACACGAGGTGATCCTTGGGGGTGAGCAGGAAAATGTGATAGCAGCTGTTTCTATTTATATTTTATGTCAGATTTTTTATAATTTCCGTGCATTCTGCAGAGTAGAGAACTTATTAATATTAACAGAACATGTGTTACAAAAACACAGCCATGTCCTGGGTTGAGTACTCAACAGTTTTTCCTATGATGCTTCTCCAAAAAGATAAAACAAAAACAAAAACAAATATTGAGATGACCGATCTAATTTCATTCTCAGAAACAACTCTGTGTAGTCCGTATTTTTAGCCTTATCTTGTGGATGTAGAAATTCTTAGGAAAGCTACTTGCTGAAGGACACATACTGAGTGGCTGGCGGAACTGGGGCTCCAATCCCAGTTCTGCCTTAATTCCAAATCCCGTGTTGATAATCCATTTGCTATTCTGTGGGTTTGGTTTAGAAGAAAGCCAAGAATGTATGTGAAATGTTGTAAACTTGAGAAACAAAATGTCACCGAGCCTGTGGGTTACGTAATCACCACATCGGCCCTTGAGAGGTCCTGATGTGGTTAGCCCACGTCCACAGAGTCAATGAGGTAGCCTCTGCGCACCCTATTTTGCTTTCAACAATGGGTGCAGAAGTTTGTTTTTCGCGATTTTCCCTTAACTCGTCTTCAGAATCGTATTTAAAGTTTTTAAGGTTCCCCTCGACCTCTGTTCACATACCTCTCCTCTCTGGCCTGATAGATGTCCTGCTATGAGCATTTCGGGGTAGACTTTCCACCCTGGGTATTGCTGTCTTGTCTCTCAGGGAAGATGGATGTTGTTTTTGCAGGCTACACCCAATAGCCTCTCAAATCCTGATTCCTCTCACTGGGTGTGTGAATTCTGACCTTATTTGGCAACCCCTCAGCTGCGTGAGAGTCCAAGTAAGATTTTCTGTGGTTCAGAAAGCACTAAGTTAAAAATCTCCTTCTTGGCCTCGGAAAAATGAACCCGTTGCCTGATTTCTCTAGAAGCAGGCAAATGAGCCATCCCAATGGTTGAATGCTCTTAGTCCTAGCATTCTGTAGCCCCACTTACACCGAAAGAAGTATGAGCTTCTCCTTTTTTAAATAAGACCCCATTGTTGTGTGCTCCAAGATGTCGAGAAGAAAAACCACGAGTGTGAATGCTGACCAGTGGAATGCAGAACAGAGGGGAGCCCGGCAGCCTTGGTGAGTCAGCATTGTAAAGTGACTAGGGGTCATGTACCCGCCAGCCCATCCGGAGTCCAGGGTTACCGTATTTTCAAGCTAAGCAGGATGGTAACTGCCACAGCCTCATAACTGGTCATAAGGCCTCTGTTATTCCTCATCCATCCCTACTCAGCCACCAGTAATCTTTCTGGAATGCAAGTCTGATCCTGTCCCTCTTCTCAAACTCCTCCTCATCTAACCTTGGCCTTGGGAATCTTGCACAAAACACACAGACCCTTCCATTTCCATTCCCTACTAGCTTTTCCAGCCTCATCTTTTTTTCTAACTTACTACTCAAACTTTGAGATGACTAGTCCAATATCATCCTTACAGCAGCCCTTTAGCATCACTTAAATCACTGCCACACCTTGCTTCGTGTATTATTTCCATATTGTCCGAAGAGCCGCTTCTCAGGGACAATATGCTTTTGCATACTTCTGTCTTCCCACGCGGAATTTCTTCTGTTCGGAATTCCTTGGCCCATCCTTTCCCCACCTTGGCGAAGTCTTAATTCTTCGTTTAAGATTTAAGGTCGGAAGAAAAAAAAAAAAAGATTTAAGGTCGAGTGTTTCAACTCATGTTGAACTGGATCTTTGAGCCACTAGACTAAAGAAGAGATCTCTTAAAAATAGAGATCTCTTCCCTGTGTGTCTCTTTTGTACCCACAAAAAAAATGTTCTGTTTCCTTTTAAGATTGCGTGCAGCATATGGTAGTTGTATTTGGGGAGAACACTGTTTTCTCTGTCGTACAGTTAAGAGATTTTGTCTGTAGATTGGGATTTCGAGGAGAGAAAACTGGGTCCCGAGGCTTCTGAGGCCATGCTAAGGAAGAAGGGTAGGATTTGCACGAGGAAATACCAGAGCAGCCAGGCAGGCATTCTGCAGAGGGGGGCCTGCAAACTCTGGCACAATGGCCAACCGCACCCACTGCTTGGTTCTGTAAATAAAGTTTTATTGGAACACAGCTACAAACGCTTGTGTACACATAGCTTTTGGCTGTTTTCATGTCATGTCAGAACTGAGTAGTTGCAGCAGAGAAAGCATAGCCCTCAAACCCTAAAATACTTACCGTCTGTCCCTTTACAGGAACATTCTGTGAACCCTGCTCTGCCTAAGCAGTTGTTAGAGCTCGGTCCTCAGGCCCGTAGCACTGTTACCGTTGCACATTTCCAGGTCTCACCTCAGACCTACTCCGTGAGAAATTCTGGGTTTGGGTCCTAGCGATCTGTGTGCCATAAGCCCTTCGGGTAACTCTTTCAACCACCCCTGTAGGTTCCTGGTCCCATGGCTACTTCCTTGGAGCTCGATGCTAGCCAGGCAGCCTGGGTCTAGGAGAAGCAGACACCAGTGAAGGGAAAGGAGGTACAATGAGAAAGCTAGGGGGAGTCCAAAGAAGAATCTCTACTGGTAGGTTCCAACGTGTAAATTGCCCGGAGGAAGGAACTCATTGTTGGAGTTCGCCATCTTGCCAGAACTGCCTGCTCGGAGTGGATCTGTGAAAGAAGGAGTGCAGGTCTGGGTGTGTGGAGAGGACGCCAGGGACAGCAGTCCCAGGCTGTGACTCTGGAGCCTGCCGGCAGAAATAGGGAAATGGGTGCGCGATTATCAGGACCAAGTCTGAAACCGAGTCAGAGAAACAGAGTTACCACCCAAGACTGAAAAAGAGAAACAAATACTTACAAACCTGTAACGATCTGAATAAAATTCTAACTTTCATTTGATCAGTTTTACTTCTAGTTTGTTGCCTTTGGGGGTTCGTTGATTCCTGAGATTTTGTTCTTAACATCATAGCTCAGTTATACCTTGGATTATTTACCGAACCTCCCCAAAGCTATTAGCTGAATTAATAAATGTAAAACACTTGGCAGCGTCTGATACATTTTCTCTAGGAAGGAACAATTTCTTCATCTTCCTGGTCACAGTCTTATTTCATATTGAAATAGAGGTTACCAAATGTTGCTCGTATTTACTCCAGTAGGAAAACTTGGCTTACTGACATTCTTTCTTTCTTTGTCTTTAAAGAGACTTCTGCCAAAAAGTCCAAGTTGTAATCTGAAACCTAAATTGATATGAGTTTGATTTTTATGCTTTTGATCGTTTCGGAACATTGTCGCAGACTTTTTAAGAATAACAAAACAATCTAAGTACAACCAAACACTTGCTAACATGAAAATAAGTCATTTTGAGGTTCTATTATTTAGCAAAATATACATGTGCTGGAAAAAAACAATTTCTAAGTCCATCTTAATACATTTTATCATCCAGTTTTTAAATACGCTGCATGAAGCCTTTTATCTTTACTAGGGTAGAAATTTTATATTTATATGACTTTAAAAATTCTGCATACATTATGAGCATCTGAAAGAGAAAATAAGATTCTTGAGGGCTTTACTAGGCGAATAAATATTATTTCATGATTTTTCAGTGATAATTAAATCTACATTATGTCGAAGAGTCATCAACCTGAAACCTTTATAACTTTTGGCATAGTGACATTTTGAAAGTAAAATTTGTGTTTGAGGTTTTTTTGTTTTGTTTTTTTTTTAATTCCATAAATGCCATGGGAATTTTATCACGTTTCAACACTTGCTGAATATGTAATTCCCCTAGTGCCCATTACTGGCCATCTGTGTAAGGTAATACATGTTTGGGATGAAATTGATTACGGCTTAAACACTCCTGTGTTATGATCAGGAAAAGCACGCAAAGTTCAATTTTTTTTTCTAATGGTCATTATGTAGCTGAAAGATATTAATTTCCAGGGGCAGAACAGCCTAGCGCTCGAGATCTTAATCTCACAATAAATGACACCAGGGCCAAAGGAAAGGAGGCTGCAGAGACATCCACTAAAATTAGTAAGTGCTGTACTGGAGGAGTTCTTAGGATAAAAGGAAGCTTAACAGGCTTGAGAACACAATTTTTTCTCTGTGGTCTTCAAAATAGACCCACTACAATTTTGCTGGATATTCAGAACTGTTTCATCACCCTTTTTAGAAATTCCTCTTATCGTAGTGACCAACACACCCCAAGTTAGCCTGCTTGTTGACTTTTCTCCACGTACATATCGCTGGCCCTACAGCTTTCTAGTCCTTTATATTATTTTTATCCCAGTTTGAAAAATGTTTCCTTTTTACCTGTGCAAAACCAGACCCTTCCTTCAAATATGGCTTCAGTGTGACATCCCCCATGCAGTCAGTTTATTTTTATTAGATTTGTGCATGGTAATGTATATCTGTACCCTTCCTGAGCTCATTGCTCCCCTTAGAGCTACAAGATACACAAATATACTTGTTTATGCATTCCTGACGAGGATATTCACATCTTGGTTCTCCCGTTATCTACTTACCTCAGGGTTTTGTTAGACATTGCAAAAAAAAAAATTTTAGGTTAGAAAATTTTGAGGGCTTGTATTACTGAACTGTCCCCGTGATCATTAAAAAATATTATCATGCTTCCTATGGAATATTTGACATTTGAACACAGCTATATTCTGATCTTCCCTGGGATGGGGGCCAGGATGATTTAGCGGCGGATGTGATCCTGGTATAGTTGTTACTGTTCTTCCTTTTGATACTTGAACTTCTTGATGATAATTATTCATCAGGTTATGATAGATTTCAAATCTGCTTCCCAGTAAAGGCAATAAAATAATACTGTCTCCTTCAAGAAGGGAATTTTGCCTTCCTGTCTTAGGTATTATAAACTAAGAAGTCATGCATCCAGTGAACCCAATAGCTATAGAACTTATTTGGAACATATTGAAAAGAATATGGTCTAGATTACAACAATACTGTATAACATTTGGATTTAGGAATTTGTGTGTGTGTGTCATTCCCTCACTTTCACTAACTTAAACACTGAATGCTGACTGCCAGTGTTCTGGAGATGGAGTATAAAGAGGAACAAGATATGGTCCCTGCTCTTGAACAGAACTATCAGCTGTGGGGCGCCTGGGTGGCTCAGTGGTTTAAAGCCTCTGCCTTCGGCTCAGGTCATGATCTCAGGGTCCTGGGATCGAGCCCCGCATCGGGCTCTCTGCTCAGCGGGGAGCCTGCTTCCCCCTCTCTCTCTGCCTGCCTCTTTGTCTACTTGTGATCTCTCTCTCTCTCTGTCAAATAAATAAAATCTTTAAAAAAAAACTATCAGCTGTACATTTAAACAGTTAATCTGAATATGGTAAATTAAGATGTGTAAAGATCAAAGTTCTGTCAGGGCACTGCAGAGGGGAAAATTTGTTTTATTTTTATTTTTTTTTAATTGTGTTATGTTAGTCACCATACAGTACATTATTAGTTTTCGATGTCGTGTTCCATGATTCATTGTTTGCATATAACACCCAGTGCTCCGTGCAATCCGTGCCCTCCTTAATACCCATCACCAGGTTCACACATCCCCCCACCTCCCTCCCTTCTAAAACCCTCCATTTGTGTCCCAGAGTCCATAGTCTGTCATGGTTCATCTCCCACTCTGATTTCTCCTCCTTCATTTTTCCTTTCTCCTCTATTCTATTCCTTATGTTCCACAAATAAGTGAAACCTTATGTTAATTGACTTTCTCTGTTTGACTCATTTCACTCAGTATAATCTCCTCCAGTCCCATCCATGTTGATGCAAAAGTTGGGTATTCATCCTTTCTGATGGCTGAGTAATATTCCATTGTGTATATGGACCACATCTTCTTTATCCATTCATCTGTTGAAGGGCATCTCGGCTCCTTCCACAGTTTGGCTATTGTGGACATTGCTGCTATGAACATTGGGGTGCATATGGCCCTTCTTTTCACAATATCTGTATCTTTAGGGTAAATATCCAGTAGTGCAATTGCTGGGTCATAGGTTAGCTCTATTTTTGATTTTTTTGAGGAACCTCCACACTGTTTTCCAAAGTAGCTGTACCAACTTGCATTCCCACCCACAGTGTAAGAGGGTTCCCCTTCCTCCACAACTTCTCCAACATTCAAATCAAAATCACATTGAGATACCACCTTACACCAGTTAGAATAGCAAAATCAACCAGGCAAGAAACAACAAATGTTGAGGGAAACTTGTTTCAGAAGTAGAGCTTCAAAGAAGCAGTAGCTTCTTGAGCTTGGCCTTGCAGGACAAGCCAAGTTTCTCCAGGCAAAGTAATGGTGGATTTGTTGTGTGTATCTATAAACATACATGCACATATAAACACACATGTGCATAAACACCAATGCATATGCATGCCCACCTATAAGCACTGTGGCGAAGACAATTGGCTGGCTAATTTAACATCCATTCCCATCCCTCTTCTGTCTTGCCATCCCACTCTCGAGGCTGGAAAAGCTAAGGACTAATAGTTAAGATTGGCTATATAAAAATAAATAACCAAATATGGCTATATTTGGAAATCTGCTAAGGACTTTTGGAAACACTTTTGCTTTCAAATAAGGGATGGGTACAGTTGACATTACCCCCTTACTCTTGTCTTCGAGTATAGCAGTGGTATTTACAGCTGTGACCACCCCCCGAGATGTAGAGAGACGTGTGGAGTGAATCTAGTGTCCACGACTGCCTGTCCCAATACTACTAATGGAAAGAAAATTAAATCTTTATTTAAGCCATTGTTGGATTTTTTCTATCATAGCCGGAAGCATTCCTAACTAATACATTCATAAACTCTCTCTCACTTATTCATGTGTGTTTGCCTATATTTTAATTTACTTTCCATGCCTACCAAGACTTAGGACTAATTTTAGACTTATACTTCAGTAAATAGTAAAAGGAACTTAATGTTCGAAGGAAGAGAGAAAATGGAATTCCTTCTTTGTTATTACCAATTTGGAACCCTCTCCTTAGCATTTCATTTCCCTTCTATCTATACTGTCCTTGTCTGATGTTTTAAATAAAAACTGAAGGCAAGAAGAGAGAAAAACACGAAAAGAAAGATAAATGTTGGCGTGGATCATATTGGTGGTCAGGTCACAGGGAAAAATCCAAGAATCAGTTGATTGTGGCTTAGTCTGTCACTGTGCATTCCTGTGTATTGAAGACCAAAAACCATTACCTGCATCTATGTGGCGAGCCAGGTTTCCCTAATAACCGAAAAGTTGTCCTCTTCCTCCGTTTAGGAAGATGAGAGCAGAAACCATTCTTCTTGGGGAGCGATTAGAAGAGCTTCCAGCAGAACATATTGATGATGTCCATATGAAAATATTGAAAGATAGAAGAATATATTGAAAGATACCATCTAGGGAGCAAGCAATCTTTAACAGACTCTGGCCTTCCACTACACAGATATGGAGCCACGGGAAAAGTAGCCAACCTGTCCTTTCCTACCGACACTGATGCTAGCACTTGGTTTATTTCTCTCTCCCTCAGCATTTGTGATTGTATGATATGTGTACATTTTCTGACACGGCATCAAATTACAATTTCATTATCTCAGCATTTTTTTTTAATGCGCATTTATTCTTATTCTTTTTCAAACAGGTCAGCGAGATTGCTTCTTTGCTGGGATCGTCTTCCATAGTTTTTGTTGTTGCTATTTTTAAGTAGCTGCCTGCTCCTCTCAAAGTCCCTTTTGATTTCCCCCTTCTATATGGCTTTTTGTTGTGTTTTTGTTTTTGTAAGAATCTGTTCCCTACCTTAGAGAGGAGTAAGGTAGTATAGGTATCTTTAGTTTCATGCCAAAGTACTGGATTAAAGTTGGGGATCCGTAAGAGAAAACTCAATGGGATAATTGGAATTTACATCAAAGTCTATGTATTACCATTTAGTCTCTGATTGAAAGAGCTATGCACACTTCAATTCTTAAAGAATCTAAACTGCTTTTCTCCTTAAAATTTTTTCCACTCATTTTCCCCAGAACCTTCAGCTACTTGGAGCTACAGCCATTGAGGATAAATTACAAGATCAAGTGCCTGAAACTATAGAAACTCTCATGAAAGCAGACATCAAAATCTGGATCCTTACAGGGGACAAGCAAGAAACTGCCATTAACATTGGTAAGTCACCCGATTCAAGCTTTAAACTGTGATGCTTTTTTCACACTTTGACATATTTTAGAAGATACATTTGATCTATTTCAAAATCTGAAAGGCTTGGTTTTGTGAGATTTCCGTATTTGTAATATTACTGGGCTTCTCTATTTACTTCTGGCTTCAGTGCCCCTTACATTTGCGGTGGTTGTGTATAAAGCCAGACCTTAGATCTTGCAACCACAAACTAACCCCCGCTCACCTTCATCTCTCTGCCTACCCATGCCTTCCAACCATGATCAAAACATGTAAACAACATCTCTGCAGTTCCCCGGGAACACAGGGAGATTGGGATTATGGCAGACCTGTGTATTGGCACTTGTTTATGTATCCACAGGTTATTTCTGGAATGGGAAATAAGAAGGTTGCCGATTTTCATTCATCCTGCAGTTAATTCATTTTTCACAAAGAGGTTTTACTAAGTAACTCACACTGCCATAACAATATACCACAGATGGTATGGGTTAAATAGCAAAACTTTATTTTCGCACAGTTCTAGAAGCTGGAAGTTCAAGATCAGGTGTCAGCGGGTTTGGTTTCTCCTGAAGTTTCTCGTCCTGGCTTGCAGCAGCCACCATCCCGCTGTGTCCTCAGCTAGCCTCCCCGCGGTAGATGCACGCTCCTGGGGTCTCTCTCTTTTCTTACGAGGGCATCAGTGCTATTGGATCGGGAACCTGCCTTCTGACCTCTTTTAACTCTAACAGTCTTTAAGGCCCAGTCTGCAAATCTTGTGGGTTAGGGCTTCAACGTGTAAAACAGGGGGGACACAATTCAGTCTATAACAGATGTCTCATTGAGAAGGACGTTAGTATTTGGTGTGAAGCCTGTAGAACCAGTAATGTGCAAGAAAATGTCCATCTTTTTTTTGTTTTTCTTCCACATTTGGTAATAGGAGGTAGCCAGAACACTGCCAACCCTGACATAGATTCACCCTCTGGATATCCATGATATGAATTACATCCAAAACTCTCCCAAAGTTGAAACCGTTCAGAGGCCTTTACAGCATGAAACCATATCTTTAGAAAGTCATTGTCAAATATCATTAAGAAACACTTAGCTAATGCTCCTTTTAGAGTTTTTAGCAGTCGCAGCATTCTATAAATATAAAGCTACAGATTTATGGTAAATGGCCAGGAGGAGAGGAAAATTTATTTTTAAAAGACACTAGTTAGTAGAAGTATAAATCTAAAAGCCACACAAATGGTTAATTTTGATTATAAAAATTATCACTGGTGTTAGAGACAAATGGAAAGAAGATGCCCAAGAATACAGAGTGCTTTAGAGTTGGGAGACCTGAAAAAGACAAATAATGCGGAACAGAAAACATGGCTACAGAGAGCAATAGACTATATGGTGACAAAGAGTGATAGCCGAGGAAAATTAAGTCATCCTGAAAATAGTTCAGGGCATGTAGCCATTATGACCATTCCTGCAAAGAGTATGATGGTGATTTCTGGTAACATTTAACTTTTAGAATCTTGGGTCCTAATCTTTGGGGCTTTTCTCCTAGAATAAAGTAGGTGAGATTCATTCATACGGCAAATGGTTAAGGTGCATCACACAGAAGGATTCAGTTTTAAATCAGGAGGTCGGGAAGAACGCATTGAGATGGTGACATTTGAGAGAGAACCTAAGAGAGGAGAAGGAGGGAGCTTGTCATTTGGCTGATAAGGGAAAGCTGTCTTCTTTCCAGACTAAGAGGGAAAGTGGGAGAAAAGGCCAGCAGCATGACAGCCTAGGTTGGATGAGGCCTCCCAGACCCTTGTGGGCTTTGCATTTACTCTGAGTGAGGTGGGAAACCGTCAGATGGTTCTGAGCGGAGGAAACACATGGACTGACTTTCTTGGGAAAATGATCAGTCTGGCCACTCGGCTGGCTGAGAATGGACTGGAAGGGAAGCAGGTGTTGAAGCAGGGAGACCAGTGACGAGGCTCTCATACTTAATCCAGGTGAGGCACGGTGGTGACTGGGACCTGGGTGGCCACAGTGAAGGTCATGAGAAATGGCTAGAATATGTATCTCTTTTAAAGATGGAGCCCGCAGGATTGACGAATAGATTAGAGGTAGGGCTTGAGAGAAAGGACTCCGGCGTAACTCCAGGGATTTTTAGCCCTGGTGCCTGAGGGATGGAATTGCCATTAACCAGAATGAGGAAGACTGAGGAGAAGCAGGTTTTCTGAGAGGAGATCAAGGGCCTTGTTTTAGGATCAGTTGAGTTTGAGGCATCTGTTTTGCACCTCCGTATCTGCTATTACATGGGCACTGGAATGGGAGAGGCTAGAGTTTAGGAAAGATCTCTAAGTGGGAGATCTGTGTTCCAGGATGGTCAGTGTTTGGATGGTATTGAAAACCATTGTCTCAAATGAGCTCACAGGAGGAGTAAGTATCGATGATATTAGTTTAAATGCGATGGTCCTGTTTTAAATGCCAGTCAGCTGAATTGCTTTTCTCTCCAGCCATGTTCTGCTATAAGCAGATGGGGCCAGAGGAGGCGGAGTTGGTTAAACCAGCAGGTGATTTTGCCCTGTGGCAAGTGCGGCAAAGCAAGAGAGGACAGGACCATCCGTAGAGGATATGACCACAGTCCAAGGGCAGGGACATGGTGGTGGGATCACTGGTCCAGAAGAGAGCCTGACGACCCCCCTGCACCTCCTCCAGAAGCAGCCATCGGCCCATCTTCTGCTCCTCATGTTGGTCCTCGTGAAGGAGATTCCTTATAAATTTGTCAGTTTTCAGGACACTGAGACTCATTGGCACATTCTCTTTCCCTGTTTGTTTGCCAAGCCAGCCTTCACACACCAAATGTTATCCTTGCGTCCCTCCTATAATCAACAAGAGCATTTCTTTAACTGCCTCCAAACCTGGAGACAGGCAACTGTCATCAAGGCCTAATAAAATAGATAACACCTTAATTTTATCTAATAAAAATAGATTAAAAATAAAATTTAGCTATTTTTATAGTACTATCGCTTTAACATCTTCACTACTTCTCTCTAGAGAAATGAACGATATCCATTAATCTACTCTTTGTTTGGACATAGGACACTCCTGCAAACTTCTGAGGAAGAACATGGGAATGATTGTTATAAATGAAGGCTCTCTTGATGTAAGTAAAATTATCTTAAAAAAAAAAAGTCCTTTAATTACTTAATCATCTTGTAGTATTTTATTTCGTATCCAAAGAGCTGTGGAAATAGTTGATCTGCCTTGGGTTAAAGCATACTTTTCACCCTTGCTCTGCTATAACAAAATGTACATTGTTCTGAGCCACACTGAGGTAGATGGATCCCGGCTTCGTGTCCATGACAGCTAAAACAAGTTGCTAAATGATTTACTTGACGGTGTGAGACAAAACTGCTTTACAAAAGCTTTATGTCAGGAGGTTACTGAGTGACTGCACTTTGTTTGTATCTACCTGGAATTTTTTTTTTTTTTAAGAATTTATTTGTTTGAGAGAGAGCATGAGTGGCGGTTGGGGGGAACAGAGGGAGAGGGAGAAACGGACTCCCCTCTGAGAGGGAACCTGATGTGGGGCTCCATCCCGGGACTCCAGGATCATGACAGATGCTTAACCGACTGAGCCACCCAGGTGCTCCCTACGTGGGGATTTTGTATATTACACACTTAATATCTGCCTTTGCTTCCAGGCTTAATATATATTTTGTATCTTTAAAAAATAAATCTGTGGGGGGCACCTGGGTGGCTCAGTGGGTTAAAGCCTCTGCCTTTGGCTCAGGTCATGATCTCAGCGTCCTGGGATTGGGCCCCACATCAGGCTCCCTGCTCAGAGGGAAGCCTGCTTCTCCCTCTCCCACTCCCCCTACCTGTGTTCCCTCTCTCGTGTTTCTCTGTCAAATAAATAAATAAAATCTTTAAAATAAATAAATAAATAAATCTGTGGAACCTCTTAAACAGCATGAATTCACCATTTCTGATAGGAAAATCATATATTTTTCTTAATGTCCTAACTTCTGGGCTGAAATGTAAATTCCTAGGATGTCCTTTTTTTAATGGCTGTGATCACATGAAGTTCTATTTGGGAAAGAGGCAAAGATTTTTTGCATGGGCAGTGTAAAAATAGAGGTTAAGAAAAAAAAAAATGCAGGTCAAATGACCCATAAGAATTTTAAAGTAAAGGTGACTGTTTGTAACTTAAGGTGGAAGACAGAACAGGGGAGGCGACTATAAAACTGCTTAAAATAGTCACAGTGACGCAAAGAGCAGAGCAGAGAAGAGCCCGTTATTAAGGATGTGGGTGGACTGGCCAAGGACACAGAAGGGATGGTGGAGAGGCCAAATGTTTAGAAGTCGGGTGGAGACCAGAAATTGCATGTAGGAAGCGATTTGACTTCTGACCTTTGAATTGGAATGATGATCTCTTCTTTATTTGTCCTCACAACAATCCTCGCAATCCTTCTCCCTTTCGTGTGAAACCTTTGAGAAACGTGTAGCCTCAAGAATAATACGTGATTTTGAAATCATGAGAGTTGTTCACATCTTTAATAATAAGTGCATTTTGTGAACCATGATTTAATCCTAAACTCACACACACACACACACACACACACACACACACACACACATCCTGGCCTGTGGTTGGAAGACTTTCCTTTTTGTTTATTCATTCAGTAGTTCTCTGCTGCCTGGGAGAACACACAACTAAACAAGCACACAGCGGACTCTGCCCCTTTTAGCTCACTGTTGTCTCTGTTCCCTACCCTTCGTACTGCTAATTCTCGGTTTATTCAAGTTACAATGTTGTGAAGAATTATAACTGTGCTAGTCCTTCCCTTCAAAAGCTTACGGATAATAAGGGAAGTAAAATGCATACAAGGAACAGTACGAAACAGGTATGTAAATAAGGTAGATATCTTGCTATAAAAATATTGTGAAGCTTAAGGAAGTATTTATAAAGTAAGTGGCATTTAGTAGGAGAGAGGTAAGTAGTTGAGTAATGGAAGAATACTTGAAGCAGAAAGTTTATGCAAGTAAGTTCAAGGTATATTTGGGGCATGAAAGAGAAACATGGAACTTGAATACGAGGTAAAAAATTTTTAAGTATTCTCTGTTTGAATAAATGTAGGCACAGAAGGTAGAATTCAAGTTACAGAAAGGGACAAATACAAGTGTCAAAAAGTGAATTCCCCCATCCTTGCACCCAGGCTACCCGGTTTATCTCCCCAAGAACGGCCTCCAGTTCCAGTTTCCAAATGTTCATCCAGAGATTTGCTGCCATATCGAAGGCATACATGTGTATCTCTATGTGCACGTACTTTGTTATTGAACACGTATTACAGCCTACCATCCACAATGCTTTTCTACTTTGCTTTTCTCGGTATTGCCATAGCAATTGCTCTGTATAGATGAAACTACCTAATTCTTCTTTAATCGTGGCACAGTATTTATGAGGAAACTATAAAGAAATGACGGAGGGATTAAACCTGGAAAGGTGGCCTCAGGTCTGCTGTGGAACGCTGGGCCAGGCTTGAGAATTCGCTTCCACGGGCAAGGGAAGCAACGTCATCAGCCTGTTCAAGGAGGTAGGATGTGTAGGAGGAACTGTCCACAGACACACGTGGAAGGGCGGGAGGCGTGGGGTGCAGGCAGCGGTCGAGGATAAGAGTTAGGTAACGAACTAATGGGAACACCAGTGCCGGGCCATGCGGTGTGAGAGAAATTCAGGGAGATGTAGCCCACATGATCCCTGGAGTCAATCCAGAAGTGGGTTGCCGTTGTTCACAACATTGCAGAAACCTCCGTGGAAGCGTTCCCTTAGTCCCTATAGACAGGGACATGTGTCAGCAACATGGGTTTCTTGAAAGAAGTCAGAGCTAAGACCTGTGACGTTGATGCAAACACATGACAAGCCACGCCTGACCTGACACATGAGCCTTTCCATCTGCTTGTAAGCTTTCACCACGTGTAGGGGCTGAGAGCAATGCTTCTTCTGTTTGCATCTGTTTCATAATTTTTCTCCAACTCGGATAAACATGTTCTTTGTGTGTTCTAAGCATGGAGTGAGATAAATAGTAATCTCAAAAAAAAAAAGAAAGAAATGCCAAAACTACTCAGTGTACTACATCATGATGATTGAGACGGGACATTTATTTTCATTGTGGAGTTTTCAGGGTGGTAACTCATAAGTGATAAACCCCAGAGGGTCCCTGCATTACCTCTTTCTATTGGACCAAACACAGGGGGGACTCCCTAGGGAATAGTCAATTTCAGCGGAAGTGGGGCACATGTCAGTATTTTGGTTTACCATTCTCTATCAGTGCCCAGCAAATTGCCTACCACAGGATAAGTACCCTAGAAATAATCGAGAATTAAGTCACTGAGTAATGATAAATTTAAGCATTTCCCTTTAAAAAAAAAAAAAGCTGTGTATCAGTTTTAAATTCAGCAGTAATTGATCTTATCTGGTATTTTCAGAGGAGAGTAGTTAGAAAGATCCTTAGCAATTCAAATGACCGCCATCGTGTGGAAGATCATAGGTGAACCTTGGCTGAATGGATTAACGCTAATTTATCCAGCACGGACTGCCATGCATTCTCTCAAACTGCCATCTGGGGAAGGTTTTTCTCCAGGGGAGTTAAGTGGTGACTTTACAGATCTGACTGTTTGGGGTCAGACCCGCGGGGGTGCACTCCTTTGCTTCCCAGCAGG
The DNA here is from genome assembly GCA_028533885.1 of Nasua narica. Classification (NCBI taxonomy): domain Eukaryota; kingdom Metazoa; phylum Chordata; class Mammalia; order Carnivora; family Procyonidae; genus Nasua; species Nasua narica. The sequence goes on along the minus strand of CM052800.1, from coordinate 30,525,589 downwards.
AAAGGAGCCATCACTTTGCATAGCTCCTCAGATCCTGTGTCATAAAATCCACAGTTGAGATTGCAAGCAAATCATTCGATGGGGCTAGAACGCCTATAGATAAATCATTATTTATTTTTCATTGTCATGGGAAAGAAAAGCATCCTCTGTGTTCAAATTGTACTGATTATGATAAAATAGGGGATTGCCATTCCTTCAGCACCAACAAATAATTAACATTAGGTGATAAACTTAGTAGGAGCGTAATATCTCAGGAAATAATGTAATAGAAAATAGACTGCTGGTGTGTGTTTCATCAAGTGACAGTTTTAATGAGCATAGTCAAATTATTCCATGAAATGGTGCAGTTCTGCCCTATTCTGAATGTGGGACCCTGGACAGATTGAAATTAGGTAACTTCTCTGAGCCAGTTTTGCTTCCTATAAAGGGAGGATAATGTTACCCTTGGCAGAGGACAGGTATGGTTACTAACGGGCAAGGCACGTAGAAGAAAGAGATGGTATAAAATTTTGTAGAAAAATAGTATTTCAGCAGCTTGCAAGTTCTTTTGCATAATGATCATTTTCATTACAAAAGATATATTATTTCCCCTCTTCTAATTTTTTCCTAAGCAAGATATACATGTAGATCTTCTTTTACATAAGTGATGCATATTGCTATAAACTGGGCAAATTTTCTACCAAGATATTCCTAATAGTGTTAACATTTTAAAGCTGAATCTGTCTTTTTTATGTTGAACTTGTCCAAGTAAAATATTATAGTTGAGGCTCTTCAATTTCCAAATAGAAAAACGTCTTTCTCCTGGCAATCACAGTAATAGAAATTTTTGTCTTCCCGTAATCTAGCTCATGTCAAAAAAAAAAAAAAAAATGTTATTTGTGTTTCTAAATTTTCTCATTTTGAGTTTCAATACAATTATCTTTCTTGAAAAATTAAGGGCTGTTCAGCATTTTTTAAAACTTTTAAATAAGCATATAAAACCAAACCACCATCAAAAAGACAGAATTGAAAGTCTTGCCGCAGGGCGCCTGGGTGGCTCAGTTGGTTGGGCGACTGCCTTCGGCTCAGGTCGTGATCCCGGAGTCCCGGGATCGAGTCCCGCGTCGGGCTCCCACTGATTCGGAAGTCTGACCAGCATTTCCGCTTCTGCCTGTTCCTGACTTCCTTCATCCAGCATCCACTGCTAACATGTACCCAGAACACAGTGGGTCTTGACACCCAGCCACCTACCAACTGTTGTCTAATAGTGACAGTTTCAGCAAAAGAGTTTCTAAGAAAGCTTGATCACATTTTTCTCTAAGCTGAGAAAATAAGAATTTCATAAGTAAGCACCATTAAGAATCACCTAAAGTTAATCACCATCTATCAGCTATTTGTAATAAATTGATCATTTAGATAATTTGTATAATTTTTTTTTTTCTTGTGCCGCCTTCAACCACTTTATTAGTTCTGGTTATGTTCTTCGTAGGAAACATTTCCTTAACGGTCTGCAAAGGCAGGAATTTCAAATTACTGGCTCGAAGGGTGGTATATTGTACTTCTTCTGTAATTCCTCAGCGATGCCTAGGAAATATCCCACAGACTTCTCAGAAACCCCTTCCACTTAATGACCTAGATCCCAGGGATTCTTCTAACATCTCTTTCATATCTTTAGTTTGTCATGATCTGTTCAAAGTCTGTCTGCTAAAACTGGAAAAGTCTAAAAATGTGAGCTAAGAACTCAGGAATCTCAATCTGTCTTTAGCAACCAGTGTCTAATTAAGGCCTTTCAAAATGTACGAAAATCTCTCTACATCCTGATTCCACTATCCTGATCTGTCAAGTTGAGGGTGGATAGAAGAGACCGTAATTTCTTAAGCCATTAACTCTGTGGATGCTAGAACAAATCTTCCTGAGTCTCTATATTATAGCGTAATATGTCCTTGGTCATAAAGAGACCGTGGTCTCTTTTATATGGAAAGTTGTTGGATGTGTCCTGGGACTCAGGGCTGGACCTTAAATCCATTCTTACCGTTTTTCCTTCTCCTTTCTACTGTCTGGTTTCCTTAGGACACAAAAAAAGGGCAGAGAAGAAAAATATTTATATATTTATTGAATCAACAACAATATGGTAAAATACATAGATATGTAGAAAGCTTGGAAAAATAAATTTCCGGCACTCAACAGGCTTCCAGTGTTTACAAGCTTAACTCCTGAGAAGCCCTGCCGACCTCTCCTTCAGATCATCTGGGCAGTTTTTCTAGGTAGTCTCTGCTGTGACAGACTTTGACATTCAGCCTAATTAGTAGGAGTCAGCACCTGATACGTGGGAAGTAGGGAATGGATCCCAGAAGAAAATGTGGCTTTCCAACTTTCTGTGAAAAGAGAGCCCTACGGTCCCTGCAGGGTTCTGTGCATTGCTGTTATAGTCATAAGAAAAACACTAGCTTATGTTTATGAAGTGCTTATTTTTTGTACTAGGTACTGGACTAAGCATTTTATAGGAACGATCCACTTACACCTGAAAACAAAGGAGGCAGATAGTGTTATGCCCATTCTGAAACTTTAACTTGACCTCTGGTGCTAACCGGCGTTGGAGGACATATCGAAGTCCTTGGATTCTGGGGTGTAAGCAACTAGATTGTTCTGGGGCCTCAGCTGCCCGCTACTCCTGTAAAACAAAAGTAATAATAATACCCATCTCTGAGGTACATTGTGAGGATCAAACAAAACAGTACCTTCTAACTACTTAGCGACAGTAACCAGCCTGTAGTATGCTTTTTAAAAATACAGACCATTATTATAATCATCATCATTATTATTTCTTTTAGCATTATTATTCCCCAGGAGGGTGATCCTCATGGCCAGCTGTTGTAAGAGGTGATTCTTTTTTTTTTTTAAAGAGGTGATTTTCAATAGCCGCCCTTCTCACTACTTAAACTTCTTTGCTGAATTTGAGAATGTGACCCCAAGCCAGCCCAGGTTTGATTACAGATACCCGTGTTTTTCCTCACTGATATATTTTATAGAAAATGAATTGCTAACCGCATTTGGGACTAACAAGCATAAGAGTATATATTTTTCAACACCATGGTAAAATAAAGCCCTTTATGGGCTTGTTCGGTTTTTTTTTCGTCTTGCTGAATTTGATTTTCTAACACCACGTAAGCTTCGAATATAACTCACAGGGCATTTAGGATGTAAATGGTGAGGTTGTCATCTGTATCCTTTTAAGCTCGACTTATATGCGTTATGCAGACAAACCTTACTGTTTGGGGAACCAGCCGCCACCGTTGAATGGCCTCTGAAAGAAATCCAGAATAAGCAAGTTACTGACCTGACTCCAGAAAAGGAGGGGGAGAAAGGAGACTTGGGGCTACTTCAGGTTTTGTCTTGATGTGTCCCACGAGCCCAATACAATACATTCTGTATTGCTTTGAAAAATAGTTTAGGCAGGTTTTCAACCTCACTGAATTTGCCTCCACTGCCAGCATGGGAGCTGTAGGACTGTGAATTTTCTTCTACCACGAGCAAAGCTGTTTCCGCTTTTTGGCCTGAAAACGTTAAGATCTTAGGTGTTCATATATCCCCATCAGAAGCAAAGTTAGGTTTTTCTAACATCCCACGGCAGGACGATTGTTCAAATAGTATCCAACACACTGCTTCCTCCAAGTGGCTCTCAGCAACGAAGGCCAACTTTGTTCCGTTTGAAAGAAACAAGTTAGTAAAAAAAAAAAAAAAGTAAACGTTACAAAAAATGAAAATAGCATATGAACAAATAATCTGTTCTCTTTTCCTCTGATATAAGACGCCGCCTGCTGCAAAGCCGAAGTATGTGGTTGAAAAAGTTTCATCAAACACAATGGCTTGGTCTCATAAAAACTAAATGTGCCCCTTTCCTTACACAAAATTCAGTCATCTTGGCTGGGGTGCAGAACCCTAAGTGAAGTTGTTTACAAATTCATAGTAATTCTGCTTCGAGAGTTCCTCCTACCCGCAAGCCTGAATATTCTTTATCTTTTTTTTTTTTCTTGGCTGAACATCTGAACTCCTCCAAGAGCTCCTTGGGTCCTAGAATTACAGATAAATGCTTCCTCGCCAGTCCATCTGCCCTCTTCCCAGAGCTTGTTGACATTTTTGAGGGGAGCCGGCCATGCCTTGTGACTTTTTTGCATCTCTACCACTTATTTCCTCTGATGAGTCACGACATTCATCAGCTTGACGGTTTGGAGGAAACCCGGGTGCCGGGCGTTTCTGCTACGTTAGCCTCTGCTCCTGTGGGGCTAGGACTGCTTGTCTCGCGTACAGATGGCGACTTTGGGTTCATGCAGCTGGCACGTGCAGAACCCTGAACTTCAACCTAGGTCGCTCAAAGTCCAAAACCGTCTATTTTTCTTTTTCTGTTTTAAATAACCATACCTTTTCCGGTGGCAGGGGAGACTCAAGTCACAGGAGGAAGCTCTCCGGGAGGCCCCCCTCCACGTTTTCTACTTTGTCCCTCCCTCCTTTCCCCCTCACCAATGCAGCTGAGAGAGGGATGCCCTTCTGGAAAACCGTGCTGTTTGGGCGTCTTGCCTTTATGGGATTGGAGAAAGACTCTACGTTTCATTTTAGTATTACAACAACTATACATAAAATTTTATTCAGTGTACTTATGAAATAATGGAAACAGTCTGTGTGCTTTTGGACTGAGAAAATACAACAGATAATGGGTCTTCTGCATTCCTACACCAATTAATTCAAATTATTGGGGAAAATGAGCCCAACATCAGTTGTCTTTGTGAGGTAACAATTTCTCACCGGCCCTGAGTTGTTACTTTCTCCAAACCGTTGATTTCGTAATTTGCTTATTTTCAAAAAGCCGGCTATATATTCTGGGCGGCCTCTTCCTGGCTGGAATCGAAGGCAGCCTGAGAGACTGGATGTCTGCCGACCTCGTTCCTCTAGAATTCCTCCTTCTCTGCATTTGAGTCCCTGCCACCGCCAGGGAATATTTAATACCAAGTTCAAAATAAGTGTTTAGGAGGCTTTCAGTGGTGGTTTAAAATAATTACCATGAGAGCTTTGGTAAAAGCCTTTATCCACAAAACTACTTAAATTATATAATGATATCCCCTACTTCACTCTTCCTTCCTTTCTCTGGATTTGTTTCTCTTTTGCTACGTGCCCCTACCCCGACACTGAAACACAGCCTTGGACTCAGATCCCACACGTCTCTGCCTCTCTCTCTCTAGCGTAGCCCAAGTGAGACTAGATGCCTCATAAGGAGTTATTTGCCTGATGGAACCTATCATAATCCCACATCCCAAACCTCTGCCCAGGGGCCAAGAGCAATTTATCCAGCACTACAACTTCCTCTTCTTACCTTCCTCCATTTTATAACCCTTGACCTTTCTGATGGCATGACCCTACTGGGAGATTGGACTGTTTCCTTAGTTATAGTGTTTTATACATACTCTCACCCTGGAAAGCCCAGATCTACATATCAGCCAAGCATGGGATTTTTTTTTTTTTTTGTCTTTTTCTCCCTCTTTATTATATTTAGCAATATGTATTGATTAAATGCTTTCCCTTGGCTGCCTTCCACTAAACTGTTTTGAAGGACCTCTTTGACCATATGTTTTTAATGATTTCACCTTCTGTCTGCCCTTATCCACTTTGGAAAAATTACTGTCTGTAAGTTTGGTTTGATATGAATATGTTTTTTTAAGATTCTGTTCTTGTATAGTCTGGGAGTTTAAAAACACCAAAGATTTTTGGTCAAAAACTATGTCCAAGAAAGCTGGTGATCCTGCTGCGATGAACACTAAATGGACCAATTATGTATAAATGTAGTCTCTCTCTACTCTCAGGCATACATTTTCTGCAACTTATTGCTGCCTGCGCTAGCCAACGGAAGAGGAGAGGCACGTGTTACATGGGCGTGTATGGAATGTCCAGTGTTCCACTGAGTCAGTAACATGTTGTCAAAAAACAGTACCCAGCGGCTTATCCACGTTGCTGTTACGGGAGTCATAACTCACTCTTTAAGAACTTGCTAACATTGTCCATACTTGATACGGTCATAATGTATTATTAAGAATGTCCTTGGAATGTTCTGTTAATTTGTAATTTCAGGGTGTGAACATTTGGAGAGTGTAAAAGTAGAGAAAGAATGAAATGTTATTGGACCATAAATTTGTAAATACCTCCTGGCTTAAATGAGGATGAGGTGGGGCCCCAAACCTCAAAAACAGCTAATAAAGTATGTGTTAGTTTAAGATTCTTATGTATATATCCTCTTTTTTTGACATTTTAAATTAACTTACGGGTTTTAAAAGGTAGACCTTTAGCAAGTTAGATTTTTTTCACATATACGCACACACCCCCAGTAAGTATTTATTTTTCTGCTATTAAAAAAATGTTTTTATGCTATTAAAATCGGTACCTGTGAAGTTAAGTTATGGTGTTGTATCTGAAGAACATGCCAGCAAAACATGGCCTCTGTGTTTTCTGTATCATTACTGATTTTAAACCTAGTATTTATGAAGCGCCCATTTGCATGTGCAATGCTATCCCATGTAACTTTACATATATATAATTTTACCTTCTTTATGGAAGCTTAAAGTCCAACACATATACATTGATGTGGTCATCTATAAAAAAAAAAAAAAAGAGAGCGAGAAAAACACATAACCAGTTTATACCTTTCATGTTATTTTCCACTGAAGAGTTATATCGGTTTGGGGACAGAAATGAAGAAATAAAGAAAAGCAATCTAATCTAGTTATATAAGTATGTGTCTTCCCACCATGGACCAACAACTATATGCTGTATGAGAAGAGATAATGCTAACTTTTCTAGAGTTGAGGGGAAGACAGGTTTCCAGATACTTTGTATGTAGTAGAAGTAGCTGGTAGAGTTGAGTTTTAACAATTAGAGGGTGGGTTGAAATAAATTGCCAATGGGAGATTTCAAAAGGAAGCTTAAAATTCTCTCCATGAGACCACTTGAATTGTACCACTGTTGTACAGTATTCAATACTTTCCAGATCCTTCTTTTTCAGATGTTGGTACCTCTGTTAAACCTGATGTCAAAAGAAGGGAAAGAACTAGTCTTTTTGGATGTTAATTCTGAGCCAAGCACTGGGCAGGGCACTTGACTCACAAGTAAAGGAGTTATTTTGCCCATAATAACCCTACAAAAGATATTAACCCAGCCTTATTAATGAGAAAATTTTGATTCTAAGAAGTTAAGTAGCCTGCCTAAATAAAGATACCCATAAATGGCAGAGCAGGGTCATTCTGACACTGTATTATTTCCTCCTAGCTTCTGGGACGTTAGTTCTTTACAATGTAGCTTCTTCGTCCAGCTTCAAGTGTTATCAGTGCTCAGAAGTGTCCTGTGAACCCTCATGGCCACCCTTGACTTCTGACCCAAACAGTCCCGCTTTTTTATAGCCATGCGTTTGCACATTGTATGTCAGTACCTGCTTTCTCTGCACCGCTTGGTGACTTTGCACATCAGCTGACAAGTTCTAAAGAGTGATTTTACAGTGGCTCAGCCTCCAGGGAGTTAGCTTGTTTTAGCAGAGTCTCCACCTTTGTTCCGCGAGATTCCTGCAGGTGTCTTCCTGAGCGTTGTGTTGCATTTTGCCCTTTTTATGGAAAGTAGGTGAAGACAGACACCTGTGGGGCTTACGCTAAAGTCAGAAGTAGAGGCTCCATAAACTTCGGTCCATCTGACAGGGATGAGAGTCGTGCGTCTCCCCAAAGTGATTCATCATTAGCCCCAATTGTATGCTTATTGCATTTAACTGGTGATGAACTCATGAAGGAAAAGAAAAATTCCAAGAACAATGAAATACATTGTTAAATAACTGTGTCTGAAAGTCAGAGTGTGATTCAGAATCTTGATATATTACTTTTTCCTTTCTGGGACTAGAAGTCTACTTAAAATAGACGTTTATCATTTGATCCGCACTTATTTTAACAGATTCCCGAGAAATATAAATGCCTACTGCTTGTTTGTATTCAGACCCAAACACCACTATCTACTTTGGAATAAATGAGTATCCTTCTTTCCTTTAACTTTTGCCATTTAGGCTCAGCCTCGCCGACTGTCTAGGGTAGAGATAGGTAATCCTCTCACCGGAAGTCACCACAGCCCCGAGCAAGGTGGGGAGGCCACCACGGTTAGGTATTACACATTGAATTACTTATCTGTCCCTGCTAGTTAAACTTGGCTAACTGATCTTCTAAGTCAAAGGCTAAAGGCTTTTACTTTCCTTTCCTTTCCTTAGGGATACTTCCACATTCTCTATGGGGTGTTCCTCGGCTATGTTCTCAAGACTACCCGTACTATAAATCTCTGAGAGGAATCGGGGGTGGGGGGGGAACCAAAGGCTAAAAACCACCCAGGGCCATTTTTATGCAGGTGTTTTCTGCAACATTACATTTGCGACCATCGAAAACATGGTTCTTGGGGGTCTAACATGTTCTTTGCACATCTGGCCTCTGGGTTCTTCAGACTGTGGCAAGCAGGGTTTTTGCCAAAATGAAAGTGACATGTTGCCTGCTATGATACTTTCCAAACAAATCAGGGCTTTCAATTTATTTCGCTATAAAACTGTCAGATTGCATTGTTTAGGACGCCCTGTGTGGTCTTTATCAAGGGTTTCCTTGGTAAAAGTCATGTAAAAGCAATGGAAAAGATTGCCATAAGGCTACAAGTCTCTGATTTCTTAAAGATTGTTGTTTTATTTTATTTTACTGCAGGGTATTAGATGACCATGTTACCTCTTTTGCCAGGCTACCCCCTAAAGATTGAAATAGAACTCCTTTAAGGGCTTCTGGTCAGAGGTATCTTTATAAGGAATTCTACTGGCCTAATTATCTGTCAAGCATCTTTATTTTTCTTTTCTAGGCATATTTCTTACAAACCAAATAAATAGTGTTTATTTGGCCCACTGTTATATAACCTGACTTGATCACTAAATAGTCTGTGTTCTTTCTGTCATTTTTACTGGACAATTTATATTCTGTGAGACAAAAGGAGATGTGAGATCATCACTACCACCTTCTTCTCCATTTCCTCTATAATAAGTAAGCACATTAGGGGGCGCCTGGGTGTCTAGCTCTTGATTTCAGCTCAGGTCATGATCTCAGGGTCATGGGATCGAGCTTCGTGTCAGGCTCCATGCTCAGCAGGGAGTCTGCTTGAGATTCTCTCCTTTTTTTCCCCTAGGATTTTGAGATCTTGGGGTGGGGGAGGAGGGACGGGGAGAAGCAGACTTCCCACCCAACAGGAAGCCTGACTCGGAGCTCAATCCCAAGACCCTCAGACCATGACCTGAGCCAAAGGCAGATGCTTAACCAACTGAGCTACCCAGGCGCCCCGAAGCATGCAACTCTTGATCTTGGGGTTGTAAATTCGAGCCCCACGTTAGATATAGAGATTACTTAAAAATAAAATCTTAAAAAAAAAAAACGTAAAAAGAACATGTAAGATATGGAACAGTTTTATAGTCATCAACAACAGTCCTCAAAATGGTCACACAAAAACCACTGTAACTTCCCACCAGGTATTCTGCAATCAATAATAATTTGCTTGCTATTTCATTACAGAGCTTTTATTTCATTTCTTCATCAGAGGCCTCAGTCCCAAAGGGAAAAAGAGATAGAAATAGATAAACAACTATACATCATGCGCCATTGCAGAAGGATAAACAAGTATGTGGAAAATCCAAAAGATAGTAGGACTCCTGGACCAGGAGGACTCAGGAGAAAAAGAGCCATGTTTGTGGATTTGTTTGCTGTTGTTAGTGTATAGTCTCCGATGGGAAAACAAAGCATGACAATGGGGAGAATGAAGATGCAAGAGAAAAGTGGGGGAGACTGAGGTGAAAAAAATTCCATTCTGTTGCCTTAAGGATTAGGGAGAAAGAAGTAAAAGGAGGTTTTGAGGTTGAGGGAGGAAAGTTGAAGGGGTTCTTCCAGTATAAACTTTCTCAGTAAAGCAGGTACATGTTTGCTGAAGTGACAAGGGCCGAATGTGGAATCTTGGAGAGAAGAAAAGGTCTGTAGTAGCCTGTAGGAAAAATGGAAGCCACTGGCCAATGATGAGAGTACGGATCAGTGGTCACGGGCACCCATACAAGAGAGGAGAGCTGGAGCAGAGCCTATCCTCATGGTGAGGCGGTTTTTCCCTTCTGTGTTGTGGGCACCAAGAAGTGAGAAAAATGTTGGTTGTGGTTGTGAACTGGCAAGGCAGGAAGCATGGCAGGAGGTCCGGGGGCTGAGAACTTCTGATGAGCATTCTGCTACATGCAGGGCTGTGTGTAGGGAGAGTTGAGTTGAATGATTAACTGGAATGTCCATATGGGATGCAGGTTAGGGAAGGCACAAACAAACCCCACTTTCTCTCCCTTACCAAGATGGCTGCCTGCTAAGGTACCTGGACCCCTGCCTTGTCCCTTGCCTGTCTGGGTCCCCAAATTGCCTTTGCTTCAGACTGTCTCTGATTAGAGCAACACACGCACCTTCTTTCAGCGCACAAATAGGACTATAGAATAAGGAGATACAGAGCTTTTATTTTGTTCTACTCTATGGTCTTTTATCCTTTTTCTGATTTAGCTTCTCCTTTATATATTTTCACTTTCACATGTCAGTAAGTTTAAATGTTTAAACATTTCCCCCTTCAGTAGCCAAAAAGAAAACAAAATAACAGCTAATATAGTTATAAATTTATTTCTAGCTACAGGAGATAAGCTTCAATGCAATATGGCCATAAAGTATGGCTCCTAGGCTTAGGGGAGAAGCAATAAACGTTCATAAATAAAATAATTTTAAAATACTCCTGGCAGTATAAATAAGAGTAAAATATAACTTGTAACTGGCAACACACAGCCAACAACAGAGCTACTTACAAAAGAAAAGCTATAAACTAAAATAGGGAAATGTTTGCAGCTTTGTTGTTACCTTGCACTCTAGGTGGGCGGGCTGGAGAATTCACGGGGGCGGGGGAGGGGGGGATGTTTTTGACTCCCCTTCTGCAGTGTTAGCTCTGTTACATTTCCTGACACCTTCTCATTTGCTGAAGACCTGTGATAATCACCAAGGAAACCCAGGGGTACAGATGCCACAAATAAGAGAGCTCTCAACCAATTTCAAGGTGTCAGAGAACACCTTCAAAAGAAGAGAGAATGGGGTGCATAGGACCGCATCACATGGGTGCGCTTAATGCCGGAGCTCGCCCAGTTCAGGGGTCCCTTGACTTTCAGTCTTGCTCTGCCACTGATCTTGAGAGAGCGATGAAGTTCTCCTGAGTTCCATCTCAGTTTCCCTTTGGGTTTTCAGCTCAGGAGTCGTGTGCATAAAAGCATACAAAATGCAGCAGCATTTCAGTGAGCAGTGCCTTGCTTTGAAGACTATTGAGTGATGGATTATTCTCTAAAAAAAATTGAGGAGCAAGCAAGAGAAAGATCTCCCTCCTTCCTCCTTCTCCCTCTCTCTCTCTGTGTCACACACACACACACACACACACAGAGTCATTCTCTCACTCTAGAATCAGAAGTGAGAACAGATAGGGAATTAGAGAGCCACCAGTAGGATGAACTCAGAATTGATCAGTGCTCTCATTCGATACATTGGTAATTCCCAAGCATTTGTCATCTCGGGCACTGTGATTGTTGCTGAGAAATGGGGGAAACGTGGTCTCTCCCTTGGAGGAGCTGAGGGCCTTGCTGGCCTAGAGTGGGTTATGCTTGACCCATGGAGTGTGTCTGGCCAGGCTTGATGGGTAAGCTGGGTTTCGAAGGTGGTAGACTAACTCTGCAGGAAAGGCGATTCCAGAGAGGGCAGAAAGGAGTCAAGATTGTGAAGGGAAATATGACTGAAAATTAACTGGGCCTCAATTGAGGAGAGCTCTAACTGTCGTTTTAAGGCGTTGGAGCTCTGTTGTGTAAATAACAGGAAGCCATAGACAAATTTTACAACAAGAAGAGCCACGGTTTGTGTTTTAGATTTGTTTTATAAAAAGAAATCTCGGTTGGCGGCAAAGACGAGATGAGAGACTGATGATGAGGAGGGCTTTAGGGAGACAGCAGAAGGACTGGTGTGGGCATTCTATTTATAATTTGCTATGCCTGGTACTGTCTCCAGTTGGGTTTGCTTTTCCTGAATTATGTGGAGAAAGACAAGCGAGCACAGAAATTTAATTCTGAGTTTGATTTCACCGCTTAGTGGCCACGCGTTTGTGGGCAAGGAACTTCAGTCCTGTCTCCTGTCTCTCATCTGTGGGATGGGGCTCACCGTGATGCCTCCCACAGAGGGTTCTAACAAGTGTTAACTGAAATGCAGTATATGCGTAGCCCTGAGAGCTGTGCCCGGGATGTGGTACATGCTAAATATTCTATTTCATGTTTCTTGTTTTTATCAGTTCATTCATTTACTTGTTGGTTTGTTTCATCTCTGCAAATTTGTTTTTAAGACAATCTAGAATAACCTACTGTAAATTGTCATGAGTAGATTTCATGTGCAGAACTTTTCTGACATGTTCACCTCCTTTTCTTAAGTGCTCTTGGGCCAAAATTTTTTAGCAGGAAATAGGAGGATGAGGCCTATAAATTCAAACAGCTACTCCCCCCCCCAATGTAAAGTGTAAACAGGAAATTTTGCAAACAAGGCTGCTGTATGGTGGTCCTTAGTGTCACTGTGGAAATGGGGGCCCAGGGAGGCATTAAGTGAAGTTCCAGTATTAGGAAATTTGGGCAGACTTACTTTATGGTACAACATGGTTCTATTATTCTGATAAACAGATCCTGAAATTCCAGAAACCCAGTGTGAACCACATTTGAATATGAATGCAGAAACACCTTCAACAATCTCCAATAAAAATTTTAATTACCTCTGCCTTTGCTTCCCTCTTTGTGAATGCAACTGAAGTAACACTCTTAAATTGGAACAATAATTATATCTCCCATGAATATAATAAAAATTATTACATAAGTATTTTTATTATAGGTATATTTTATTATATATACATATATATTTGTATGTATTACATAAATAACTACAGACTCCAATATTAGCATTCAGAACAAAACTCTTGTAGGAGAGGAATCATTCCTTATATCTACTTGTGCAGAGCCAGTGTTCTGTTTCTTTTGGGCTCTCGTAAAACAGAAAGCTGGCCCCATTAGGTTATAGGAAGAGTCTTTAGGATTTGGAGAGAAAAACTAAATATCTTGCAAGTTTTTGCCTCTGAAGATCTGGGAAAGCAGTTCTTGCTAGAGGGAGATAAATATAACCCCTCTGTATAGTTGAGGTGAACAAAGCTCTCCTTGATACTGAGTGTTTTTATTCTGCCTGAAAGTGAACTCTGCATTGATGGAAGGGGTTCTTCTATTTGATCCATCAAGATTACCAAGTCAGGTATCCCATCCCCGACTAAAATACTGGAGCACAAAATCATGATTAAAGTTTATAGAAACCAATTCATGAAGTGGCAAGAGATTACAGATTCTGCGTTTCCCCCCTCTTGGTGACTAGGAATTAAGTTTCAATAGCATTGAGGAATTCTGAAAAAAAAAAAAAAACACCCATAAGTTATTTAAATGATATTCTTCAATTTTTCCCCTGGATTCATGGCTAAGGAATTTTGACGAGTTCATAAATTAGGACAATGTTATTGTTTTGTAATAAGATAATTTACTGAAAATATTTTTGCAGGATTGTGATTGCACGGTTGGAATAATGAGCAAGGCTTGCAGAGGAATCCGTGATCTGTAATCCTAATCCTGGCAGGCGCAGATGTGTGACTTTAGTAGAGTTAATTTACTTTCTCTGATAACACTTGTCCAATCTCCTTTGAGGGGCTTTTCTGAGGATAAAATGAGGGGAGTTATGTGAAAGCAATTTAAAACATAAAAGCACGAAGAGTATCTAAATGAAGTTGCTGAACATGCACAAGGCATCTCAGTAGAACAAACGGAAGTAAATGTTGCAGGTGTTTTTGTTTGATTTCACAGGCAACGAGGGAAACTCTCAGTCGCCACTGCACTACCCTTGGTGATGCTCTTCGAAAAGAGAATGATTTTGCTCTTATAATTGATGGGAAAACCCTCAAGTACGCCTTAACTTTCGGAGTAAGACAGTATTTCCTGGACTTGTCTTTGTCATGCAAAGCTGTTATTTGCTGCAGGTAAGTCCTCCTTAATATTGTGATTTCAGTAAACAGCACCTCAATCCTAAGTTCTTGATTTATGAACTTCCTCAAAGTTTTTCTGTCCAGAATTTGTCACTGTCTGGTTATTATTTCACTCAAGATTCACAACCTGGAATAGAATTTAGTAGAGGTTTTTTTTAGGTGAGTCCTACTGATCCTTGGTAATTATTGTTTATAATTCGAATCGACAGGTTTCTAGCCATCTCTTGTGTTCCGATTGTCTTATTTCCCTCATTTCCATCTAGGGTTACCTCTGTAACAGTTCTGTTTTCTAAACATCAGTCTTGGATCCTGCTTGGGGGCTTAACTTTAGGCAGTGGCACAGCAGGAGGTGCTGAGTCATTTTCCTGAAGACCATTTCTTGTCCGTACATTCCTCTTTCCTCTAATTGATAATATTGCCCATTTCCTAAATTAGAATCTGTTTTGAATTATTAAGGCTTAATCCATAGAATTACATTTTCATAAACTGTTTAGCTCTAGTCCTTCCTGAACTTCTTATCAAAGAATCTTCCCCGTGTCTTGGTCGAAATCGTTCATACTTTGTCTTCCTAAAATTTGAAGTGTGTTCATGATTCTGCTTGACTGTGAAACCTAAGTCTTTTCCTCTTTGCCGTACACTCACTGAGAACCTTACCAGCTGGTCCCACCAGGTCTGGGGTGGCAATGTCTCCAGCTGCTTCCACTCCCCTCAGGAGAGGAAATCTTAGCAGGGCTTCTGAAGAATTTGCCAAAATTTATCCTCTTAACATTATTGTTAAAATTTTTCTATTTGCTTTAATTATTATCTTAAAAAATACATTTACTAATAAAAGAGTATTAGCTTTTTAAACCCTCTTTGTCTGGGCTGATTCACTGAAATATCCTGTGTATAATTTGTCTCCACGTTTATAAGCCATGCCTTGTAGATATTTCCTGAATTTCCATCAGAACATACTTTGTGAAATATAATTTAAACCAAACTTAATAAGTACCTTTTACAAAGCATCATTTCAACCTATAAAATTGTATCATACTCAGAGAATTAAAAGTTGCTTATTCCAGGAACCATATTATTTCAGTCATATGTTTTTCTTCACTGTAGCATGTATTAATAAACGCTACCATAGAGCTCTTGGAAAGCCTGTTGTACACACACTTTTTGGGGGGGACTTTATTTATTTGACAGGGGGAGGGGGAAAGCACAAATAGGGGGGGAGTACAGGGGAGGCAGACCCCCCACTGAGCAGGGAGCCTAACACAGGACTCCATCCCAGGACCCTGGGATCATGACCTGAGCCAAAGGCAGACGCTTAACCAACCAAGACACCCAGGGCCCCCTATACGCACATATTTAATATGAGTAAAAATTAGGCTCTCTGCTTAATCATGAAGACAGTATTGTAAATTACCTTGACAATCTCATTTGCACTTTGATATTGCCATGCTTTTTAAAATCTGCTTTTCCGGGGCGCCTGGGTGGCTCAGTGGGTTAAAGCCTCTGCCTTCGGCTCAGGTCATGATCTCGGGGTCTTGGGATCGAGCCCCCCTTTGGGCTCTCTGCTCAGCGGGGAGCCTGCTTCCCCCTCTCTCTCTGCCTGCCTCTCTGCCTACTTGTGATCTCTCTCTCTCTCTGTCAAATAAATAAATAATCTTTAAAAAAAATTAAAAGAATTAAAATCTGCTTTTCCAGGGACTTTTCTTGATTCCTTGCTAATCTTTTGACCAAGTCTTAGGAATGTTCAACTCTGACACACTTCCATCAGGAAGACTATGTGCCAGATCTGGTCATTTAATCACTTTCACTAATGGGATCACGAAGATCAACAAAAGCTTGCTCCAAAGCACGGTCGTGCTAGGAGGGCTGGCTCATGTTTGCAAACCAAACGTAATCCAGAGCTCTTTAGATACAGTGACCCGTTCCCTGAGTCAGCACCCATGCCGGGCCTACTGTGTGCTGGGCAGAGAACTCTGCACATACAGGGCTGCATACGGCTTCCTGCCTGCTCTCCTTCATGTCGCCTTTTTTTTTTTTTCTGTTTTAAGTAGAATCACAGTTGCTTTGAAAGATGTGGGAGGCCGATATTCCTAATGCAGTCACTGCAGCTGAGCCTCATTCTTAGAGCATTGCTTAACACAGTACCTCCCACCATTCTTCAAAAAGTAGAACCACAAATTTAAACAATAGCAGAGGGAGAGAAGTAGAAAGCAGTGTCAAGGGAGAAAAAATATGTTTGTGCACTTGTGAAATTCCCTCCCGAGGTCCTTGTTCTGGATGCTCACAAGTCATGTGGACCTCGGGGCTCCTCCAGGCCCAGGCCCCTGGGAGGGAATCACACTTGGCCACGCACGTGCAGAGCAGCTCAGAAACTGAACCTGGAAGAATGTGTGATGTGTGTGGCCCCTTCCTCCCTCCGTCCTGTTCTATGTGTGTTCGAGGACCTGAAGGTCCCTATGTACACACTGGATTTTATTTAGAGTTTTGAGGCTTTGTTGTTTGTTTGTTTGTTTTGTTTTGTTGTAAGTAAAATATCTTTCCTCAGCTTTTTCTTCTAATCACCTTCCTACTCTCTCTCTTCCCATGAGGACCGTGGTTCGACTTCCGGTCTGGAGGTCACTTTCAGTGTTGCGAATTCATCCAAGCCTATAATTACATCAGTGCCAGTGCTGGAGTTATGTCTGTGCATCCTCTTGGCCTGGCACCTCTTAGCATTTTAACTGCTGGCACAGACCATTTTCTTGTCATTTAGCCCTACTGACCTTGAAGTATAATTTCCATGGTAATGCTTCTATCGCTTGCGAGGAATAGGCGGGCAATTCGGTGTATCTTTCTTTACCATTAAATGCAAGCGTCACTCCAGGCTTCTCAGAGGATTACAGTCTTCCCAGCCGCTGGAAATTCTCTATTTTCCTCCAGTAAAACAGACACTCCAGATAAATACTGAATATTATCTCAAAATACGGTGCTGTCTCGCAACTTTGCGTTCACCCTGGCTTTCTGGGTTTTCCCCTCCAACTACTCTCCGATCTTTTGTCAGTCCTCACGTGGAGATAATTCCAAGTCTTCTGTCTGCTGCAGCCTTCTCTTTGCCACGGTAGAGTGAAAGTGGAGGGGGAAGCCTTCCCATAATGGATAATGAGGCTCCCGATGTTAGTTCCGTCTTCAGGATGTCATCGGCCGCTTTCTTCCCTGACATGATCAGCGTAAAGGGCAGAAGGCAGTTTTCGGTGTCTGCCTAATTGACACAGTTATAGGGATGAGCGTTTTCCCTCCACAGCCTGCAGCTGAATTGAAAGAAACAGTTGTTCTCAGTCAGGAGGTCATTACATCTCTTCCCACCACTTTCTGAGGGGACTATTCAGAGACAGAAATAATCCCCTCATTCCAAAATTATTCAGGGCTTTGGAGTCCTGGTTTTGGTTTACAAAGGGAAGGTTTCATATTATACCTCAAGTAATTTTTTTTTTAAGGATGGAAAATCCAAGAAGTAAAATGAAATCTGTCTTTATCAGCCCAGCAAGTACTCTATTTTTATAGATACCATGAAGCTTTTGTTTTTTACCTCTGTGCCCATTTACTGTACAACCTGAGTAGTTTCATAGGAAGTAGGCATCTAATGTCAGAGGAGTTTTGGATAAGTTTTCTTGGTTATAAACATAATCTCCTTGTGGTCCTTCTTTTCCCCTGCTCAAGTATACCAGTTCTTATCATTGATGGGATCAGGTGCTTTTGAACAGCACAAAAACTGGGGCTCATCCCCCCCACCCCCGCCAAAAAAGTACACACACACACCAATAGGTGAAATTGAATGCACCATTTTAGGGGCTTTGCAGACCCCCTGAAACTCTTGGACAGGTAGGAGAGGGAAAATCTTGCTCCAAGACTTGTAGAGATTTATGGGCATAGCTAAAATCAAGAACTGTTCTGCAAAGTGGCACTTTATCTGAGGATTCATGAAATTCTTGTACAAATTTTTAACCTCTCTGGCACTTTGGATACCTAATGGAATTTCTCTGGCTTTGGTTTTTGTGGCCTATAAAATGAAGAGCCTGGCACATACAGCAGTGAGCCAAATCCTCCTCGGAGCCTGGATGTCTAAGTGGCTAAGAGCAGAGCTTCTCTGGCATGGAAAGGTGGGAGAACTATGCACATATGCATCCTTCCTTGATAATTTCCTTCCAGCTCGAAAGCTTCTGGACCAGAGGACCCACTCCTAGGCCTTTCACTTTCTGAACAAACCCTACTTCTGTGGGCCACTCTCCGCTGGGAAGGGTCTGTCTACTGCTTGGATCAGCTTAATTTGGGGAAGCATCTGTTCTACCTCTTTTAATATTCCCTCCAGAAGAGGATGGGAGTATTGCAGTGAAGTATGGCTATGTGTTAAATCGCATGTGGTTTCTGAGATCCTCATCAGTTCACATAACCCAGCCTTTCAAAGAATTTTACATTTTTTTCTGTAGTTGTCAGTTTCATTTAAACATATTTTGAAACTTATGTTCTGTGACAGTTGGTTGAAAATTGGCCTAGAGCCTCCAGCTTTTAGACTGTCTAGTAATCACCATTCTCCTACATAATTTATGTACTCATGTCTTCTGAAAAGCAGAAGTTAAATTGAACTAAGCATTTTTCCCTACTTGCAACATCTCTAATCAAAGTTTAACCCCCTTTCAGGCCATTTTCCCCACAGTGCATAAAAAAACACTTGACTTCAGTGAGTGTCGTCACTCGGGAGTGGCATTCCAGGCAAAACCTTTCACCTCAGTCTGATCAAGTGGTCCTCCTCGAAGAGGTCTAAAGGGACACTTCGAATACTTTCTGTCATAGCATAAGTGCATTAAGCAAAGGGTCAAGATAGATCTACTTCTCAAATCTTTGGGGATTGTCCTAAACCTTAACCTAAACCTAAACCTTAAGGATTTCTCTAAATAAATGTTCTACTTAAAGGGTAGTTATAAAGCACAAATGAAGCTAATAAATGCTCAACAGACATTCCTTTAAAGAAAAAAGTTTATGAACACCGTTGGATGCCAAGCAGATGTTTGGCTTTGAGAAGTCTTACAAACTGTTAATGAATGTCAACCCCATATTTGCTTCCAAGAAAACATGAATAAATGTTGGAAATGTTGAGAGACTATTTCTTTCATACGTGTGTGGCTAAAAGAGCACATCCTGAATAAATTTTATAACTTCATAAAATGGCCGTATTTTGCTTTCACATAATATAATAAGCTGTTTAGCCCTGCCTGTCTTATTTGCTGCCACGTCTCTACTGAATAATTTTCAAGGAGCAGCGAGGCCACGTTATAGCCTATTAGCCACTTAGGATGTATGCAGTCCCCGCCAGAGAAGTCCGTATTTGATAGGAAAACTTAGATTGGTAAATCTAAACACTTGAGAATTCCACTGTAATTCAACATTATATAGTTGTAGATGTGATTGGTTTAGATAAACCACCATCACCCAACACACACATACACCAGTGAGAATTGCAGATCGTAGAATTCTAATAAAACAGAGTTAATCTCTATTGGAAAGTACATAAAGTATAAGCATGCAACTTAGTGAATTTTCACAAAGTGAATATACTCCTGTATCAAAAGTACCCGAGCATGACCAGCACCTCAGAAGCCTCCTCGTGCTCCTTTTAGCATTATTATCCTCCTGAGAGTAACTGTTATCTTGATTTCCATGATCATGCCTCTCTTAAGTGGTATCTTATTCATTTCAGTCTTTTTCTGTTTTCTGTCTTGCTAACTTGGAATAAGCGTACATATCTTCCATAACTACATTCAAATTCATGATGACGCTTTTCTGTTCAGCAATTTTAAGTACAGACTCTGCAGCTTCCCAGCAAGTCGTCCCTAAAGCTTTACATAAATCAATAAGTCAGCACACTAATGTATTCTTCAGTCAAAAACAAATCCACCTAATAGATTACGTACAGTTCTCCTTTAGTTCTATGGTGATGGAATAAAGGACTTCGTTTTCCGATTTGTTAACGACATGATATATGTAACCTACAACATTTCTTTGATCTGTCTACTGACCTGATTTTGTGTGGGAAAGAAAAGCAGAGTTACTTTAGTGTAACTGGGTCTCCTTGAACCTATAAGGTTTCTAGTGATTACCTTCTTTCTAATAAACCCATTTGAGCCATCCCCATTTAGGGCAAATTTAAGGCTTGGTGTTTGGGGCTAGGCTAGAGTTCCAAGAGTCAAGACCAGATAGGATGTAAGCCATGACTGTTTAACAGCTATAGGGCAAAGAGTCATGAGAAGGGAGAGACTGGATCCTGGGGGAAAATGATCTTGGAAAACAAAAGGCATATTACCAAGAGAACAGAAACAGAGACCAAAAAAGCACAGAAAACAAGCTGTAAGTTAAGACGTGAAAGAGGAAGTGGTTCCAGATAGCATTTTCCAAGAGGAAAGGAGTATTCCAAGGAGCAAAGGTGGGCAAACTTTCTCTGTAAAGGGCCAGATAGTAAATATTTTAGGTTTTCTGGACTATCCAGTCTCTGTCATAGCTACTCAATTCTGGCATTGTAGCATGAAAGCAGCTCCAGACAAAATGTAAATGATGGGGATGGCTGTGATCCATCATAGACCTTAAGAGACTCAAATTCCATCAGTTGTCCCTTTTATATTTTGTGCTTTTCAAATTAGTAAGAACTTCCCACTCATGAAAATATTCTCAGACATCTCTTTTGTTAACATCACAGCTTTCTGTTTTCCATACAGGTCCTTAATCCATGTGACAATTATTTTTGTATATCTTAGGAAGAAGGGATCTGATGTAATTCATTTCTACATAGCAGATTCTCCCAATACCATTTACTAAGCAATCTACCATTTTCTGTCTGCTTGTGATGCTGTACACTTTAGCACTCAGGCTCTGGGGCCAGACTTTCCAGAGTCTAAGTCCAAGCCCTACCTCTTCTTGGCTGAGCACTATGTTGTCTAACTTCTCCAGCTTTAGTTTCTTCATTCTTGAAACAGAGTTAAAAATAATTGCTCTTATAGAGCTGTGAGGAATAAGTGGGTTAATATGTGTATTCAGTGCATTGGTAGCTATTATTAAAAATTATGTTACTCTTAGAACTCAAATCTCTAGCCAAAATGTAGCCACGTTTTGATGGAATTATGGCCTAATTGAATATTTCTGGTGAGAAATCATACATAAAGATTCTCTCAGATCATCATGGCTTTTCCTATGGCCTGAATTCTATTTTGTCTTATACTTATAATGCTAACCTGGCTTTCCTTTGTTTTGTATGTGTCTTGTCTTTTTCTTTTTCCTAAACCCTTATGTTCATTCCTTTTTTATAATATGGTAGTTAAGAATACTGTCTCTAAATCCACACTGCTTAGGGTTGAATCCTGGCTTCACCATTTATTTATTCTTTTGCTTTAAATTATATACTCTCTCTGTGCCTCAGTGTCTTCATTTACAAAATGACAATAATAGTAACCTATCTTTTCTAGGGTCCTTCTGAGAATTGAATGAATTAAAAAAATTAGAGAGCTTAAAACATAGTGAGCAAATAAGTGTTCTATTAGCTATTATTATTAAGTATGTCCCTTAGACACCATATATTGGTGGATCTTTTTATTTTAATCTAACCAGAGAATCTCATCCAGTGAATTTAACCCATTTATATTTATTATAATTATTACTATGTTGCCCTCATTTCTTTGATCTTATTTTGAGTTTTTCATTTATTTATCCTTTTTTGTTTCTTCTCTTCCTACCTTCCTCTGTCTAATCAGATTATATTCTGCCAGTTTGCAAGCTTTACAGTCTATATTCTGTCTAGTTATTTCTAAGGTTTTGATAACCTTATTTTTGCTTAATGTCTATATGTATTAGTATGTCCCTTGTTCCCTGCCCCCCTCCATAGGGAGACAAGAACTGAAGATTTGAAAGTAATTCTGTGTATACATCCAGAGTCAGTCAGATCTTATTTCTTTTGTAAGTAATCTGCTTTTTCTCTCTAGAAACCTGTAGAAATTTTTCTTAATCTTAATTTAACCATAATGTGTTGAGGAGTGAATATCTTTTCGTTATATTTCTTTTTGGCACTGTACAGTCCTTTTTAATAGAAGAACGTGTTTTTCTTTAATTCTAGAAAATTATTCTGTTTCATTCTGTCCCTCTTTATTCTCTTATTGAACTCCCATTATGAATAGTCACCTATATTGCTCCATTTCTTTTCATTTTTCTCACAATCTTTTATTTTCATTTAATTTCCTAATATCTTTTGAGACAGTTCTTTTTAATTTGAACTTCCAGGCACTATTATTACTATTCAGTTTACTATTAGCTTTTTTATTTTAACAGTTATATTTTTATATTACTTATCTTCAGTTTGTTCTTCATTATAACTGCTTGTTCTGGTTTCATGTTTTTAGTATCTTCCTAAATCTTGCCAAGGTATTGTTTGGTTTGTTTTTTTTTATCAGACCTTTTAAAAACTCTTGTTAAATCTGTTTTTACTAGTTCTACTTTCTTATAAGTGATTGTAATTTCTTTTGTACTCATGATCTTCTCTTGTTTTTTCCTGTGAGATATTTTTCCCTAATTGACAGTAAAGTCCTTTGAGACTTTACTACATCCTAACTTGAGGTAGAGTTGGAGACAGGACTCAGTCTGAGCTTCACGAATCCATTTTCCCCTTCTTCCTTTGCCCAACTATTGCTCTTGTTAGAGGTAGCCACGTTTTGATGGAATTACTTAGGTAAGGTAACAGTGAAGGCTTTGTTAACCCAATAACCTAAGTCATTAGCACCTGTCCCTGCCTGGCTTCATGCCCTGAGGTTGACTAGAAAGCTCTAACTTTCCTCTTCCTAGGTATGAGGTAGAAATTTTTCTGGGGTCTTAGTTTTAGGGCACTGGGGAATACTCCTGAAATTGGGGAGTCTTTCAAGCCTGTTGTCTGGTGGAGTCTGAGTTTCCAAAAGCTCCAAACCTACACCAAAATTTTCAGTTACAGTGAGAGGGGAGCCCATTTGCTTCATCTAACCCACTCTCACCTCCCTGACACTGGTCAGCCTGGCATCACACAGGGCACCACAGGGAGTGAATAGTACAGCTGAAAAGCTTTCCCTGCCTGTGTGTTAATCTATGAGCCCTAGCACACCACTCTTTCCTTTTACGCCATTTACCTCCCAACAAGTAGCCACTACTTCATGTTTCCCCCAAAGGTTTCTCATAGATTTTTACTAAGTGTGACCCTCAAATTTAGCACACTTCTTTAGCTCCTGGCATCTGCAGGATTTTATTTCCATTTCTGTCAGTAACCAGCACTAGGTATTTCTAAGAGGAGAAAAAAGTCTTTGGTGAAACCCATCCACATAGGAGAGAATTCCCAAAAAGGAGGGAGGGAAGGAAAAAAGGAAAAGCAAGCTGATTCCCTTACAGTCTAAGGAAGTTCCAGCCCTTCCTCACCCAGAGTCACAAGAAAAGGGAAGAGAACCAGTGCCCGTGGGCGCTCCAGCCAGGTATCAAGAATGGAAAGAGATGGAGGCCCACAGCTCTTATCACTCTAAGAGCAAGGTCACAAAAGAGCAGAACTAGAAAGGGGAAGCCTTCTAGGCCTTCTTGAGTAGACATGCTTCCCAGGTGGGAGTGTACCATTCCCGTAGGCAAGACTCCCTAGACAGAGGAAGGTAGCTGGACCTTGTGCCATGAAGGAGAGATTTCTGTCTCTCTCTACCACTTTTGTCTCCTTGGAGCAAGAGCCCATAGAGAGACCACTGTCCTATATATAGGCTCATAATATTAACTCCTGGTACAGTATTTCAATAAATGTTCTTAAATCAATAACTATTAGGGGCAGAAGGAAGGTCCTAAGATCTTGTATTTTCTTCTCCGTTCTGCTCTTTATATTCTTCCATAGAAATTTCATCACATACTAAAAGATCATTTAAACACTTGATGAGTGAGTAAATGCCTGAATGCACATCACCAGCTCTCCTTTTTTTTCTAAGCTTAGTTCTGACTCTTCAGTCAGTATACTTAATGATGCTGCTAGGATATCTCACTGCTTTCTGAACTTCCGAGGGTCTAGAACTTCCCTGAGAATTTTTCCCTTTAAATCTTCCTACTTTTTCACTAATGTTTAGACCATCATTTTATCCGTCACTCACATTTGAAACCTCAGGGTCATCTCTGATCCCACTGTCATTCAAAACCCCCTACTCACCCTGTGTGTCCTTTCTTTTCATTTTCTTTTCAATTCAGATACATATATAGAGATAGGTAGAGTTATCTACCTACATGAAAAAGATACATTTTGGTGAGCAACCCAAATTAGTATTTTTGATGCACTGTTTCTACCATGCTCTTTTTTTGGCTCAAAAGCTTTTTAGGTAATGTCTCCTGTTGCTTAGAGCTAGCTGTGATATTCAGACTTTCTTATCCTGACATATAGAGGCCCCTGTCATCTGGCTTTAATCCATTCTGAGTATACCCACTTTCCCTTGAAGAAGTGGTGTGTTTCTTCTCTACCTAATAATTTTCTATCTGTTTTTCCCTATCCCAGTGACAAAGCCTAGAGAATCCAATATCCCTTATGTACTTCCTCTGCAATCTAGATACAAAACAGATTAAACAGACTTTGCCTTCCAGCAGCAAACAGTGAAAAATGAGTAAGAGTTTCAGTGTTAGTATAATGACATATGAGATGAATTTCTTGTTTTTGCAAAATTACCATTTATTCCATTCCACTACCATTTTTACATCTGCTTTGGGCTGAATGTAGTGCTAGGTTCTAGATAACTAGACGTAATAGGAGAGAAAGACAGAAAGACATAAATAAAGGAAGTACTGAAAGGAAGAAAGAAAGGAAAAAGGAGGGGAAGGAAAGGAGGAAAGAGAGGAAGGGGGGAAGGGAAGGGAAGGGAAGGGAAGGAAGGAAGGAAGGAAGGAAGGAAGGAAGGAAGGAGGAAATGAACAGTAGCACTGTAGATAAACTGTTCTCTGGTGTGAATACTATAATAAAGATTTCTACTATCAAGAATTTTCTCTTTGGGATTTTGATAAGGTATAGTTTCCAGCTAGAAGTTTGGAATGCCTGTGAACACACCACGTGCATGAATATTTAGATATTCACTATAAATACAATCAGTCCCTATTTAAAATATTATCAGAACCCTTGTAACTGGAGACAGTAATAGTTTACCTATAACAACCCGAATTCTTAAAAAAAAAGAAGAAGAAGAAGCCGCCACCGCCACCATAGAAGAATTGCATCTAAAATTCATTGCAGGGGGGCACCTGGTTGGCTCATTCGGTCAAGCTTCCAACTCTTAATTTCAGCTCAGGTCTTGATCTCAGAGTCCCTGAGTTCAAGGCCCACCTTAGGCTCCATGTTAGGTGTGGAGCCTACTAGTTAACTAACTAACTAACTAACCAACTAAATAAAGAAAGAAAATGCATTGCAAAATGACCTCTTTTTTTAAAGTTACTTTCCCTTTTTATCCCGTGGAAAGCTGTCTGTATTTTATTTCTGTCGACTCAATCCCTGTATTATAAGTTCCCCTCGGTGCCTCTGACTGCACAGTATATCAACAGATGTTGCTCTTGGAGACCAGGCAAGAACTCACTCACCAGTCATTTGAATAACATAGTTCTCTTACCTAGAAGTAGTTGAATGTTTCATTATGTACCATGTGCTAAGTATAGTTTTGGAGATGCTATGTAAGCAGCTGTTTTCATTCCAGTAATAAATTGATGATGAGTTTCCAGAAGTGTTAGCACATTTATGTAATTTCGGTACACGTAAGCAATTTTTTTGCCAAATTTTAGTGCCTCCTCAATTCAAAACTTTACAAAGGAGCCTAACAAATTTTGGTTTGAAGAAGAGTCAGGATCTCAAAAGTTTTTGTCTTAAGTTATTTTCTCTCTTTTTGTGATTTTTTTTTATTAGCAGAATATGACTCGGGGGGGAACAAATAGATTGGTATTTGCAAGGAGGAATCTTAGGAAGTGTGTTGCAAAGGAAAATACAGCAGACACCCCCACTAACAATCCTGACCTCGAAATAGTCACTAAGTTGAGAAAATAGCCCTAAACTTAGTAAATACAGGGACTCCAGACATGCAGGCTCACTACAAAAAATACTACAGAATTTAAGAAACACTATAATCCTCCATGTTCTTTACATTTTTTCTTAGATTCACCTTCTAATGACAACTTTATAGTAACTTTTTAGTCTACAGTATGTTTTTGAGAGTATATATTATCAACATAATTTCTAGTGTACATAATGAGATATTGTTTAGGTTTCCAATCTAGAAACAATATATAAGGAATTATTGCACTCCTTTTGGCTACCTATAGAAAGTCCCCTAAAATATCCTTTATTATGTGTCTGCACATATCATCTTTATCCTTATTCCATTCAAAAAGGTGATTCACTTAGCTGATTCCATGAAAAGAGTGTAAAATGAGGCTCAGTTAGGATGGGCTCCCCTCTATACTTTTGGCTTAAGTGATAAAAATTTCCAGTACTCTGATCTAATGTTCATAGGGCAATGAGAGTTACTACATAGCAAATAAGAAAAATAATGAATAGCCGGTGCAGATACTGTAGCCAATTTAATATCCGAGAAGCATTTCTGCACTCAGTGAATTGCTAGTTTGTATCGCAAAGGACCACCTTCTGTTTGTGGAGCCACAGGAAGAAAACTGGACCTTTACAGTGTGTGCTGAGTATGTAGTCTTTTTCCACAAGCCTCTGACTTCTCTTAAAAATGAAAGAGCAACAGTAGAGGAGAAGAGAATTATGTATGATTTAAGTCCTGATATAGACCCATGCATGGTTTAAAAAAAAAGTCTAGACTAGAAAGCTTTTATATGATGTTTCTGAATTATGCATTGGGTCCCTATTGGCATTTGTAAAACTTAGGTTTTAGGTATTCTCAGCCACGGACATGTGATTTTTTTGATAGACATTTGGAAGAGTTAGCATGTAGTAAGGTTGTTCTAGACCATTCTGGAAATTGTACAAATATAGATGCATATGTACAAAAGTCAAGAAAGTAAATAAACTCTAATGTGTGAATTCAGATGGTAACCTTTATTAGACGGAAGGACAATCATTTTGAAGTGAAGAAATTTAGTATATGCTATTCCCTTTGCCTGACATGAACTCTCCTCACGTTGTCAAGGCCAAGTCAAATTCTAACTGGTCAAGGAAGCCTCTTGCAGCCCATTCTGATTTCCACATCCTCTAAAATTGTTAAGTACTGGCAATTACATCAAGTAGCTTTATGCTACGCTGATTCTTAATGTCTTACAAGTTTGTTTTTGCTATCTTGTGACCTTATAACAAAGGAAAATTTTTTTAAGTGGATGCTGTAAAAACAGTTGATCTTTTTAACTGATTTCAGCTTGACTAACCTGAGTCCCCTTGAACCACATTCTCACCCTAAGACGCGCTCTTGGGGCCCACAGCACATCAGGCCCAGAGCTGGGGGGACACTTTTCATGAGTTGACTCGAGGCTTACTGAGCATCAATCAGTCAACATTGTTTCTAGGAAAACCAGGGATGATGCTCTAGGGAGACTTTTGAGTTCTTAAAAAACTTGCTATATAATCTAGAGTGGGTAAGAGAACAGTAAACTGGGGTGGAGGCATCATTCTATTCTGATTTCCACCTTCATGGATCCAGCCGTGGATTACCCCTTGTAAGCGAGGTTTCTGCCACCAAAAAACGATCAGCATTTCAAACAGCAGACCCCTGTGCAAAGCAGGTTCTTTGCTCTACTTCACAAGTTGGTATGTTTATGAGCTAAATGTTTTCTGTATGTCTATTTTACTTTTTATGAATCCCCCCACTTAAATCAGACATCTTTTTTTAAACAACCAACTGCCATGTCAAACTCATCAGAAAGGAAGGCTTCCACTGTTTCCTGAATGTTCTTCCAAGCCCATTGTCTGCCGTTAGCTCCTGCTAGGAACAGTTGCAGTGTAACTTTGGGGAGGCCTTCCACTATATCATCATCTTTAATACACACACACACACACACACACACACACACACACATTGCTCTTGCCAAGGGGATTAATACTCTGTTTTTAACACCCGAGTTAACCACACTCACAAAGTCGGTGAAGGTCCTCAGCCAATTTTAATTTGGGGGCGCTGAAAATTATAGTGTCAGGCAGAGAAAATAGTGGTTGGCTTAATAACCATGAAGAACGAAAACAGAGCTGAGTCCGGCTCTTTTCTGATGTTGCTTTAAATCACTACTATTAGCTCACCATATTAGCAGAGATTTCCCCTTTATTACACATTTAGCCGATGGGAAAAAAAATACCACTGTTTTCTAGCTCCATCGATCCCATGGTGTGACCTCACAATTATTTACATGGTAAGCCTGTTAAATTGTGAAAGGAGTTTGATGAATGTTCAAATGCTTCTCTCTTTTCCTGTCCATTTCCCATTTGCTGTTTAGATCATTTCTTGGTGAGCCTTCTTTTTTGACATTTACTAAATGTTAGCTGTAGTCCGTGTTTAAAACATTGGCCTGGAGCCAGTGGGCTTACCAATTTATATTAGCCTGTTAAGAGAAATTAAATAAAATGTGAAAGTGAAAGGAAAACTGCTTCAAAGAAAAATGGGGGCCAACCGTGAAAAAGCCCGTAATGGCTGCTACTCACACCCATTCACTTGCTGTGCTCACAGTTGGGTCATTTTGTGCTGGTGCCAGATCCTGAAAGGAAATCCAAAGACAGAATTAAACATAATTCTTGGTACTCAATAAATGGTTGCTATATGAAGGAATTATGTTTCATTCTTTCGATCAGCACCAGCAATGCAAAAGTGAGGAGACCGGTTCACTCTGCAAGGAACTCACGCTCTCCTGTCATGATTCTTAAATGTGCGGTGAAACCCGGGCCGCTCT
Source organism: Nasua narica (assembly GCA_028533885.1). NCBI lineage: Eukaryota > Metazoa > Chordata > Mammalia > Carnivora > Procyonidae > Nasua > Nasua narica. Next base: position 30,496,513 of record CM052800.1, on the reverse strand, counting down.
GACGGAAGGCTTTCAGAAGGGCAGGAGGGCCTCCTCTATGTACATGTCTGTGCTGGGAACTATTCCTAAAGAAATACTCAGGGAAACTGCAAGATGGCATCTTCCACAGTAATGTTCTCCATCCAGAGTAATAGAGTAGAACAGAGTAATTACTCTCCATGCAGAGGAAGAGATGACTTCCCAGACGTCCCAGCAGATATGTGGTAGACACCTATCCCGCTTCACCTTGATAAAGAGCTTAACGAGTTATTTGTCTGGAGCACTGACGTGGTGTGTGTGAGTTGTTTCTTCGTATTTAATTACTGTCTTCATAATTCACCGACTCGGTTCCCTGTTTAGTTTTCCTCTTTTAATTGCCCATCAGTGTGCATGATACAGTGATGGTGCTGATGCACACTGCCTCTGAACCCTTCCCTCATCGTCGTGGGCTTTATTTCTGAAGTGGCTTTTAAAGCTCTGTGATACACTGATCCAGCGTTAATACCAAATATGATTTCAGTGCCGAGGCTGGTGTCCTCTGTTGCTGATCCACGTCTGTATAAAAGGCTGCTTGATCCCACTTGGCCCTTAGTACCTTTGGGAAAAAATTGAGCCACGTGGACTATGTAATTAGGCATTTGGCATTGATTCCGGTCGATTCTTCATGGTGCTTGAGAACAGGTCAAGAGGTTAGCCGATTCCCTACTGCTAATTTGAGTTCTAAGTTGTTTTAAATGTAGATCTGGTACATTATCTAAGATCTGCTTCCAGAGGCTCAAAACTTCTATCTTCCAGGTACAGTATTGGATTTGGTTAGTATAGAATTTAGAATTTCTAAACTCCAATGTTATTTCTTTAACAAATTAATTCAACCGTTCTGGGAAAATAGCGGTTAGGAGGGCATTGGGGCTTCTACTTATCACCTAGAGGTTTGCTTCTTAGACTTGACTTTTCCCTTAAAGTGGCAACCAGGTTAACAAGAACTGAACGTTTGCAAACCTAAGACTTTTCCAGAATGGTGTTTCATGGAACTCTTCCTTTGGATCTTCTGCTTCTTTTGTCCTTCAAGACAGTGACATTTCAGAATTCCTTTTTTTTTTTTTTTTTTTTTTCAGAAAGCGGAGGTAATTGACAATCTGTTCTAATTTAAGGGTTTCTCCTCTTCAAAAATCTGAAGTTGTTGAGATGGTTAAGAAACAAGTCAAAGTCATAACGCTAGCAATTGGTGATGGAGCCAATGACGTCAGCATGATACAGACGGCGCACGTCGGGGTCGGGATTAGTGGCAACGAAGGCCTTCAGGCAGCTAATTCTTCTGATTACTCCATAGCTCAGGTAAAGCAGCCCTTCTGCAGAACACAGCATGAGTCTCAGCCGACAATGTGAAGAGAAAAGTACTCATTCTTTTCCCTACTAATTCTTTTCTACTTTTATTTTAGTTCAAGTACTTGAAGAATTTGTTGATGGTGCACGGTGCCTGGAACTATAACAGAGTCTCCAAGTGCATTTTGTACTGCTTCTACAAGAATATAGTCCTCTATATTATTGAGGTAATTGCAGGTTAAGTTTAAAATCCTTGTCAGGTGCATATATGTTTAAGGAAAATTTCTCACTGGTTTAGTGACTCCTTTGTTTGCCCACTTTTTATAACTTCCAAAACTGTTCAAGTCTGTTGGCCACAGAGAATAATGAATGTTTACATTTCTGGCTAAAAATGTTACATTGTTTTGGTAAGAAATGTTGAATTAGAATTAATGAAGTAATGTTTTCAGTTTTTAAGAGAATACAAACTGGAGCGCCTGGGTGGCTCAGTGGGTTAAGTGTCTACCTTCAGCTCAGGTCATGATCCCAGGGTCCTGGGATCAAGCCCCGCATCTGGCTCCCTGCTCAGCAGGGAACCTGCTCCTCCCTCTGCCCCTCCCCCAGCTTGTGTATGCTCCCATGCACATGCTCTCTCTGTCTCTGTGTCAAGTAAGTAAATGAAAGATTTTTTACTTGAGAGAGAGAGATAGCATGACCAGGGAGGGGAGGGAGAAGCAGGTTCCCCACTGAGCAGGGACCTCCCCGCCCCCAACATGGGGCTGGATCCCAGGACTCCAGGATCATGACCTGAGTGAAGATACATGCAAAACCAACTGAGCCACCCAGGCACCCAATAAAAAAAAAAAAAGACCACAAACTACATAGCATTTTTTTTATAAAGCTCAAGATCATACTAGAGAAAGCAGTACACTGTTTAGGGATACACACATGAGAAACTATTTAAAAAGAAAGTAAGGGAATGACAGACGTAAAATTGAAGATAATAATTCTGAGGGGTAGAATCAGGAAGGATACACACAGTTTTGCTCATATTGGTCACCTCGTAGTTCTTATTGTGTTTCAGATTTACTCATATACAAGTATCCTTTGCTTTCCAGACCCGTTTGGTTTCTGAGTTGGTTGGTAGGTAGCAAGAGTCCAGATAATGAGGGATTTGTCTAAAAATTATCATACATTCAGTTCCTATGTCTGGATGGCAACAAATTTCTATATTCCTCTCCTGGTACCATCGATAACATTATTATTAAAATTAAAACTTAACCCAGGTCCAGGATATCCCCTCTAAAAGGAGCCATTCTGTTTTATAAACATTTTTGCAGCACCTGCCAGGCACCAGGCTTAGTTCAGCAACGACAGGAGGTTCCTGTCCTCCAGAAGCTTGCCAATAGAATACAGCGTAAGCCATATGTGTAATTTTAAATTTTCTGAGAACCACTTTAACAACAAGTAAAAAGTAAAGCCCGGGTTAATTTTAAAATGACATTTTCTTTATCTTAGTATATTCAAAATTATCATTTCAACACGTAATCACTATAAAATTATTAATACACTATTTTACATTCATGTTGTTTAAAATCTGGTGTGTATTTTACACTAAAAGCACATCTCACTCTGGACTAATCACATTTCAAGTGTGCAAGAGCCCATGGTTACCATCCTGGACAGCACACACTTGTGGATATATTGAACTAAATGATTAACCAGGATGTGATAGAGAAGTTATTTACTTTTTTTTTTTTAACATACAGCCATTTTATGATCATAAGCTGTATTTGTACTACTTAAACTCTAGTAGGTGTTATCAGTTTCTTGCTCCCTTTGCTGCTGCACACAGCATGGAGATAAGGGCCCCTTAGCTTATTAAGAAAACCCCCGTCTTCCACTCCCGTCTGAGGACCTGCCCACACCCTCGTAAATCTGCCCAGGGCTCCCTGACACACGTCTGCTTCTGACACCTTGCCCTCCAATCTGCTATTTCTACACATCTGTCAGGAGAGACACAACCTAACCGTTTGCTGTGTGGAAATAATATCTCATACTTTATACCAGAGAAGTAACACTATAAACAAAGAAAAAATCAGTGGATTTCACATTTACGCTACTGATCATTAGTTGGGAGTTGCTATCTGTTTCATTCAGCCCCCCTCCCCCACACCCCCACCCCTCCCACCCCCTTCTTTATGCCTTTGTCAGAATGCTTATCTCCTTATTAAAATGTTGACTGAGCAGAGTTCTTATGAGACCAGCTAGGAAAATTGAAACTTAGTTTCGAAGTATGTGGGCAGTTTCATTTATTGGTCACAAGAATGCTATAATTAGGTTACAGCCCATTAGGTAAAATAATCAAACACTTGGAGACATAAACAATCTATGAGCTTATTTGTTCATTGCTGCTGACTTTTGTCTGGAATAGTCTGTTTTGAAGCAAAATGCACTTCTAAGATAGCTCAGATGGTCCAAAAACAGATATATTCTTTGTTGTATGTGTATATTTGTGATTCTTTTCAAAAATAGTAATTTTTGATTCCCAATGCCCTCTATAGTTCTAGTTTTTTAATTATATTTTCTTCTCATCCCAAACATTGATATTCAAAAGAATATCAGTTTATACAGTTATTTACAAATACCTTTGAAGATACTGGGAGTTCAAAGCCACTGGCAGCAATAAATTTGCTTACAAAAATTTAATTTTATAAAACGAAATGAGTGCACAACTTGTTTTTTAAAAAACTAGATTATTTGACAGTCAACCATGAAGCAGGCAAAACTTACATACTAAAGGGAGAAATAAAATATGTTCAACTCACATGAAAGACTAAAACTGCACGCCCTGTTTCAGATCCAGAGTTATGCGGTTTATGGTAGATTAGCCCTAAATTTCACTTGGCTTTGAATTTAAAGCCTCTTCATGAGATATTTAGCTCTGATCAAATTCTTTACACATGGAAAAGGAAGTAAGTCCTAAACTCTACGGGAAATCTCATTTTGAAGGTATTTTTCTTTTAGCGCTTTATAGAAATGTATTTTGAATATAATTCAACTGTCTTGGAAAGGGATTGACCTTTTAAATCAATTCCCAGATACCCAGCGTTTGCCAGCTAAAACAAGTTCTGCGGATGTTAATGGCTCATGTCACTCCCGTGAGTGACTAGACAGAGAACACATCGCTGGGTGTCTCTAGCGAGGACTACTGCCAGTCTCGAATCTCCCCTTTCAGTTTTTTGTGCTGATCAGGCGTGGGAGCAGAGGACTTATTGACTGTTTGTAAGCTGCTGTTTAATATGCAGAAATTCCATGAGGGGAATGTCTGCGAAGCTTCAACTGCCACGCCTCGGCTGGGACGTGGAACTCAGAAAATAATACAAGGAGAGGCAGGTCTAGAGTTTCTTTGCTAATAAAGGAATGGCCTGGAACGCTTTGCGTTTCATTGGTTATTGGCAACAAGCGCTTTTCCCATTGCTGTCGAGCCAGGAACGTCACTATCTAGCTCCCCCATTGCCATAAATTAGAGCCAAACAAACAAACAGACATGGCAGGTGCATATAAAATGCTTACTGGTAGTGGCCGCCCAGCAGTAGCCCAAGGTGTTCACTGAAATCACTGGCTCGTTCTAAAGGGATTTTTTTTCCTCTCGGAAATATCTGACTCCTTCCTAGCAAAATAGGACCTTTTCTTTCCAACAATTGGTCGCATCCAGATTTTCTGGTAAGATCGCAAAACAGTGGAGTGTTGCTTAGTTCCAAAAGCTTTGATTAAAGTCAAAGAGGGGATACTTTCCATGCACATTGTGCTGGGATATGGATTTCTTGTGAATTTAAGTAATCTCTATACCTCCCCCAAAAGACGGATTTTCTTTCTGCATCCATGGTTTTGGTTGAGTCAAAGGAGGGGCTTTTATGTGTTTATAGTCATTTAGGGGTTGTCTTATTTAGTACAGGATGTTTCTAATAAATCTTTTAACTACAAATCAGACTAGCTTGAAACCAGCCTTTCCATAGACTTCTTCACGATCAAAGACCTTTTCTTTCTCCTCTAAAATATGTAAACTTGAATGCCAAAATATTTGTATAAAGGTGTAGGGTACTATTTTGAAGGATTCTGTTCATATTCTAGTCACATCTCCTTTTTTAAAAAATGAAATTAGAATAAGAATTTTTTAATCCAGGAAGATAATTTGTAAAAACATGTTCACATACCTTTCAAAAGGAGAAGTAAAAAGTTAAAAAATGTGTTGATAGCTTTCCACTTAAAAATTTCTGCATTTCTTTCATAAAGCAGTTTAATTAGGCATTTTTAAATGAACTTTGAATGCAGACATATTCATTTATTTGCAAACTATTTTAAATGTTAAACATTCTATAAATATTGAGGGAGATTCTTAAATTTCAAGCTCATAGTGGCATTTGAATCCACACTACACGTTACATGCAAAGCTTGGAGACCATTCACATTTACAAATGTTTACTCACACACAAATTTAACATAATTTTCTCATTGTATATACCATTGATGACTCCAGTTACATTTATGGCTATAACCTTCTGAACCAAGTCCTATCCGTCAGATAATTTGGTATGCATCTTTTTTTCAGACCAACCATGACTGGACCATATCTTCATAGACGAGTGAGGTCATAATTTGAATCTTTCTGTTTAAAAATTCCATCATACTCTAAGATATCTCAAAGAGGTTCTTAGCCTGTGTTATTGCAATAAGTCACAGCCCCCTTCAGGGAGAACATTACTACCACCTGCAGTATCACAAATACGTGTTTACATAATCCACATCTGAATAAGGCCAAATGTGAAAGCACAATAGAGAGCACTAAAGCCCGTCTTGTCACCTTGTATCTTCTTACACTAAAAAAAAAAAAAAAAAGTCAATTCAGCAGCACCACCCTAAGGAATAAACTTAACTTCCTATAAACATGCTAAGTTCTTTTAAAGCATGCATGAATTAATGACCTGGCTCCTAGTCTAGGGCAAATGTTCAATTTTTTTCTGTAAAAAGATGGAGCAAAGCAAGCAAGAATTTCAGATCTGACTCCGATTCCTATGCTCCCGTGATTGTGGTTGGTAATGTGTGTTACAACCCGAGCACAATTTGAACTTATTTTTCATGTGCGATTGCTGCTTTGTTTTCTTTTCCATCTCATGAAGCAGACATTCGTTTTTATATATGCTCAATCATTCCTTTCCACGATAAAAAGGAAAAAGATCAATGTAGATACAGAAGCTGTTCATAGGGAGGCCAGCCTGGGTACATATTGATAAATGGTGAATTTGTAGCAATTCATGCTTCCATAATGAGGTTAAATGAAACGTGAAGTGTAGCAAAGTCCCTGCAATTCTGATTCAAAAATTCACTGACTGGCACATCAAAATGGCTTTCCTTCAACAGGTTTTATTGTTGTTGTTGTGTGTTTACATAATCTCATTGCTGGGCTAGACTTTTTACTTTTCTAGATCAACTTCATTTTTAATTACATTTAGATTGGCTTTTCTAAAAGTAATCTATGTATTATTGACTTACTAATAGTCACTTTAATTTTCTATTTGTCTTAAGCATGTTAGAGAGTGTTGTTTGTTTTTTAATTGCCTTTCATTTTATATCCAAAGTTAAGGCTGCTGGTTTAAGAGAATTGCAAAATACAGAACATTATGCTTTATTATTTGAAGATTTATGCTTGATCAAAGTATAAATTCAAGTGACTGAGTGTTTTTAATATATATAAATTCAAATTTCACTTTTGGGTGGCTGTAATTGTCAAGAAATACTTTAAAAGTTTATAAACTTTAACCCAGTAATTCTACTTCAAAGAATTTATCCTTAAAGGGGAGGGGCACAAGAAAATTTTTAGTGATGGATATGTATATTACCTTCATTATGGTTCTAACTTCACAAGTGTACACATTATGTCCCAACTTACCAAATTACATATGCTGTGTGCAGTCTTTTGTATATCAATTATACCTTAATAAAGCTTTTATTTACAAAAAAATAATCCATCCTTAGAAATAGAGATGTATAGGATTTCTGTACAAGAATATTTAGTTCAGAATTATGTATAATGGCCAAAACTGGAAGCAAGGTAAATATCCCAAACTAGTTATAGTCACACTGTAGAGAATATACATCTACTATTTTCATCCTAAGGGATATGTAACAACTTAAGATAATGTATATTATATAATGTTAGGAGGGAAAGGATCAGGACATGACACTATATACAGTAGGTTTCCAGTAAGGTAAATTTGTGAATGTATATAAATGACTTATATGAAAGCAACCAACACAGAAGAAAACTGGGATTATATTATTAGAGGAAATCATTTCATTTTCTAAACAAATGTGTTATTCTTTATAATCAAAACAACAGTTTATGTCTCTGTAATTATCAAGAGATAACTCTTTTAAAAAGTAATTAAAGCTCTAAAATAATAATGACAAAATATATTCCATTCCCTAAACTGCCTTTGAGAAAAAAAGATTATTTTTTTAATGTCTGATTGCCTAGTAATATGATTCTTTTTTTGACTGAAACTAATTCTGACTTAAATAACAAATACCTTCTGAAAGCATCCCTTCAAATTAGAAAGCAGAACAGAGAAATGCCATTTTCAAGAACGTTGTGAAAATCCTATGCTAATACTGCTATTATGCAGCGGTTGAGTTTTTGGATCCTAATGCATTTATGTTTTTTTGTGTCCTAATTTGGGGGGCTTGGGGTTGTTTTCTTCCTAGATCTGGTTTGCCTTTGTTAATGGCTTTTCTGGACAGATCCTCTTCGAGAGATGGTGTATCGGTCTTTATAATGTGGTGAGTTTAAGACATTTGATTCTTCCTGTTTTATTAAGTACTTGGAGATAAAGTTCTCCCTGCATTGGGCTGCTTGGAATAATGACCAGTGTGTGCCCTTTAGATGTTTACAGCAATGCCTCCCTTAACTCTCGGAATATTTGAGAGATCATGCAGAAAAGAGAATATGTTGAAGTATCCTGAACTATACAAAACATCTCAGAATGCCCTGGACTTCAACACCAAGGTAAGACACACTGGCCGGCATGTTTGGGGAAACAAACTCCAGGGTTCTGACCATGGCAAGTCATACTTGCCAAAGGTTCTGATATGGACTCAGAGGGTTTTTATTTGTTTGTTTTCTTATAAAATTAATGCATAACCACAGTTCACCAGAATTTGCCAGGCAGCAGTAAATTGAGTCTGAAAGACAAGAGTGTCCTTTTGGCCCTCGGACTTTCTATCGTTGCAGTGTCGCGGGGAAAGGCTCACTCCTCACAGGGATCAGTCATCCAGGACTGACAGGGTCCGTCTTTACATGTGTAAAGTGGTGGGGGTGGGGTAGGAGGTTATATCATTCTTTATTAATTTTCTGTTTTGTGAAATCACTTTGACCTCGTTAGAATATTAGATTGCATTATAGTCTCTGGTCCATAACTCATTTAGTCATAATAGTCAGTATTTCCAAGCCATAAAATTTTAAATACAAGATTAAAATATCTAACATTTTATCTAAAAGCACATTCTGAGTTTGTGTCCAATGTAACACATCATGGATTATTTGTCATCCCTTGGGGTCTGTGGTAGTTATTCATCCCAACAACAAAAACATCTCATTTCCCTCCAAGTTTAGATTCTGAAGTCTTTCCATGGGCATTTTTACTAATTCAGGTTTCTGTTCAGAGAGAAAAAAATGTTTAATTTTATAACAGTCAAGGCAGATACCATTTTTGAAACTCTGATAAAAGCAACAAATATAATAGACCTTCACAGAGCTTTTCCCATCTAATAGAGTGCATGTTTATTAACATGTTACTAATAATCAGATGTAATCAGTGCCTCGAATTTAGGACTGTTAACGTAGGATATTTTTAATGTGTATTAATTTGCAAAGCTCTCAAGTGATGTTTATTCTCAGTATACCCAGAGAATAAAGCAGACAGGTGCTTCAGCTCCTCGAAGCTGTAAATGACAGCGCCTAGTTCATAGCCTGGATGTTATTCGTCTTCTGAGACGAGGTCTTCCTGACCTCACTGTGCATGTGTGCCCAGGGGTTCACACATAACTCGTTGGCATTGTTTCAAATAACTGAACTTGGTTAATTTAAAAAAAAGGAAACAAAAGCTGAAAAGTGTCTTAGGCTATTGGTTCTGAAAAGTATTTTTAATGGTCTCTTAAAATGATTAGTAGTTTTAAGTAATATGCAATATCTGTGCTTTTATTTTTTAATGTTTTATTGGGGGATGTTTTGAAATTTATTTTTGATGTCCAGTTTGTATTAAATTGCACCACCTAGCTATAATGTTTTTTGTTATCTGCGATGGGTATTTTCAAGGCATGGTAAGACACAGTCTAGACAGATACAATGGACTGTGAGTTCTTGTTTTCCTGAAAAGGTGATTCGAGAGCTGAGAAAGCTCCAGGCCTACTGGCGTACTAACAGGAATTCTCACTGACCTGGACAGTTGTATCAAAGCCACAAGTATCCAGTCTACCATAGCTCAGGCTCCACAATGCTTTCTCAAGAATTAACTTCTCAGCCACAAACTTGGCCATGGTCTTCTTGCTTATAAACATAAATTGATCCTCACAGGATTATCCAAAGCCATTCCTGGAAAGTCACATCTTTTCATACCCTTTGCACATGGCAGCTTGGACAGTCTTGCCACCAAGGAAAAGGCAGTCTGTAGTTTTGATGTGTAAGCAGCATTCCTTGTGTCTTTTGCTGTTCTTTTGTTGTTTACAAAGTATTTCATTATCTGCGGAGCCCATGTGTTTTGAAAAGTCATCAGATCGGTCCAAATGGATTATGCAACTTCTCTATCCTTTGAATATTTATACGTAAGTCACCAACCATTTTTTAATAGCATCTGTGGATTTTCTAATTATTTCAGTGAAAAATCTTTGATTAAATCCCTTCTAAGTGTTTTGAAATTCAGGGACAAATGGCGACAAAATGCATAGTTGTATACACAGCAGTTGCTGTGGGTCCCCAGTGTAGAAGTATTGTTGCCCTGAATGATGATGATTACGTTTGTTATGGTAAAAAGGGTCGGAGGTTCTGAGGTCGTGACAGGGGTTAAAGGATTAGCATGTGACAATAAGTATCGGTCAGGAAAATGGAAAAGTAGAACTAATTTTTCTTGCACCCACCTGTGCTTTCTGTCAAATAAAAACTTGTGGTAATGACATAGTGAGGAGAAGAGACAAAGGTTAATGAGTAACACAAGTTCAAATGTGTAATGTATTGGAGCGTAAATTGGATCATACAATCCAGTGTGGCTGGGTGAACTAACAAAGGAGATTGAGATCACGGTGGAAAATTTTGGGAGGCAGGCAACTTAATTTCTGTTGTTTGAACAGCTTAAAACTATTAATACATGCCAATTTTATTTAGCATAAGTTTTGCTTGCAAGAAGCACTTTTAAATGGCAAAACTGCAACTCTTCAAAGGGCCGTAAGAATTCTAAACAGGTTTTCTATAACTTAATCTTTTACATCCCTGCTACAAAGAAAGAACCAGCAATACATGCTCTCTCGCTCTTAAAATACAATAGATGTAGAAAAGGAATAACTATTCAATGATGTTATAATTGTAGGAAGTTTGATGTTGACAGGTGTTAAAAATTGTGGAAGCCTTTTGTAAATTCACTCAGCAATAGGGACAGTACTTTAAGAAATTATATGACTTAAATGGTATACATATTATTTTTGGTATGTAGTGTGTGTGTGTGTGTGTGTGTGTGTGTGTGTAGAGAGAGGTGTGGGGAGAAAGAGAATGCATTATATTCTTGGCATTGAAAAGTGGACACTTTTACTGCACATGGGAAAGAGAAAGTAGGGATTTTACCAAATTAGTCTTTTCTAAAGTCTATTCTTCGAGAATTATGAAGAGTTGCAACACCTATATTTCTTTTAAATATTATTTTCTTTTTCAGGCAGAAATTTAAACTTTTAATACTTGGTCTTTAAAAAGCAAAAAAAAAAATTCAGTGAAGCTGAAAAAACATTTTGAGAAACATAAAAATAAATAAATGACCCATGAAGGTCTAAGAGGCAGAAAGTGTCTGTCAGTTCTATTAATTCACAGTGGTGGCCCGACAGAAACACGTTTTGTGAATCTAGCTCACAGATAAAAAGAAAGGTCAGAGTTCACAGGGCTAGTTTATCGCAAATGGTTCTCATGGATTTTTGTTTTCCCTCAGGTTTTCTGGGTTCATTGTTTAAATGGCCTCTTCCACTCAGTTATTCTGTTTTGGTTTCCACTAAAAGCCCTTCAGTATGGTAAGTAGAAAGGATATGAATGCTAAGAGATGACTTTTTATGTTTTTAGAAAAATAACTCATTGTCAATATAGGTTAAAAATTATAGCAGTTTCATTTTATGCTATTTTCCTTAACCTAAAATACATGCATCCAAAAGCTGTACACAATTTAAAGATTTTTATTATTCCTTTGGGAGCAAAGTGATTTAATATATGCAAAGCCTTTCTTCCCTCCTTCTCATGTTTTCTAAACTTGCAGAGAGTTAAATTTTAGGGCTCTTTCTTTCCCCCCCCTCCGTTGATGTATAGTTTGAAGACAACAGGGCTAATATTTTATGTAGTCCGTATATTAGACCTATATATTATACCTCTGAGGCCCGCACCAAGCTCTTTATACTGAACCTGATCAGAAATGCTCATGTTTTCAAGTAGATGTGAGCCGATGTTCTGAAGGAGATTTTTTAATATGTTTTTATGTTCATCTTGGAGTGCAAGCTTTTCCTCTGCTTGTTTTGAGGGAGTGATTTTACTCTGTCAGTCTTGAGAGAGGGGAGCACGGTGAATTTCCTACGCCCATAAAAATGATTTAGTAGCCGCTCGACAAAAGAGATTTCCTAGGATGCTGTGTCCCCTGAGCCGACCTTCCCCCGAGATCCTGAGGAAGGCAGCCAGCCGGCTGCTTCATGCCTCTGCTCCCAAACTACAGGAATTAAACACGGGACACATACCCCACCGGAGGATCTGTCTGTCCTTTAGAAGCCCAGCCCTTACCTTGCTGCCTGCTGTGAGTTAACGGTGGCCCACAGAAGAGCATGCTGTCGGTCCCTTCTGGCCCACCTGCAGTCTGGTCTCCACAGGCAAGGTGGTCTTTGCAAAACGTCACTGAGACCAGGTGCCTCTCTCTGTCAAGTTTAGAACGAAATGCACAGCCCTGGCCATGGTTGTGTCCCACCCCACCCCCCAGCCCGGTGTCCCCTCCAGGCTCCAGCATGCTACTTGCCTACACTTCGTCCTTCCTCCTCCTCCTCCAGAGAGTCCAACAGGCTCCCCCCTCACTCCCTCAGGCCTGTGCTCCCCGAGAGCCACCGACACTGCCTCCTCTGCTCCCGTGGCTTCCCCTCATTGTCCTTCATCTTCTTCAGGATATCTTCGCCTACCAGCATTTGATGCATTCGCTCATTTTCTGTCATCTCTCTCCCCTGTCAGAATCAAAGCAACCAAAGAGCAGAGGACGGTCAGTGTCGTTCACTGTTTTATTTGCAGGACTTAGAACAGTGCCTAGCTAGTCGTCAGTGCTTGGGAACCCGTCAATGAGTTCATGGGGGCACGGGGCTTGCGTGGGGTTAGTGTTACAGGGAGGGCGGGCCCACCGTGTCTGAATCAGAGATTTTCATCTCATTTCTTTATTAATTTCTCTGCTGGTGCACTAAATACTTATCACGTTCTAAGCCATGGAAATGAGTGGTAAGAAAATCCAACTAAAAATACACCCTATTGACTCTAGTAGGCCGGGAGAACCACAATGGAATTTTTTTTTTTTTGAACTATAATTCACATGCTGTTAAATTCACCCTTTTAAAATTGTACAATTCAGTGGGTTTTTTTTAGTATATTTAGAGAATTGTAGCAATTCACCACGATCCGATGCCAGAACTTTTCCATCACCCCGTAAAGAAGCCCCCGCCCGTTAGCAGTTACTCCCCATCGCTCCTCACCCTGAGTTCCTGGCAATGAGAAATTGTTGTCCGCAAATTCTATTCTGGACATTCCATGAGAATAGAAGCATGTAATATGGGGCCTTGGTTCATCCATGTTGCAGCATGAATCAGTACTTCACTCCTTCTTATGGATGAGTAATAGTCCCTCGTATGGATTTACCACATTTTGATTATCCCTTCATCTGTTGATGGACGTTTAGATTGTTTCTGCTCTTCAAAGCCACGGACATTGAACTCTAGGGTATAATATAGGAACTTAGACAGTTTTTCTGGGTAAAATGTATTTTCAGATTGCAAAATCAATATAGGTACGAAAGACAAGGCATGTCTATCTCTTGCTATTTCAACATTCTAAACTAGAAAAAGGAAATCTAATATCAGAAGTATCTCCAGCCAAATAGCACGTAAAATGCCTTCACAGGGACAGGGTTTGAAAGAAATTCCCAAGTGACTCCAGCTCCTCAAGAGCGGACCCTGGGGCTCTCGTTGGATTTGTCCGGGAAACTGCCCAAGCCCACCACCTTCAGCGGGGGCAGTTCATGAACTGTGCCTCTGGTAGAACCCACATCCAGCCCCATCCAGAGCACACATCTTTCTCTTCTCGAGACATGAATGATGTGCGGCATAGATTACATTTTAACATTCTAATGTTGGAGGGCTTGTTGGGGTTTTTGCCTTGGTTTTAATTTTCAAACAGGGAGAGGTTTTTGCATTTTTTTGGCTTTCGAAAGGATGGGGTACACAAGAAATGTAAGAGTATATAAAGTCCAGCTAAATGTGCCTTAATTCACTCACTTCAGCAGTTCCCAAAGTATGGCCTGTAGACACCTTTATAAATACCCATGATGACCTTTTTTGGGGTACCTGAGGTCAAAATTTCCAAATTTGCATAGTACTCTCCAGACATTATTTTTTTGTCTTGCGGCTGATCCAAAAGCAAGGGTGGGTAAAATTGTTGGTACCTGGGCACAAAAAGTGGTCCCACTACCCTACTGGGCATGATAGTCTTCCCTGCCATGCACCCAATTAAAGAAACAGCAACAAAAGCCAATGTCACTTAAGAATGCCCTTGAAGAAGCCGTCAAGCTGAGACTTTTGTTCCATCTTGAAACCTGGTGCACATCTCATGAATCTTCTGTGTGACACAAGGAGAAGGGAACAGAAAGCCTTTCTGCACACCAGTGAGAGTCGTACCAGGCAGGGTGCCCCGCGGACCATTCCGAGTTGTGAGCTGCACCAGCTGCTGTCATGGGGCTACAAGACCTCTGAGTTGAGGACCCACCCAGAGCCTCAAGGGGAGCCTTTGGTTTCAGTGCAATTGAGCACCGTAAGTTCACGGTACGGTTTCAGATTCCACGCTGTAGCAAACCTCGAAGAAACTGCTTGTCGACTTTTGGTGTAGTATCAAAGAACAGCCACACTCAGGAGAAAAGATTATTAAAACACTCCTCTGTTATAACTCCATCTCTCCATGAAGTTGAATTTCCCTCATATATCTCAACCAGAATATGAGAATCCAGCTGCCTTCTCTTGAGCAAGACATTAAGGAGATTATCAAAATATAAAACAAGGCCCATTTTCTCACTAACCTTTTTTGTTTGGGGAAATACTATTTATAAAATCTGTTTATATTCTGTGGATGGGGTTTATTACTATTATGTTTAGATTAATCAGTCTATTTTTTTATATTCTGCCTTAATTTCTGACTTGGTAAATATCGATAGCTATAAACCACGTAAACAAAAGTTTGGGGGGGATCCTCAGTAATTTCTAAGTGTAAAGGAGTCTAGAAAGTATGAGAATGAGTAGTTTACCTGATGCTGAATCGGACAAAGCCCACAATAGACTTTTTAATTTCTTTCTCAATGTGATCTTGAAATGAATCTTCGGCTTCTTCGTGATGAGCCAGTCATGACCAGAAGGCTTACCTGGACCCAAATATGGTTATTTTTGATAACTTGTGTACATTGGTTAAAGGACCAGTGTTTAAAAACATGGAAGTCAGGACGTGATCATGAGATGTCTTCAGCAATTTCATAGATTTCTGAGTATGTTGATTTGGGTGTATCGAAGTTTGCAGATTCATGGCAGATACGAGTCTGTAAACAGTGTGTTTCAGAAGACATAGCACCTCAAGGTGCACCTGAGACTCAGTCCGTTGAGTGTCCAACTCTTAGTTTCAGCTCGGGTCATGATCTGAGGGTCGTGGGATCAAGTCCTGGGTCGGGCTCTGTATTGGGTCTGCTTGGGATTCTTTCCTTCTTCCTCTCCTTCCCCTTTCTCACTCACTCTCTGAAATAAATAAATAAGATCCTTAAAAAAAAAAAAAAGACATAGCACATCAAATCCTATATCCTTGATCAGGGAATACCGCCACAGAGAAGAGGAGTCTCCTAGATTGCTGCTAACCAGCCCTTCCTGACTACTTCTAACCAGAAACTCCAGAGGGGAGGTAGGGTCACATCCTGGAGCGTCTGCCACATGTGCACCCAGCACTGGAACACCGTGCTTGGCGTCTCCCATAGGAAACCTCATTTTAATGTTAAAACCCCTCTGGGGCTTAGGTAGTTTCACTCTTTTAAGTGAAGAAACTGAGTTCCCTCGGAGGTTGGTTATAAACCAACATGACACAAGTAGTCACAGAACCAAGCCTGGTCTGTGTCTCCCAAACTCACCTGACTATTCCTTCTCTTCATACCAGTGCCCCTCTGCCTGTCTTGTCCCATACTTTATTCTAACGTAGTTCGTCGTTACATACGAGATTTTGAATAAAGATTGTTGAACACTTGCATAAGTAAGATATTATACTGCATATTATTTAAACACTCCTCTGTTATAACTCCATCTCTCCGTGAAGTTGAACTTCCCTCATATATCTCAACCAGAATATGAGAATCCAGCTGCCTTCTCTTGAAGTTTTGGATTTTAAATTTTGGGGGGTTTTAAATTTTTCTGTGGTGCCAATGATTTAATTATTCAGTTATTTTTTATTTTTTATTTTTTTATCAGTAATCATGATTTTTTGTTAGCTACCACACCCTTCATCTAAACCCACAGTTGTTAGTCATTGCTGGATAACAAAATACTTTAAAATATGTGCCAAAATTCAGCTAAACCTTCCAAGAGCCATATGCCTGGAACCATATTGGTGCCCTTCAGTCTTCTGTGATTTGCATTTATGAATCCCTTTTGGTTTGATGCCAACAACTTCGTTGAGAGAAAGTAAGAAGGCTCCCTGAGACCGTCATCTATATTGTTAACAAAGTTCTTTATTAAGTTCAGGATATTTTCTCCTGTGCCAATGCCCATAGAAGTAGGCTTTTCTTGAACAATTAGTTTGGGTTTTTTTTTCCATCTCATGGATCCTGAGAATTGGTTAACAAGTCAGGTTTCCTCCTTCATGTTGGCTATTGGAAAATTGTTTTTTTTTTTCTTTAAAGATTATCTATTCACTTGACAGAGAGGAGAGCGATCACAAGGAGGCAGAGAGGCAGGCAGAGAAAGAGGGGGAAGTAGGCTCCCTGCTGAGCAGAGAGCCCGACGAGGGGCTCCATCCCAGGACCCTGAGATCATGACCCGAGCCAAAGGCAGAGGCCCCAACCCACTGAGCCACCCAGGTGCCCTGAAAAATTGTTTTTAATTTGTGACCCACATTTTTAGCAACTTTGTGAGACTTCTTGTAATTTTTTTTTTAATTAACCTAGTTTGATTCCATGATGTGATACTTGGTTCTCCTTCTTTTGTTCAACAATTATAAATTGATTTATCTTTGAAAGAATTCTGAAAGGATCTCTTTGGTTTCCATTTCTAATAAGCTTCTTTTCTTGTCATGCAGGTAATGTATTTGGAAATGGGAAAACCTCTGATTATCTGCTGTTGGGAAACTTTGTTTACACGGTGAGTACAGAGCATTTGCCTAGTTTGTATATAAAATCAAATCCTTTCATACATGCTCATTTTATTGTCAAATTTAACTGTGTGTATTTCTGAACATAGGGTTGTTTGCACTTCCCTTTAAAAATGAAATAAGATGTTTTGACTATTAAGAGATTATGTTAGGTTATTAATATGTCACTTAGGCTCACTGACTTGATAGGACTTTGGTTGCTATTATTTTCAGTATTCCCTCTTTACTCTTAGCCCCCCCATGTCCCCTTTTTCTCTTCCTTGTCTCTTTTTCATTTTTATTTTACTGCCCTTAATTTTTTTTTTTTTTTTGCTTTCCTGAATTTATGGCAAATATTATCATACTGTTCTTGGGTGTTTAACCAGTAATGATTCTAGGATCTCATGATAACTGAAATGGGAGAGAAAGTACTCTTCGGGGACATTCCATCCACACAAGGCATGGAACCCACTGGGTTAAGTCACTATCCAAACACTTACAGAGGACACACACATGAGTGCAAGCCCGTTCCTGCCATAAAGGGCCAAAAAATGCCTTAAAACTACTTTTCCCTTAGAAAAAAAGCACTACTTAGATGCTAAGACCCGAGGTCACATAGTTGGTGTCTGGAAAGTTTACTACAACCTTCAACACTGAATCCTCAGGCCAACGTTCCTTCCTCTAATTCTGTGTCCCTCTCTGTGTCCCCCGAATGAGGGTGGGGAGCTGCTTCAAATATTAAGCAGCTGTCAACATGGCCGACTCTGTTGGAAGGAAGACCATAATATGATGTTTAAATATCAAGTGTTTAAATTACTGAATGATGGGACATTGAGGCCATTAAATAACAGAGGGATCGAGTTATTTTCTGGGGAGTCTCCTTTCCATTGACATCAACCCACGGAAGTAGTAACAGAAAGGAAAAATATGTTTGGAGGGCTGGCGACTTGGTCTCCCACAACATGAGTATAAAACAGAAATAAGTACTGGATAGAGTCAGTTTAGAAAATAATCCAAGCATAGAGCAGGGATGTCTCTTAGGACACATTAAGATAATCCAGTCTCAGGAGGGTGTTTTTCTTTAATTTTATGTCAAAATGAATCTCTTAGTTTTGAACTTTTTATATAGCTTGTTAAAGAGTACTTACATTTTCACAAGAGTTTTACTTCTACAGAATTAATCCTAAATTGCCTTTGGAAATCTTGCTGAGAAAGCCCAAATGCCTCACCTGAGCCTGACTGTCTGACCCCTTGGGGAAGGCCCTAATGCTCTTTGCAGACCTGAACTAGAACGAGGCACACCAGCGCCTATCTCCGAGCGCTGCTAGGCCCGCCTCTCACTCCCACCACCGCCAACTACTGGAAGTGGCCAGAATTCCGTTGACTACTAATAGTATTTGAAATTTTATTTTTAATTATAAATAGCTACTAACTGGTTACAGCGCTACGCACTGTTGGTGTTTTATACTCCTGGCCCTCTGAGGCAGGTGACCTTGATCAGGCCCAGATTACAGATGAAGGTGCTGAGACACAGATGTCAAGTCACTCACTTTGTTCCTTAACCAAAACACCTAATATATGGCGGAGCCTTGACCTTGAATAGTCCGACTCCAGGGCAAGTCCAGTCAACTGTTGTGCTACCCTCTGGAAAACCCAGGGCCGTTCATTAAACCTAGTTCCCTTACTTCCGAGTTAGCGGCAGGGCCAGCAATGATAATGGGTGTGTACATCCTGGAGGGTATTAACAGGCTCTTGTATCCTGATCTGTAGGGTTGTAAGTCGAGTTACAGAGTAAGTGTTTAGGTTTCTAAATATCCAGTTATACTACTTTTAGGATTTATCCTTACAATTCGGAAAGTAGGGGCTTTATGCATTACAGCTGATATACAATTAAAGCAAGCTTGAAGATCCAAGTTGCTGCAGATGTATACTCATTGTTCACAAGTGAATCCACACAAGCGTTGTGGAAGGACTAGAAGGGAGTGCAGGGGAGGAGAACGGCTGTGGGATGCTGCTCCCAGGCTCTTCTGACCGGTCACGACCGTCATGGGAAGCCACCCGGCTCATTCACCTACATCTTTGTGAGGTGGACATATAAGGCAAGCTGTGAATAATCGCCCAGTCCCATAGTCTCATTCACAGTATAATGCCTGGTCTTTATAAACCTCGCCTTGAAACCTCATTTGGATTAACACATTTATAAAATAAAATAACATTTTCCATTCTGTTTTAGTTTGTGGTGATAACCGTGTGTCTGAAAGCTGGATTGGAGACATCATATTGGACATGGGTAAGAATGTCTCTAACCACAACCAAGGCGTATCGCATTTACTTTTGTGTTATCACGAACATTGTCGTTCTTCATTCTGACTTTATGTATCCCTGTACCCTTGTTCCGTGGGTTATTCATTGTGAGGGGTCTTGGGTGGAGGGGGAAGAACTGGGAATTCTAGTTTGTCTAGTTTGGAAACAGCGAGTAAAAAAAACTCACATGAGTTTATTGACCACAAGATTTTCAGAGCCTTGAATATATTATTGTGACTATCCCAGGAAGGAGAGAGGCTTCCAAAACTTGACTAAGACTCTTTTCTTAGTAGAGTATGTCACAAGACGCATTCCACAGAAAACCCATTGCAAAATGATTATGAAAACTGGCGACGTGAGCAAAAGATTTGTCCTCGGACATTTGTAAATATCCAGTCAGGATAAAACAAGTTCCATTTTAGAACATTAGTTTTGAAGTATATTCACATCTAGGAAGAGAGGCCCAGGAAACAAAAGGAAATGAAAGTTTGATGTGCAGGGGAAAGATGACCCCATGAAACGTGGATTGGACAGTCCCCGACGTCCAGGTGGCATTCTCACAGGTGGTGTCTAGCCTCTTTAGGCAGGAATATGAAAAGCAGGAATAAAGGAGGTTAAAGATGGTAGCAGATAAAAAATGAGGAGAGTCGGAGGAGAGAGGCCCCCAAAGGAGGCAGAGAAGGAAGAGTTGTAAATGCCAGTCCCACAAACCTCCTAGCTGTTGGGGAGGACGACATTAGCATAGCGTTGATGAAAGACCCAGTTAAAACACACGCGTGTTATTATTTAGAAATTCCTATAGAGAATATTTTATGGACGTAGTAAAAAATTAACAAGGACATTTGCTAAAGCTTCATTTGTGTGTGTGTGTGTCCTCAGTCTCCCTGAAAGTCTCGTGTCTCACATCCCCTTCCTTCACAGTTCAGCCACATCGCAATTTGGGGCAGCATCGCACTCTGGGTGGTGTTTTTTGGCATCTACTCGTCTCTGTGGCCCGCCGTTCCGATGGCCCCCGATATGTCAGGAGAGGTAAGGTGTCCTATTAACTGACGACCCAACAAATCTGGAAAATTGGTATTCATTAAGGAGCCTTAATCGTTCAGCTTGGATTTATGTTAAAATAGCGTTTGACCATTTAAAAGCTATTTTTCAGTTCCACGGTTGCAAGTGATAAATCTTGAGAGAATATTTTACACTTGGACGTTTTACTTAAATCTGACTTATCCTTTCATAAGCATAGCTAGAACCATAAAATATGGTCATCAGGGGCTTGAATCATGTTAAGAATCTCCACACAGAAGATGCCATTTTAAAATTAGACCGTAAATCCACAAATACATTTTGGGGAAGAGATTTGGGGAAATGGTAAGCTTACGTCTTTGGGACAGTCTATCATTTCTTCTGTTATCTCTTATTCTAAAGAAAAGTCTCCTGTCTCTGGATTAAATGTACTTTCTGAGAGTTGTCTTAAATGATACCGGTTTGGTTTTCATTTTGAACAAGTTAGGGCATCTGACGGTGCGGCCTTATCACAGTCCATTTTCAATCCTGTCTTTCAGTTTCTTGTTACACTAGTAAGAATTGAGTTATTAGGTGTTCATGGGGGAGTGTCATAGAATCTCCTTTCCTTCAGAAGAGATTCCAGCAGTAGGAGGGTTTATGATTTCAATTGCAGGAAATTTGACATAAAATGTATAAAAGAAAATGTGGAAAACATTTCAGGATTTCCTGTGACCTCACAGTAACTTGCAAATCAAGGAAATGTGAGCTCCGTTCCTACATTGTTGTCCTGCTTTCCAGTGGTTTCCATGGATTGGTTGCCCCTAAGTACTGCCTGAGTACCTTTCACTTTTGACAGTCTGGTTTATAGATCATTTTCATGAAATTTTATCTGACAGCATCCTGCTTTTTATAAATTAGCAGAAGGCAGACACATTTAAAAAAAATTTTTGTGGTTAAATTTATTAGAGAGAGGCATTATATGCTATTATAGCAAAACCAGACATATCAAGGAGCAAGTACTTCCTTCCACCAAAAGTGAAGGCCGCTTTTGAAACATGTACTGTGAACTCTAGCAGATTTACAGCATGTATTTTGAGGAAAATAGACAGGAAGCTATGAACAACACACCTCCTCCTTACCTTGGTTTGAGCCCCTTTTCCCTGAAGAAATAAAATCCAAGACCATATATGTCTGAAGATGCCACTTGGAAAATCAGTTCTATTCTTTGTGTCTATTTGATGATCTCTGTCTGATTGAACCTGCTTTTTCCTGAGGTTCACTTCAATTGAATATCATTTTCACTAGACCTCATTTTATCTCATTTCTTAATGTTTTACCCTCAAGATGAGGGACACAAGAGATGTTGAGATTCAAATAGTTTAAGCAACTGTAGCCAACAGCTTTGATGACAAGAACAGAGTTTTTGACCACCTACTTCTAGAACAAGTGTGAAGTTTGATTGGCTTCTTGCCAACCAAATATAATTCTACCCTTGCCTGTAGAATTCCCGGTATTACCCAAACACAAAACTTAATATCATCTCTTGGGACTTGCGGTGATGCTGTGTTTAATTTGAAGTGAAGTGAATGTCAGTACTCCATCACGTTTCTGTTCACGTCGTATTCAGTGGGAAGTGCTAACAGGGGTCCTTTTTCTTGTTATTTTATTACTACTGATGCTTTGAATATAATGTTTAAATAGCTGGGGCTCCTTTGCAAATAGGAAGAATGGATTAATTTACCTATAGGCTTGACTGGCTTGTCCAAAATGTAAGTCGGTTGAATTTATTCAAAGAAAGTACTTTAAATTTATGCAGTACTTAGTGCTTGCAAAGCATTTTGATATGTGTGCATGTGTGCAAATGAGCCTCACAACACTCCCAAGAAAGGGTTTAGCAAGCATGCCACTCGGGTTCTCCAGGATAGTCTACATTTGCTGTTTCCTGGGCCTGGGATAATGGATCCCAAGAAATATTTGTAGCAATACTCAATTTTGAACATTTTTACTCGGTGTAGAGAGTCACTAGTTCTATAATCCAGTTATTTTCAGAAAGAAGTAACTACTCTTAGATTTACGTTTTTCTAAGCTTGAAGTTCTATATTGCAATCAAGAATATAGCCAGATACAGGGGCGCCTGAGCAGCTCAGGGGCTCAAGCGGCTGACTCTTGGTGTCCACTCAGGTCATCATGTCAGGGTCCTGGAATCGAGCCCCGCATCAGGCTCCACGCTCAGTGCATGTCTGCTTGTTCCTCCCCCGTGGCCCCTCTTCCTGCTCATTCTGTCTCTCTCTCTGAAATAAATAAAATCTTTTTTTAAAAAAGTATAGCCAGATACATACATACATGCATATATACAAACATGCGAATATATGAAAAATTCATGTATGTACCAATATCTGTGTGTGTGTGTGTAAAATTGGCCAGCCCTCTTAAATAAAATTTACTTAAGCATCTGTTAACTTTCATAGCAAAATACTATTATATATTACATATATTACTGTTACATATAGTAATACTTTACTATAAATAATATTGGGGTTAGTATAAATATTAGCCTTCCTCAACTTGACGTGTTTTATGTAATCCATATAATGGCCCGGGGCAGCCCCCAGGACTCAAGGCTCCTCCATGGGATTTGCGGTGTAGCGTTTGGCAACTTCCTGTCACAACCACTGTGGAGTCTCAATGTCTGATCCCAACACTGTACCCTAGGACTCCAGTTCTTTCCTGTACTAGTGTGACAGCAATTCTTCCTCAAACAAAACAATTAATTAAATATGTATGTATGTTTGGGTTGCCTAAAAGCTTCATAAGGGCCTGCAGGGTAGTACAAAATTACGAGAGATGGAATAAGACTGAAAACTGGTTCGGGGGGTATTTTGGAGGGCGCTACACTGTGTGGCATCCACAAGACAGAGAAGTTCTTCAGAAAAGCAGCCAAGATCCGGGAGAAGTAATAGCGCCATGAATACCTTATGTGTATTAAGCACCGTATCCCCAGAACTTCTCTAAGTACTTCAGATCCATTCATTCAGTCGATTCACCAATTATTTGTTGACGTTCTTCAATGTGTCAGGCACCGATCTAGACGCTGTGAATTCATTAGTGAATAAAATGGACAAAAACTCATGTAGTTCTCAGCCTACTTTTCTGGTTGAAGAAGGCAAAATAATGAAGTGAAATCTATAGACAGAAGCATTTAAAGAAAAATACAGCAGGAAAGGGGGACCAAGAGCCAAGCTCGTGGTCGTGCTTCCCACACAGCCTTGTGGCTTTTATTTCCAGTCAGATCAAGAGCCATTGGAGGGACTTTAGAGGGAGGTATTGGGATCTGACTTCAGTGTTCGGAGCAGGACCGTGGCCGCTGTGTTATTAAACCATTGAGGAGGTGGCCCCAGTCGCCTAGGCAAGAGATAACGTTGGCGTGGGCCAGGCGGACGCACTGGTAGAAGTGGTCAGATGCCAAATCCCCTTTAAAGGTCGAACATATAGGATTTGCCTACAACCTGGATGGGAGGCGTGAGGGGAAAAGAAAGCAAGGCAGACCCCATCGTGTTGTCCGTGAGCTTCATCAAGACGTACTTGTCCTCAATTCACTGGATCCTCACAGCAAACCTGTTATTATAACCAGTTGATAGATGAGAAAACAGAGAGACAGAGAAGACGCAGAGGCCGATTTCGGCTCAAAAAGAACATCTTCCTAACTTCTAGAGAGCCAGTAGGTCGTGATGTCTAGCGGCAGAACGGGAAGCTGAGCTCATTTAACCGCCCCTTTCTGTGCCCGGTGGCCAGTGGGGACGCTTCGGCAGAATCTGTCATCCGCACCTCCAAGGCTGCCTTCCAGCTCCTACGATTTGGATCTCTGTGCACTTCTCTTCACTCTCTTCCCTCCAGAGGAATATCTGAAATGTCGCAAGGGCACAGACCGTTTTGTTCTAGTTCACGGGATCTCAGGGTGCCAACCCTACACAAATTAGGCAACTTACAGGTACAGGCTAATGCTTCTATATTCAGCTGGACTCATATTCCCACACGGATCAGGATTTTCTAGTCCTTTCCAGTTTACATTCTTAGTTCATCTCTGCAGCCCCATCTGAAGACAGAGCTGTTTCTCTCAACGTGTTCAAAGAAAATCCTCGCAACACTGAGAGGGAACTGGAAGGGGACTGACATTTATTGTGCCCACACCATATTCTCCAGGCACTGCTTGTGATTTCTGGCATTCCTTGTTCTATGTAAAGCCACATAATAACCCTTCGTGGTAGGCATAGTGATAACAAGTAGCCCAGAGAATTCATCCCATGTCTTCTTTTCAAGTCCTCTGGTTTCCTCTAACATCCTAAGGATCTCAATACCTTCTCTTTGGGACCCTTGTACTTCTTTACCCCCAGGTGGGAAATTCTTTTTTTTCTTTCCTCCCTGCAGCCATCTTCCCTGAGCTCCACTGAAGTCTCCGATTTAGCTGCTATTCCCCGGATACCCACAGCCCTGATCAGTTTTCCTAAGTTAGCCGGGTACAGACATGTTCCCATCTCTTTTCAAGAGCACGCAGATTTTTAATTCTCCCTTTTCCACACCTCAGATCTAACAAACTAACTCAGATTACCTACCTCCCTAACCCATTTATAGAAATGCCATCTCACTTCCTACCCTGGCCACTTGCCTCTTCTTAACCACAGCATTAGGATAATCAATACCCCTCGTATTAAAAAAAAAATGCTTATGAAAACGAAAACCCAATCATCCCATTATCATTGGAGAATGCCCAGTTTCCACTCCGATAGCCACAGGGCCTCATTTTGTGAAGGCCAGTCACCAGCATAGCACACTCCTTGCCTTCACTAGGGGCATTCACTACAACACGGGGAATTGTACACTTCGCAGGCATAGAGTTGTTACACACGGCTCTGAGGGTCACGTGGCTTGTGAGTGTACTGAGACAGGAGCCCAGAGTCTGTGCCCTCCGTCTCCTTGTTCACCGTCCTCTGTGCTTTCTGCATTTCTTCTCTCCCTTTTCTCATCCCTCCCCACGGAGGTGTTTCCTCTCAGCCTCACAGCCTTAAGGAAGTGAGATGCCTTTTTCATGTGACTGGTGACCATCGAAGTATGTGCGTCGGGTTGGTAGACTTAGCCTGTTGTCTGTGCATATTGCTTCTATCCTCAGCCGTCCTCAAGAGCTGTACTCACTTCCCACTGATGGGGGTTCTTTTCATACCATCAGATCATTTCTTTCTCCCTGCCCTCAGCACATTCTACAGGCACGAAGTTCCAAAAATCTGTTCCCCAAATATCTCAGAGCTGAACACAGTCTTCGATGACTCCAGCTACAGCCAGACTGGGTGGCTCTCGGTTGGTGGGCAGGGTGTCACCATTTGGGAACATTCCTGCCTATAGCTTTGCACTTTGTTTCCATTACAGTAATTCTGCATCTCTGTCCAGAATAATGATTTGATGCTAATGGTTAACAAGTATCCCAGGAACCGGAATTATGGACATATTTAACTGTTACAAGGAAATGCTGACATCAGGGTGGGGGGCAGTGGATTTTACAAAGGTAGAACACGCAACAATAAGAAATTACTGAGGAGAAGGAAAAAGAAAAAGAAAACAGTGCGACAGGCTTGGCTGCAGCTTTAAATACGTCGCTGTCTTCCTCTCGCAAATATGGTTGTGATTTAAGAGAAGGACTTTTTTTTTTTTTTTCAGACCTGACTTGTATTTTTTCACACCAGTACAACAATTTATGGGGTAAGGTAGACCCTGGGGAGAAGTGCTATGTTATATAAACATATGCTAGCCTGCTTTTCCGACTTGTCTCGATGATGTTACTGGGTTTGGTTTGGGTTTGTTTTTGTTTTTCATTTCCAGAAGAAAATAGGTTAGCCACTATGATGAGTGCACCAGATTAAAAACTAAAAAGCAAGCTCCGTACATCAAGGATCATTTCATATCACGATTAATACCAGAAGCTTAGTATCGGCAAAGCTTTTAAATTTATCGTGGCTTTGCAGACGTGCAACGTAAAGCACTCCAAAGCGCCATCTGGTTCTGCTCTCCCTGGCCTAAGGGATCTATAAAACTACCGAAGGAAATTGAAGTTAAGGAACAAGCATGTGTTTTACAGAATTTCAGATCTCTTGATTGAGGTTTGTTAAGTCCCTCTGAAAAACAATAAAAATCTTTGTTGAACTCTTTGGTGTCACCCTTGTAGGAAAGGTATTAATAAACTACATTAGTGATATGATTTTCCTACACGGTGCCACAACCCACTTGACCAACACGATGAATTACTTTACGTATGAGGAGTTTCCTGGTTAAAAATAGTCTTTATTGATCTATCAGCTTTTAATTACCTAGATAGCATGTACTAATTTATTGGTCACAAGACCAGCCCCTGCCGATGGGGCAATAACACAAACTCAGTGTTATGATACAGTGGAGTTTCATCCAAGGTGACTGGGCTTAGCCAAGTAAACTGGAGGGAGCAAGGACCCGGAAGTCTGTTAGATGTTCTTCAGTGAGCAACAGTTGGGACCCCATCCAGCAAAACACGCTGTTGGTCAACAGGCCTCATGCCCCTGACAGTAAATGAGACGGGCCAGACTTCCACAGTGCTGAAGGCAGCTGGCTGTATAACCGCTTCCAAGTGCATTCTGTGAAGAGAAGCTGTGTAGAAACACTAAGAAACAGGGGAGCCTGGGTGGCTCAGTCAGTTACGCATCTGCCTCTAGCTCAGGTCACGATTCTAGGGTCCTGGGATCGAGCCCCACGTCAGGCTCTCTGCCCAGGGGTGGGGGGGCCCTATTTCTCTTTCTCCCTCTGCCTGCTACTCCTTATTGCTCTCTCTCTCTCTCTCTCTCTCAAATAAGTAAAATCTTTAAAAAAAAAAAACACTAAGAAGCAGAGAGAGATATGGATATGACAACTGTAATAGCAAATCAGGACATTTTAAAGTCAGGGCTGTCTTTAGAGTCATTGTGAGAGCTGGCTTTCTGTAGACACAGCATCTTTAATGACAACGCAGAGCAACCATACACCGAGTGTCCAACGTAGGCCAGGCTCTGTGTTGGGCAGTGGAGGATGCAGAGATGAATGGAATCCATCCTTGCCCTTAAGGATCTCATTGCTGGTGATGGGATGTTGATGTCATAAACATAAGAGAGGATGTGGTGGACCCAAAGTGCCATGGGGGTGAGCAAACCCTAGGAAACTGAACAGAGCCTGCTGTTACTATGACAGAGCTTTGCCTGTTCTCTGGAGTCCATTCATTCTTGCATTCATTCATTCATTCCATAAATATGTGTTGAATGCTTAATGGGTGCCAGATACCGTGTCTAAGTAATGGGATAATGAGGCTAGATCCCCATTAGTGTGCTGGGTGAAGGGACCAGGGAACAGGAGGGAGAAACAATCACTAAATCAGGTAACAAATGACTAAAGGATGAATGACTAACAGTAATCTCTCAACGCGATAGGAAGAAAACAGGGTGCTATGGTATGTGGCAGAACAATAATGGCTACTCCGGAAGGGTCTTTTAGAAGAAGGAATGATTAAGCTAAAATTCAAAATGATGCATGTGTGAAGAAGAGCATTTCAGGACTGAGACCAGCAGGTGCCTGTGCTCCGAGGCAGGAATCCTGGAGCAGAGAGGGTGGGAGAGAGTGCTGTGAGGTGTCGGTGAGATGGGCAGAGGCAGATCATCCCTGCAAGCTCAGCATTCTCGCTCGTAAGACCAGTACAACTTGTTTCTGAGTTACGTGGCAGGAAATTCTGTCAGAAAGGCTCATGAAGGAAGCCGCAGATGTCACAGTGTGGTCTGCTTCAATAAAGCTCATAATTGAACACAATTCTTGCATTCTGTGTTAGTGTAAGATAAAGATATCATTAGTGAGTGGTCCAAAGCTGCTTTGTTCCATGTTATCACTTAGACTTCCCAGTACATATCATCTGAACCAAGTGATTTTTTGGCATATTTTTTTTTAAATTGATTTTTATTTTATCTTTAAAGATTTTGTTTATTTTTTGGTGGGGAGATAGCACAAGTAGGCAGAGCAGCAAACAGAGGGAGAGGGAGAAGCAGGCTCTCTGCTGAGCAGGGAGCCCGATGCGGGGCTCGATCCCAGGACCCCGAGATCATGACCTGAGCCGAAGGCAGAGGCTTTAACCCACTGAGCCACCCAGGCGCCCCTGGCATATTTTTTGATGCTTAAAAACGTCAAATGATTATGGATGAAATGATAGCAATTTGTTTCTCTCTTATGTAAAGGACGTTGGTGCTGATGTTGGTACAGACAGTCCAAGGCTGGTGTGGCAGCTGCACATCCTCAAGAACCAGATTTCCGCTATTTGCTGCACTGCCAACCTCATCCCAGCCAATCCCAAAGTGGCTGCTTTCACTCTAGCCATTTTACCAACATTCCAGCCAACAAGAAAAGGAAGAAGAAAGGTTAACCCTTTCTCTTTGATGCTCTCTCCTAGACATTGCCCACCACATTTCCACTTAGATCTCATTGGCCAAGAGCTAGTAACATGGCCACACATAGATGCAACAAGAGAGCCAGAGGAATATAGTCTGAGCAGTGAACAAAGTATCCAGCCAAAAATCAAGCGTTTGCGCCTAAGAAGGGGAAGGGGGATATAGTGGGGAACAACTGGAAGTTTTTGCCATGAAAGTTAGTGATTTTTCAACATAAGTCATTTAACAGCCTTTATATGTCTTTCTTATAGCTCAGTGCTTTTTGATTTTTTTGATTTTTTTAAAAATAACTACCTAAAAGAGATGGTAATATGTGACAAGATGGAGGCATTAACTGATGCTCTGGTGGTACTCATTTTACAGTTTATAAACGTATCAAATCAATACACTGTACACCTTACACTTACATAACTTTATGTGTCAGTTGTATCTCAATAAAGCTGGAAAATAAATTAAAAAATTTTTGAAGTAACTTTCTACACTCAGATATATGTCAGTATGTCTCACAGATTGAATTATCAGTAATCCAACAATTGATGCTTTCTAAGATGGTTTTTGACATAAAGAGCAATCACAAAATTCAAAAAAAAACTGCAGGAATGATAGAAGAAGTAGACAGGTTGAGCACTGAGATGATTTACCCCACCTTACACAACTCGTCCAAGAACATCATAACATTTTTAAATTACATTTCTTATAATGAAAAGAATATCTGGTTACTAATTCTGCCCCATTTTTCTACTTTTAAGTTTTTAAATAGCACAATGAGGAAGATTAAAATAAAACAAATTCTGTTCTTAATTAGTGTCACTATTCTGGGAACTAGATCCCTAGAAAATAGAGTTTCAGAGCCACACATATCTTGGAGCACTGGGTTCCTTTTTAGAAAGATGATTTTTCATGTTGAGTTCTCAGTATATATTGGTATATGGTGAAATTTAACTTTCTTTTTTAAAAAAAAGTTAACTTATCCCTTCTGGTCCCGACTAACTCACTTTTTGTCCCTTTCCTCTGAACATTTTTCTTAATCCTGTCTTTTCTCATTCCTCCCTTTGCCAGAGGGTGGAGGTGCAAAGGCTTCTTCTGGCATCATACAGCTCAATTGAACATCGGTTCTGAGTCCCTCAGAGTGATCACTCCCACTTCCGCCCCTCACCACCTTCCAGAAACTTCCATGGGGGGCAAAAAGCACATAAAGGCTAGGCGCTCGTATCTTATTTGCCTATTTTTTCTATGCTTTGGAACAATTTGCATCTTTTCTAAGATTTTTGTTTGTTTATTTGGAGTAGGCCAAGCCAAGGTTTCTCTTTGTCTCTGAGTAATCAAGAGCTTCTGGGAATAATCGCAAACATAGCTGGAGTTTATTCGAAACACTCTTGTTCTTAGTTATTTTCTGGGTGTTCTGCCTTGTCTGTTTTTATGGAGAAACTAATAATTCATCCTATAGAACAGCCCAGGCAGCTCACTACAACCGAGATTTACAGAGTGCCTGGGTATGAAGACCTATTCTGGGTGTCAGGGGATCCTAAGGTGAAAATAGTCATCCTGAGGAGGTTGTGTCTTGTAAACAAAATAATAGATCAACAGGTAATTGTAATGGAGGATGCTAATTATTGTGATCAGGATGCCCAGGGGCTAGCAGAGCAGAGGACGGGGCCCTCAACCCCCAGGCTAGAGTTTGGATAATTTCTTGGTATTGCTATTCCCCAAGCTGTCCAAGAAGGCAAGTGCGGGAAGGACTCTCCAAGTAGAAAACAGCCCAAGCAAAGAAGGAGTTTGGGGTGGCCATGGGAGGGAAAGGTTGGAGCTAGAACTGAAAAGTTAAGCAAAGCCTGGATCACAGAAAGCTACTCTCATGTCATTGACATCATTACTTTAAGCCATGGTGGATGGCTTTTCGTTAAGGAATACATAGTATTCTAGAAAGTACCTGAGACCATAGAATAAAGATTTGGGTCGGAGGACATGATAAATCAATGCTAATAATAAACTAGTAAGGGATGAAAAATATTTTAAATTTTAACATGAATATAATATGATAGAGTCGAAAAATTGCAAGAATTTTTTTCAGCTAAAATAAGACATCAGAGACCTTTCTCAGGGATAAACATCAGAATGTAGAACTTGATATGTGCATTCCTCTGTCTTTGGGTTTTATCAGAGGGACGTTTTGAGCTAGACTACCCAAGATGGCTAGCCACTGAAGGATTTTAGTGGAGGTTCATGTCTTCTAGCCAAAGTTTCTATGAGCTTAAAGTTTGTCTCTGGTTAAAATATCAAGTAGTGTGAATGCACCATTTAGTGCTGATACTTCCAAATTCAACCCCAAACCCAGATACTACAACTGATTGAGACAGAAAGGCTCACACAACCTAGAGACCCCGGCAATGTCACACCCTGGCATTTCCCGGGCCTTGGACACAACCACACTTTGAGAAACATTTGGAAGTTGAAATTCAAGTAGCATGGTATTGTCCGAAAGCAACATCGGTTTTGATGAACCAATATGAGCTTCCCATACGTCGGCAGTGGGGTTGCCAGGAAAAGGCACAATTTTGATACACTAAATACTATTCTGTTTGTATAAAATTTATATTTTGCCATAAAAATATAGATGTTAAAGTTGTGGATTTCAGCTTTCAAGATACCAAAAGGTATCCTTCTACCTCGGGTACAGTGCCTCGGCTCTCCCGGCCCCCAGAGTCGGGACTAAAGAAGGGAACTCAAGGAGGAAAGACCACATGAGTAACAGGTTGGATGAAATGGGAGTGAAGGCAGAGCACATCGACACAGAGTCTGCTTTTTCCGAAGAAGTATCCAGCTGTCAGGGCAGAGACAAAGCTTTGAGGCGTGGGAGGGAGAAGAGAACCACAATGCGTTTGGAAAGACCCAGAAAATCTGTATGAAAAGAAACAGTACCTAAAAACCTAAAGTTGAGCACTGATTTTTTTTTTATGAAAATGATTTCATGAAGAAGATGTTTCCAGAGGACACCAGAAAGCTTACCTGAGACAGAGGAGGAGGCAAGACGCATTAAGTGAGCTCCTAACTCACTGAATGGCTTTAAAAAAAGAAGTAGGAGGTCATGTGATGTGAGGATCCTCGCATAGGCAGGGTTGCTCTACCAAGATATTTCAAAGGTGCCGTGGCCAGAAAGAACTATTACACTCTTGGGTCTGACTCCCTACTGACCACATCCAAAGAAGCATGTCATGGGATATATAAGTTATATATAATATGTGTTTGGATTTTTTTTCCCCAAAACTTGTTAACTCCCTTGGAAAAGCCCTCAATCTTCAAAAAATAAGCCCTCCTACACAAAGAAAATGAAAGGTCCCATTCACAGCAACAACAGGAGAGACTTTAGCCAGTTCTGTATAGGGGTAGTGAGAAGAAAGCTAGAAAATGAGACAAATGAGAGAAATATAAAAAGAAAATATAAAAGAAAAAGAAAAAAGAAAAGAAATATAAAAAACCAAGTTGAATAAATAAACATACCGTGGTCCTGAATGGATCACTATTGAATCATCCGTTCTTCCCAATTAGAGAACCATTTGGGGAAAAAGAAAAAGAAAATACATCTTCTCTGAGTGATTGTAACTGAGCCTAGGAAAATAATCCTAAATGTGGAAAGAGAAGTGAGGGTCTGACTGAAAATAGTGGTTTTATTATAACTATCTTGAATGTTTCTCATATCAGTGAAAATTGATGGTATTTCTGCTTTTTAAACTAAAATTCATAATTTTGATTTAGAGCTTAGAGTAGCTTACAGTCACTAAATACACTTTGGAAAATAGAGGAAAAAGGAGAGAAACAGCACTACCCCACTATCCAAAGGTAATCACTGTTAACATATTAGTCCGGTCTTTTTTTACCCTTAATTTGTACACTTAACTTTGATTAAATAATTTATTCTTTCAACAGTCGTCAAAGAACTATTCTAGTTGCTGGGGATACAGCAGTGAACAAAAGAGAAAACTCCTAATCACAGGTGCCTATATTCTCCAGGGAAGAGGGAAAGGAGGGAGGGGGACACAAATCTAAATCTGATCTGTAACCCACCAGATGGTAGTAAGGGCCATGGAGAACCATAGCGTAGGGAAGAGCATAGAAAGTACTAACATGGGAGTGGGGCACTGCTTTAAGTAGCATGATCATGGAAGGCGTTGATGGAAAGGTGACCTTGAGCAGAGATCAGAAGCCATGGTGGGAACTTAGGCCAGGGTGGAAGGGCTATGAAGTGGGTAGAGTCTGGGTTTGCAGGGGAAGAGGATTTTGTTCTTGGAATACTTTTAATTTTTTAAACATGTTTTATTGGATAAACATGTATGTATGTAATTTACTATTGATGATTTTAAACACTTTTAGGTGTATAGTTCAGTGGCATCGTAAGTGCATTCAGTATTGTGCAGCCCTCACCACCATCCATGTCCAGAACTTTCCATCATCCCAAACTGAAACTCCATATGCATTAGTTACTCCGCATTCCCTCCTCCCCCCAACACCCCCACCCCCTCGCAACCACTGTTCTACTTTCGGTCTCTGAATTTGCCTATTCTAGGTACTGCAGATACATGGAATCATAGAGTATGTGTCCTTTTGTGTCTGGCTTACTTCGTTTAGCTTGTTTCATTTAGCAGGGCTCATCTGTTGTAGCATGTGTCCAAATTTTTTTTAGGCTGATACCCCATTGAGTGTAATCTATCCATTTATCTATTTCATGTTTCCATTTGTTTATTGATATTTCCACCTTTTAGCTGTTGTGAATAATGCTACTGTGAACATTGATGTGGATTTTGTCATTAAGTAGAGCAGATTGGATTTGCCAGACTGGATGTGCAGTTTGGGAGAAAAGGGAGAAGCAAGAATGACTCGTAAGCTTTTTGGCCAGAGCAGCTGGAAGGATAAAGTTTGTGTTTGTTGCGATGGGGAAGACTGGGATGATATATTCTTCTTTTTATTTGACATTGCAAAGTATTCATGTAGCTAATAAAAGTCTTCATTAATGTTGGTGGGAGACCTTCCTTCTCTTCCTGCCCATTCCTTACCCTTTCCCAACCACCTCCCCACAAAAAAAAATTATGTCATTTCCGGTTATCATACTTTCCCTGATTTACTGAA
Organism: Nasua narica; assembly: GCA_028533885.1. Taxonomy (NCBI): domain Eukaryota; kingdom Metazoa; phylum Chordata; class Mammalia; order Carnivora; family Procyonidae; genus Nasua; species Nasua narica. The sequence goes on along the minus strand of CM052800.1, from coordinate 30,462,421 downwards.
ATATTTCTGTTGGTTCAGATGGGGGAGGGGTAGTTTAATATACCTCGCTCTTAATGCATCTTGCTCAGCTTTGTTTGTTTTATGATTTTATTTTTAAGTAATCTTTATACCCAAGATGGGGCTCCAACCCCCAACCCCAAGATCAAGAGTCATACACTCTACTGACTGAGCCAGCCAGGTTCCCCTGTTACTCCACTTTTTTAACAGGAAAGACAACCTATATTAAAAAAGGATTGTTAAGGAGCTGGATCAACCTTTTCTCCCACCTCCCCAGATCACATAAACACCTAGTTATAACTGCTCCCAGGATAACTCCATGCCAGAAAACAAGAAAACCAAGCCAAGTGTCACCGCCGCATCTCAGGAGCAGTCCCAAGCCTCTGGTGTTTTCGACTTTCAATCTCTCCAAACACTGTGTTGCAAGAACTGATTTAGTAAACAGTCATTTTCTGGGCACGTGCTTGGTGGTTAAGCACTTTGGTTGTGAGAACTCATCAAGATATATTTCTTCCTCTTCTAGAGATTATGGTCTAACGAGAAGACAAAGGAGCAACTAGAAAATGGGGGCTAGGTGCCGTCAAAATGGAAGCCCAGAGTAGGATCAGCTCACCCAAGTCTAAGGAAGGAGGTACCATCCAAAGGAAAAATTAAACCAATGGGGTCAGAAATGGAAGGGCCCAAGGACAAGAGTGAGTGTGGGTACCTTCCAAGAACTGAAACACACACGTGTAGCTAGAGATGGGGGCTGGCTTAAGAGACGGCTTGTGGGAAGCAAGCAGAAGTCAGGTAGGCAAGGTCTTGAAATCCTATTAAGGATTTTGTACTCTACCCTCAGAGGGGTAGGAAGCCATGGAATGGGTTGAATCCCAGAACTGCTAAAAGACTGTGACTGATCCCTGTATAGACAATAGAAACCACCAACCTTTCCAGGGAGTGTGTTTACACGCTAACAGAAGCCTCCGACAGAATGCTAGGATATTTTACCTTTCCCTTTACTTACAGCTCTTTAAGACACCCGTTTTCTAATAGTTACAGTCTGTGCATAGGGTCTTGAATAGCCTGGATAATAACCTCTAATATGGACATACATCTCTGTAACCAGGCACATGGTGCCCTGTTCATTTTCACTGATGTTTTCCTATTTAAAAGAACCCACGTGGAATATTTGCCTTCCCCAGAATTAGTTCCAGGGGATGTGTTAGTAAGCAGAATGTGGCAAAAGTGTTCCATGTGGATAAATACATTTAGAAAACTAGATTTTTAAAAAATATTTTATTTATTTGATAGAGCACAGGCAGGGGAGCAGAAGGAGAGGGAGAAGCAGGCTCCCAGCTGAGCGAGGAGCCCAATGTGGGACTCAATCCCAGGACCCTGGGATCATGACCTGAGCCAAAGGCAGATGCCTAACCAACTGAGCCACCCAGGCGCACCAGAAAACTTGATTTAAAAAACTGTTCAGGGGTCCCTGGCCGGCTCAGTTGGAAGAACTTGTGACTCTTGATCTCAGGGTCACCAAGTTCGATGGTTGGGTATAGAGATTACATAAATAAAACAATTAGAAAAGAAGTAAATAACTGTTCAGTAGGGTTCTTTACAGCAATTTCTCAAAGCCTCAAATATGCTACTTTGCCGTGTGACTCCTAAGAGGGTGCTGCTGTGGTTTATTTATACCTTTACTAAAACTTGGGCCATAACATGCTTTTTGGGGGTTGTGCTCTCAGGACTAGTAACCACAGAACTGTTTCATGGGATACTAACCTATATGCAAAAGCTGTCCCAAATTTCAACACATAGTTCCAGAAATTAAATTATCAAATTAACAGGAATGAAAGTTTATGTCCTTGATGCACACTGCCAATAACCTTTCCCAAAGGCGAGTATATTGCCAATGGCAATATAAATTATTACAAAGAGCTGTTTTTCCCACACCAACTGTGATAGTGGATTGTTTAAATCTGATCTAATCTGTCGTGTTTCTGTGACTACACAGAGGCTCAACACTTTGCCATGTTATTGATTACTTGCTGCTACTTTTGTGAATACCTACCTTCTCTGGTCTTTTGCCTATTTATTGGGATCTTAGCTATTCTTATGAAGATAAATGGTCTATATTTGTAATCCGGTATTAATGCAGAATTTCACATATTTGTGGCAGTCATTCTCCCAGTTTCTTGTTTATCATTTACATTTTAGTTATGTGCTTTTAGAACATGGGGAACTTAGACATTTTTATGAATCCGTTCTTTAAAGCATTTCTTCTTATGGTTTTTGTTTTTGTTTTACTGTTCTTAAGCTTAAAAAGCCCTTTTATAAAAAGCTTTATCTAGACACTTAATAATCACTCCTTGGGTTTTTTTGTTATTATTGACATGAACTCTTCACCTCCCTGGAATTTATATTAATTTATCTTGCTGTCCTCCCTCCCCTCTGCAAAACAACTAAGCAAGATTTACAGCACTGTTTTCTGAATAATTTTCCCTTCCTAAATTATTATGCCCCGACAGTCTAATAATTTTTATGAAAAAGATAATTTGTCTTCCGGTTCCTAAATTAACAAATAGAGATGAATGACAACTTACTAGTGATCCATTACCTTGGTCAGTTTCAGTCTTGAGATGAACATATATTGTGACATGAATGTGATGAAAACCATGACAGTTACAAACTGACTTACACTGGATTTTGATACTGTGACAAGAATTTTTCTTCCTTGAAGCTCATAGGAGAGATCACTAGAAAGAAATACTTAGGTATTTTAAGAAATTTGAAAATTAAGTGAAGAAGGGAAAGGTTGTTAATCAGTGTCCATAATAAAAGGAGCTCCTCTGCAAACACTGTGGGGTTTCATTCTTAGTCTACTTTCCAGCTGAGGAAGCAGAGACTTGGCCGTCCATCCGTCCATCCCCGGAGGAGTCTGAGAGCTGGGAAGGGAGGGCAGTGCCAGCACTCCTGGAGGGCTGTTTATCGTCAGTCCTGCTCCAATCAGGGCCCAAGGAGATAGTCTGAGGACTCCCCAGAAGGCCTTCTATTTGAGACAGCATCTGTACTTTATCCAAGAATAAGAGTCATAGTGCACCAGTCTGACATTTATTGTTTAAAAGGCAGGGTTGACCAAGAACCTCGTCGCTAAGGTTGTGTAGACAGCACATTTCAAGTCTCTGGAATCGGGGAGGGGTGGGTGGAGGGGTGGGGGGGGGGGCCCTGATGGGGAAGAAGTGTTTCTCTCTGGTGTGGGAACAGGGGCTAAGGGATGGCCTCCGGCGGGTCAGTAGGGAAGCCCCTCTTAGCCACTCAAGCCCCTTGGCCTGGCTCAGATGCAGAGACGCTGGTGTTTTCTCAAACGTGCTTTCTCTGCGAGTTCACAGGAAGTTTCCGAACCATGCCTCCACGTTCCTCCGCAACCTGCGTTTTCTGTTCCCGTGAGTTCACTTTGGAAGCCCGCGTGGTCCGATGGCCCGATGGCAGGATGGAGAGCCAGCGCTGCTGCTCAGAGACAAGCGCTTGTTGTTCCCCGCGCAGGCCTGTGCCCTCCACCTTCCGGGCTTTGCGGCAGCTCAAGTCCCCTGGGAGCCACTTTTGTGGCAGATTCCCTTTGGTTTTGCAGGGCCTCGAGGAGGGGCCGTGGGGGCCGCTTGGCACAGCCCACCAGTCTCCCACGTTCGGAGCAATTTACAAACCGCTCTCGGAGGGAGCCGGAGCCCAGCCCCGAACAGGCTGCTCCTGTTACCCTCATTGTCTGCGGGGATCGGGCGCCTTTCCCCCAGCTGACCTGCCTGCGAGTGGCGAGATGTGAAAAGTTAGAGACAAAAATGGTCTCTCCAGACGGAGGGGGAGCTTTCTTGTACAGAAAGGAAGGAAATACCTCTGTGGGATTTTATTTTTTTCTCCCCCCTCTTCATCCAAAAAATACAAAGAGACTCTGTCTTTAATGCGAATGTCGGCTTTAAATCTTTTAGGTTTGGATTAACTCTGCAAAAGAAAAAAAAATCTGACAGGCTTTCAGATATGACGCAGAAAAACTTTTTTCCCCTCAATTCATGTTGTTCATTTGTAAAGCCAAAGGCTGGTGGACTGAATAGTGGGCGCCCGTTGTTCCCCATTCATAGTTAACATCACAATGGTCAGAATTAGCAGCCCAGAGTCTCCAAACCACGTTTGCCTTTTCCACCAACGACATTTAATACAAGGTGGCAAAGGCAAGCATAAATCTCCTTTTGCCCCTAAATTAAAATAGATTAAAATTAAGCCAAGCAAAGGAGGCATTTTCTGTTGCGGGACTTAGAATCTTATCTGCCTTTTCCCCCCAGAAGGAAAAAGAAATGTGGTTGGGGTTTTTGGGTTTTTGGTGTGGGTTTTTTGTGTGTGTGTGAGGGTTTTTTGGTTTTGTTTTTTTTTTTTTTGCAGTTGTTACTTCACTAAAAAGCTTCCTTCAATCTAAACAAAACCTAGTGATTTGATAGACATTTCCTATTACATTGTAATTGTTGGTTTTCACTATTGAGGATGTCAGCAAACATGTTGAAGATCATGTTTTGCTTATAAAATAAAGTGACTTTTATGTGAATTTTTTTCATCTTGCTGGTGTCTAGAATATAGGTGCTATTTCCTTGAATCTACCTGGCCATGTTTATTTTCTGAAATTCTTTTATAACAGCATGTTTTTATTTCAAACATGCTCAGAAAAAAGACCATAGCATCTTGAACTGACCGTCTATGTCAATGAGCCCATGTTAATGCCAAAAAAAAAAAAAAATAGGAGTTCCTGGTCCTCAGTTGAGAGTCAAAATGAATAAAATGAATGTAATTCCAAAATTAATAATCTTTATATTAGATAAGGACTGATTGATTAGGACTGTTAACGTGTAACTGTGTATTGGCCCATAAGACTTAAACTCTAGGTCATTTTTAATTCCTGAACCTGGTTTAAAAAAAAAAAATTCCTTGTGAATTTGAGCAGAGTGTTAATGGTGCTTGCATTCATTGGCTGCTTTTTAATGGAGTTATACCAATACATTTACTCATTTAAACAGGCACTGCAAATTTACTCTGATAAACAGTCTCAAAGTGAAACAATATTTTTTTTGTTTTATTGTAGACATATTCCTTTTAAACTCTGTATCTAATTACATACAGAGGGATTTTTCATCTAATTGCAGATAGCTAATAGATTTATTAATTTTTTAACCATAGAATCATTTTCTTTCTAACCCAAAAGGTTCTGATATAGTGATTTGGTATTTAATACAAAGGAATGATTAAAATTATTTATAAAACACTCTTATTGGGGTATTATACACCAGATACTTGGTTTGACTTTCACAGTAACAGGATATACTGATACAAGTTATGTAAATCCTTGAGCAAAAATTGAGATTATTCTGCCTAATATCATAGATCTTTTAACTTAATTATACTGTATTGTGTTTTATGTGGATGATTTTTAATATAATATTTTCCAAAAGTTAAGTTAATTTTTATTTGCCAGGAATAGTAAATTTAGTTTCTAGCTAGGATTTATTTTACATGTTATAAGAGAATGTAAGCCAGAGTATGTTTGAAATTTGCTCCAAAAGATTGATTTTGATACTCTAAATTGTAAAAGAAGGTCAACGTTTACTACTCCTCATATTGACCACAGTAATAAAAATCTCACATAAAAGTATGAAAAGATTTGGCACATGATAAAACCTTGCTATATTAGCTGCTTAAGGTGGGGGAAATGGATGCAGTAAAGACATGTTTTAACACATTTGGCTTTTAATTCCAAATTGGGCACAAGGTTGAATTTAAGGTTATTGTATATCCTCTTGCAGAGTGAGTTTTTAAAATTATTTTACTTAAAATCATATAAAAACTAAACAGGAATGATGTATGTCTTGGTTATTAAAGCAGTGTTGTTTCTGATCATTTTCTCAGGCTGCCATGTTGTTTAGTTCTGGCGTCTTCTGGATGGGCCTGTTATTTATCCCTGTGGCATCTTTGCTTCTTGATGTGGTGTACAAGGTGTAAGTATAATACTCAGTTATACACATAAAAATATAGATGTATGTTAATCATCAGACTTATCCAGTTGTAACATCAGGTCAACAATGTACAGTTTACAAAGTGGGAATTATTAATATTAATTAATTCTGCATATGTAAATAAAGAAGAAATGAGTGATTGAGGAAATAGGAAACGAGTTTAAACACAGAAAGAGAAGCAAAGCAAGTAGTTTCAGTTAATATTAATACATTTTTAGAAATCAGCTTCAAAAATCCATTCAAGGTAGAAGAAAATTCTGTTATCTCAAAACACATATATGTTTTATTGATGAACAACAGTTGTGGGGGAAAAAAGGTTCTTGCCTGCCTGTTTCAAAGCCTATATGCCACTATAGAATTAAAGAAAATAAAACTTTACTAATATTTCTCAAGGGTTTTCAGTTTTATAATGTTACCTCTTCCCACAGAAAAAGATATCATTAAAGTTAATTATATGATGCTTATTTAATAACTATGAGAATTTTAATATCGTAAAACTAAACCATGCCTTTTAAGACTTGTTTCTATAGTTACGTAATGCTCAAAATTACTGTAATTTCGTAGATTCTATTGAAAAATGATTGCCTACGTTCTGGTTACTATTGTACCTAGCAGCACGATAATAAACCAATTTTTTCAAGTGTTACATCTTCACACAAAGATTTATGTGCAAATCTTTTTTCCCCCCTAGTATCAAGAGGACTGCTTTTAAAACACTAGTAGATGAAGTTCAGGAGCTGGAGGCAAAATCTCAAGACCCAGGTGCAGTTGTGCTTGGCAAAAGGTAAAATACCTTTTTGTTCTTTCCCAAGTGAACTTTATGTTTTACTAGGGGTTAGAAATAAGTGCTAAAACTTATGTTTAGCTAATGGTGTCGATGACCCATTACAGAATCAGAGAGATGTGGATTCAAATCAAATCTGTCATTCACTAAGCTACTGAGCTATGTGTGACCTTACCCCAGTTGCTCAGTGCTCTTGAGACTCAATTTTCTCATCTGTAAAATGGGGATAATAATACCTCCCTCATGGCTAGTTTTTAGAATTAAATATACAATTGATAAAGCTGGTAGCTTGGTGTCTGGTTCTTAATGAGCTTTATTAAATAAACGGTCGTTACAAATATTATTGTATTATTAAAATGAAAGGGAGAAAAAGTCTTTCAGCTTGAAACAGTATCCATAATGAAGTACTAGTGAAAATCAGAGCTTGACCTAGAGCCACGTGCACAACAGGAACACTTAGCACGTGTTTAGAACTGACCTGGGAGTATGTCACCTCTGAAGTGAATTATGTCTTCCAAGTGCCTGGCTCACTACCATCCCCTCAATAAAAGCAAGGTCAGAAACCTAATCAAATTGACTGCATTCACAAAGCATTATGGGAAAGAAATTAAAAGTGTTCGAACACAGTCTATGACAGAACATAATTATGAAGGTGAGACCAGTTTCAGTCACACTACTGTGAGCTCAGGTTTTGTCTACACCCCAGGAAACGCTTTGCTCCTGTGTCTGTCTCTGTCATCACGATTTGCTGTTGTTAGTCTGACACAACCCAGGAACTCAAGCTGAGACCTTGGCTTCCAGCCTTCCTCAGTCACCTGAGGCCCCGGGTGGGCCGGTCACACACACACATCAGTCCACGCCCCTCTCGGAAAGGGAAGAGCCTGCCGTGTGTCGAGTGCTCACTACATACTAGGCGCTGCGGGTATCCCGCCGTATACGCTGTCATGTGGTATCGCGGAAACGGTCCTGCACGAGTTAACCCGTTCATTCTAGATGAGGAAACTGAGACTTAGAGTAAGTTCTCAGTCGGAAGTCACAAAGCAGGGCCTTCTGGAGCCCCTGCTCCTAGCCATTCACCGTTCTCCCTCCTTTTGCTACTTTTCAAGAATGGGAGACAGCAGCAAAAACAGCCTCGACCAGCCTGACACAGTTCTTGACCTCTCTCTGTCAGTACCCCTGTGTGTAGGATGGAAATGATAACACCTACTTTCAGAGTTATGAGTATTCTCCCTCTACCTTCCCCTCATCTGTGTCCCTTCATCTAAACATCTACACCTGGTCCATTGTCTGGCCCAAGTGTCCCTTGGTCAGTTTTTCTCTCTTTCACTAGCTGTAAAAAGGATGTGCTAGGATCCTCGCTTACAAAATTGTGACTAAAACTATTTACTAACAAGTAATAGGGAAAGATCATACTATTACTACCCTTAGGAATCAATTCATTATATTTGACCATAAACCTTATGTTAGGCCCCTGCATGTGATGTTTCTCCTGGTTTGTAGTATATAGGTGACTTCAGCAATTCCTAAATCCAAGCTGAGGTTGTAATGTGGTGACCTCTTGGTCCTAAAGATTCAATGATTCTGTGATGTAGGTAGTTCCTACCATTAAAAAAAATAAGTCAGAGGGGCGCCTGGGTGGCTCAATTAAGCATCTGACTCTTGATTTCAGCTCATGAGGGTCATGATCTCAGGGTCATGAAATCAAGCCCAATGTCAGGGCTCCCTGCTCAGGAGGGAGTCTGCTTCTCCTTCTCCATGTGCCCCTCTCCCTACTCTCACTCGCTCACTCTAAAATAAACAAATCTTAAAAAAATAAATAAGTAATCCACTCTGGAAAACAGTATGGAGGTTCCTCAAAAAGTTGAAAACAGAGCTACCCCATGACCCAGCAATCGCACTACTAGGTATTTACCCCAAAGATACAAATGTAGTGACCCAAAGGGGCACATGCACCCAAATGTTTATAGCAGCAATGTCCACAATAACCAAAATATGGAAAGAGCCTAGATGCCCATCAATAGATGAATGGATAAAGAAGATGTGGTATATATTTACAATGGAATACTATGCAGCCATCAAAAAATCTTGCCATTTGCAATGACATGGATGGAACTAGAGGGTATTATGCTAAGTGAAATAAGTCAGTCAGAGAAAGACAAGTATCATATGATCTCACTGATGTAAGGAATTTGAGAAACAAGATAGATGATCATAGGGGAATGGAGGGAAAAATGAAACAAGACGAAACCAGAGAGGGAAACAAACCATAAGACACTCTTAATCTCAGGAAACAAACTGAGGGTTCCTGGCACAGAGGGGGTGGGAGGGATGGGGTGGACATTGGGGAGGGTATGTGCTATGGTGAGTGCTGTGAATTGTGTAAGACTTGTGAATCACAGAACTGTACCCTTGAAACAAATAATACATTATATGTTAATTTTAAAAAAACAGATACAGTAACATTTTAAATAATAATAAATGAGGGAATGAATGAATGAGAGGGGCCCCTGGCTGGCTTAGTAGGTAGAGCATGCCGCTCTTGATCTCCAGGTTGTGAGTTTGAATTCCATGTTGGGTATAGAGATTACTTAAAAGAGAGAGAGAGAGAGCCTAAAAGGAATAAAGTGGATTCCACCATAAATGACCAACTTTTCCATAGAAAATGCCTCAGATAAATTTCCTCCTGTTCCCTCTTTTTGCCTAAAATTGCTGTTCTGCTTTTCTCAAGAGCTCAGAAAAGAGTTAGCTGTTAGCTGAAGGCCACAGATGAAAGCCTGTGGTATAACACATACCCATGTTGGTACTGCTGCCTATCCATGACTAGAAGGATGGTGGCCACAGAGACTTCCTGCTGGATGACAGCTAGAGGGGGAGGAAAGAGAAAGGGTCTGT
>CM052800.1:30408607-30452622 GCA_028533885.1 Nasua narica | reverse complement strand
GAGACAAACCATAAGAGACTCCTAAACTCACAAAGCAAACTAAGGGTTGCTGGGAGGTGGGGGGGTAGGGATATGGACATTGGGGAGGGTATGTGCTATGGCAAATGCTGTGAAATGTTTAAGCCTGATGATTCACAGACTTGTACCCTGGGGTAAATAATACATTATATGTTAATAAAAAAATTATAAAAAAAAAAAAAAAAAAAAAGACTTTAAGTAATCTCTACACCCCATGTGGGGCTCGAACTCACAACCCTGAGATCAAGAGTCACATGCTCTACCGTTGAGCCAGCCAGGCACCCCACTGCCAGGATTATTTTAGGAGCCTTGGAGAACGAGATTGATGTAAAATTTCAAAAAAGCTAATCTTATCTACATTTTCAAAGAGAAAGAAATTGTGATTTCTGTGTAGTCAAGTGGTATCAAACTTATTTTAGTTCCAAAACACCATGTGATTTTATACCTCCCAGCCTTTGCACATGCTGTTCCCTTGTCAAGAACCTGATACGCCCCCATAGATGGGGCAGTCCAATTCCTAGTTTTCAAAACTCAACTCAAGTGCAATTACCTTACCTTTTCTGAGATAAAATTAATTCCCGCTCTGCAATCTGAGCACTTTATGCTTCTATAATTAAACTTACTGCATGGTATTATGATGTGTTTGTTTACCCTATGTGCTTGTTTCCCCTACTAGATTGAGCACCTTGAAGGAGAGGCCTCCTTTTGAGTCTTACCTGCAACCCAACACCTAGCACAGATCCAGGAACAGAGTAGCACTTGATAATATTTGTCGAATGGGTGATTGAAGGGTCCAGAGAATGAACTGAGGAGCGAAAGAATGAATGAATGGGTGAAAGGATGGCTGAGTAGTGGGTGGTAAAGAGATGACTGACCCATGGGTAGTTAAATAAAAATACGACACATAAGAACATAGAATTATATAGGTTACACTTCCCAAATGAGTCATGTTCAGAGTAACAGTGGTTTGCTTCTTCCTCATAGATAGAACGATGCAGTCTTGTAAATTGATCATCCCCCATTTTTTTCAATCTCCCCTGAGCACTGTGTCAAAGAAAGTCTAACTCATAAGACTTTGTTATGTTGTAAATGCTAATTGTATCCCGATTAGCATTTACAACCTTTTATTTCTCATGTTTATTGATGCTCAAAACTGAAACATTTTGGTTAAAAGTTTTTTTTTTTTAAGTAGAAATAGTATATGACTTATCATATTATCCAGTGAATTAGATATATTTATTCCAATTTTACATTGAAATTTGGAGAGGAAGGTGTATTTCATCATCTAAGTACAGTATATTGCTTTTGAACCTTGAGTTATGGTAGAAATCAGTTTAAGACTAAATATTAGGACAATAAATGCAAGCCTTACCTCTGATCTTTATGTAGCTATGGCTTACTCTTTTGGATTAAGAAAACAACTTCTGTGACACCCAGTACTGTGAGGCGATGAGCACTGGGTGTTATACGCAACTAATGAATTGTTGAAAACTACATCTGAAACTAATGATGTACTATATGTTGGCTAATTGAATTTAAATTAAAAAAAAAAGAAAACACCTGACATGGTATGAAACCCTGTTTTTGTGGATAGGCTCCAACACTAGGGAGCATAGCATCCACAGTTCCAAAGTGAAGAAAAAAAAAAAACCTCAATTTTTTCCCATAGGTTTTATAGCAAACATTTGCTGGGGAAAAAACCTAAACCATTTGTTCTATAAATATGAAGGCATTAATGGTGTTTATTTTTTCTATAGCATAAATATTTATATACTTTATAGCAGAAATACAAATTTTTTGGAATATGGTCCTCTCAGATCTCATGGGGGGGGGGCATTACATCTATAAATTGTGTGTAACATATTACCTTTTTAAAAACAAAAGAACAAAAACAAAAGTAAATTCAAAAACCTACTGCTTTAAAATAAGGAATGGTAGACACTGGGCTCATGGAAGGCAAGACAGTTACCTTTGGATATCTTTCATGAGTGTGGGAAACTGTGCATGTTGTAGATACGCAAAGAGGATGAGATTTGTAATTTTTTATATCTCACTGTAGACATAAGCCAGCATAGCATCAGCAGCCATTACTTAATAGAACTTTACCCTAGGATCCTCAGGTCATCCCTCATTAATGTGTCCATCACTCCACCCTTAGCTTTAAAGAAGAAAGCATGGGTGGATAGATAGCAGATAACTTGACCACGTGGACGATGACAGTGGCTACTCTGAACTTCCCTCTGTATTATTTATCTTAAAAAAAAAAAAAAAGAAAGGAAAAAAAAAAAAAGAATTTTAACATTGCCCCAAAACTAACAGAAAAGAAACTGTTTCTCAGTTTTCACACTGAATTTATATCAGTGTTACATACGAATCTTGGTACAGGTGTGGGATAGGAGAATGTACCTAGTGTGTTGCCCTAGCCTACTCTCAACGCTGTGATAGAGGTTCTGGCCAGCATTTGTAAACAAAAGGGACAGAAAGATGAAGCATTGCCTCCTCCAGAAAAGAGATCAGCCTGTTGCAGTCACTGTTACTCTCCCCACCACGACTGCCTCGTCCAGGACGGCCGTCCCATGCCCTCACCAAAACATCCCACATATGGATGGTTCTTTACTTTCTGGATATCCATTTTATTTTATTTTATTTTTAGATTGTATTTATTTATTTATTTGACAGGAAGAGAGATCACAAGTAGACAGAGAGGCAGGCAGAGAGGGGGAAGCAGGCTCCCTGCTGAGCAGAGAGCCTGATGCGGGGCTCGATCCCAGGACCCCAAGATCATGACCTGAGCTGAAGGCAGGCAGAAGCTCTAACCCACTGAGCCACCCACACGCCCCTGGAGATCCATTTTAATGAGTCCACCAAAATAGCTTGCCAACCCAACATAAAGACAATTGCAAATGTACCACTCTTCAAAAATAACTGAAAATACCTTCAGACAATATGTTCCAGGAGAGTAAATGGGCTTTTACCTATATTTAGTGTTTCTAAATGAATTATTATTTTAACATTAAAAATTAATGATTTTAAATGATTAATAATTATAATTAATAATTATAATTAATAAAAATAATTATTATTTTAAAACATTACAATACCTTAACTCTACCAAATATCTAAGTTGAAACATTGTAGTGGGCTTGGAAATAAGGTAACAATATTTAAGTGATACTTGCATTATTGCATTGAATAGATCTAGAACTTGCACAGCTTGTTACGGAAATGAAAGGCTGCACAAAATTAACACTACTGACTAAGAGTTGTGATTAAGGTGGAGTTTTAATGAGAAGATTCCTTAAAGTCTTTTCCTTCTTCTCACAATGTTAAGCTAGTCAAGAAAAACTGAACTTTTAACATTTCTATTAATGTTAACATGTTCCTCATATCCTGTCTAATGTGACTTGAGAGTAACAGCAGTACCTGTAAACATCAAGGACATACAACTACATAATTTTGAAATGATGAGCAGTTCCCAAAAGGTAGGATAAGACTAGAGAAATACAAATCATCATCACTTTTTATTAAGCACCCTCCTGTGAATGGCATTTCTATTTCATGGGAGGGATTCTGCCCTATGAAAACTAAAGCAAAAGGTTCACCGTAACTCAGGAAAAAAACAACAGAAACCTAGTAATTTGCCTACTAGGGAAATGGAGTGGGGGCATTGTAAATCAAAACTCATACGCAGCAAGAGACATCGCGCGTGGAGCTGATATTGACTGTAAGCCGGGGATCCTCGCAATGTTATCTCCTGTTTTGTGCTGATCTCTGTTCTCTGTGTTTTTTTTGTATGATCAATTCCTTGCAAGCTGGGGAGAGATAAAAGCGGGAAGGACTAGCATTCGCTGAGTGCTTCCTAAGTTCCAGTCACTTTGATAGAAGCTGTACAATTCTCCGAATCTCACCAAATCTCACCGTTGCCCAGGGGGTTAGGGATTTTCCTCCTCCCGTGAACGTGAGAGGACCAAGAAGGGTGTGCCTGAGGCAACCCAGCTAATAAGTAACAGACTCAGAATTACAGTTAAGACTCCAAAGCCCCCCTCCCCCGCCAAAAAAAAAAGACTCCAAAGCCCCTTCTCTGTCCCCAGTACTGTGCTCCTTTCCCAAGAAAGTCGCTTTCTGAAAGCAGTCTTTTTTGGAACATTAGACATGACCTTGATGTAACAGCTGAGTAAAAGTATAGCCTCATATGAACCATTACAAAACAGACCTGCATTATCTCATACATGTAAGTTTCATAATATGAAAGATAAAATTCTCACGTCTGCCTTTTTAACATTGAATGTTATAATATTAAAGTATTATGCGTGTAGGAAGGCCAGCCTGAAACCTGGGAAACGTATCTGGGGAAGAAGAAGCTATATAATGAAACATTGCCGTCCTCTAGATGTCTTTAGTCGTTTCCATCTTACACACCGGAGACTTCCCAGCACCCCGTCCCAATGCTCTGCTAACAAAATCAGACCCCCTGCTGCTAAAGCTGCCGATTTCCTCAAAGCAGTTACAGATTTTAGTGTTCCTTGGGGTCCCCAGGTCTGCAATGTTAGATCATTTTAGGAATAGAGCAAGAAAGGAGACTCTAAAGATGGCCCCTTCTCACTCCCTGTATCTGTTTATTTCACTGGCAAAAACAAGGTTTCCAGCTATTTGCAAAACCACTGGAGTTTCAGATTAATTAGCTTTGTTGCCTTACTGTAGCTAATTCTCCGTGACAATGAAGTATGTCTACCGAATACCCATTAATGTCCCTAGACTTTAAAAAATATGTGTGGAAGAGAAGTACAAATGTCAACATTTCTAAATATTTTACTGCAGCAAAAGGCCTGAATGTTTGTGTAATTCCGAGTTCCTTCGGCAGAGGATCCTTTTCTTTTTATTTTTTTAATATGACAAAAATGGTTCCATTTTGGGATTTCAAAAAATTTGGCAAAATACAGAACTGACATGACTTAGAACAATTTAACTAAAACTTTTATAGTGGGAAAAACACAAGATGGAAATTTTTCAACTGAGTCCATTCCAGTGATTAAAACAAAATCGCATAAACATTTACTGTAACACATGTGGATTACTTAGTAGTTCTTTATGCTTATTATGTTCTTTGATAGCAAAGCAAAGTTTTAGAAATCAACCACTGGAGAAATGGCGTGCATTTCACAATTATTGCTCGAATTCATTTATGTGACAAATAATTGGCTTCCTACTGTGGGAGACATCATTCTACGTGTGGTAGAAAAAAACAGATGCATTATTTCTTGCAGTGTGCCTTTACAAGTTACATAATTAATTACATGGATTTGTTTCTGTGGGGATTATTCTAAATGTTTATCGAAAAATAAATATTTTTCCTTGTCATTTTACCTAGTATTTTCTGAAAATAGGGGGTTTTTTTAATGACATTAAGGAACACATTTCATACCATATTGGAACGATAATAGAACTTTTCTAGTTAAAAAGTCTATGAAATTTTTTCTTTGTGTAATTTTGAGGATTTCTCTACATAACTAAAAAATTATTATTTTACACCAAAATATGTGCAAAGTAGGGAAAAGCCATATAGTAATAATTTCTGATTCTAAAAATGCCATGCTTAAACTGCACACAGTAAGTCAACCAAGATTTTAGAAGTTAGTAACACTACCAGCAGACTTTGTATTTCTTGTTAACCATATTGTGCAGGGTCTATATCCCCATTTGAGTTAAAGATAACTGGGGGGGTGGGGAGATCTTTTGGCCGGATTATTGGGAACAAAACTCTCCTTAGCTATGGGAAAAACTGGCCTCGAGAGTATCTAAATACTTTAAATCTCATTTGCCATCTGAGAAAATGGGGTAAAAAGAATCCCTAGACTACAGACTTCTCAAGCAATCTTTTGTTTAAGTCTAACTCACTCTGGTGGTCCTGTGGGGACACTGGGGTCTCTGCCGAGTTGATAATTCATTTCACACATTTGCACCTGCTTGGCAGCCTCACAGAGAGGGCGCAACTGCTCAAGAACGTCTTTAAGAAGAACCACGTGAACTTGTACCGGTCGGAATCATTGCAACAAAACTTGCTCCGTAAGTATCTGAGTTCGGATTCGTAAATAAATTCTCTGCTGTTCTGCCCTAGCATTTATGAAAGCAGCATTTGGACCTCAAGAATAGTTAACTATTTAAAAATAACACCTAAAGCCTGTTTTGCTTCTTTGCAACACGTTCCATAAATAACCAGTGTTCAGAGAAACTTTGACCACACCATCTCACTGATAGCAGACCAGACAAAGCATTTTCAAATCTCGCTGCTTTCACTTGAAGAGATAATATTTCCACATGCCCCATGCTTCCTTAAATCTTAAAAAGAACTAGTGAAATAAATCTTAACTCTTAAAAGTTCCCTCTGTATTGTTGTCTTTTCAACTTGAATAACTTTGCAGGGGCTTTTTCAGCTTTCAGAACAGCACTATGAAACACATTTCCCCCCTTCAAAGATATTTATGAATATTTCGAGTTGTAAGAAATTATTAGGCATCAGGACCTCTTAACATTTCAAGGATCTAAAAAAGAGTATAATATATAAAGCCCCGTAGTAAATGTATTGTGTTAGTCATATATCTTTTGTTTCATGTTTCCACATATAATTTATTTTCATTTATATATACTCGTGTTTAGTCTTTTTGCCTTTTATGCTTCAAGAGACCTTTTCTAAAGATGTGACCCCTTTGGGGGTCGTGGCTTATCCCCAACCATGCTAGGGCATGAGGGAATTTATTTGTAGACGCGGAAAGCCAAGGACAATGTGGTCCCAAGGAAGGAGACTTATCCAGTACTGACAGCCCGGGTGTTTATCTCCGCTTCCTTCTCACTTTTATTCCTCCTTCTGTCTCGTCCACTCGATCTGGATGGAAGTGTATGTGCCCACTAGACTAGACACCCCCCTCACCACCCTCCCAGTAGCCAGGAAGCAAAAAGTGGATAGCTTGGATTTGAGATGCTGAGAGGACAACCAAGGGGGTTTGAGAGCACCTGCTCATTCATCCGGGGGCAGAGTTCGCGGAATCTCAGCTGACAGCCTGCCGTCAGCCCACTCTTCATGGTGCAGTTGAATCGGCATCTTTTCCAGACATAAAGTCGTGTCTTCATGCGTGTGTGCTTTAGAAGGCAGGAGGGGCATGGGGTAAGTTAGGAAATGAGTGCTTCACACTCAGAATAACAGCTTCCTAGTGACCTCACAATGATCCTTTCTGTTTTTATCGGTAACTTACAGACGGGTATGCCTTCTCCCAAGATGAGAATGGAATCGTGTCACAGTCTGAGGTGATTCGAGCATACGATACCACAAAGCAGAGACCCGAGGAGTGGTGATGGGACGGGGGCTGTGAAGCTGGGGCTGCGAGGGCTCTAAAGGAGAGCTCCCAGGTCGTACCGGATCTGCTGACCGATTCCAGTCTGGTTCCAGGAGGTGAAAGTGGATCTGAGCTCATCTCATTGATCGGCCGTCAGATTCGCGTGTATTAGACATAAGCACTGTGCAAATATACTGTAACACCATCTCTTTCAGACTTTTTAAAGTATTTGCTAAGTCTTTGTAAGCGGAAATTGAAAATGACCTTGTATCTTGCCAGAATGCTTTCTTAAACTGAGACTCGGTCAGTAGTCTTATGCCGCTACTTTGGGGCTATAACTGACTATCGATTTATTGGCTATACCACAAGGTGACCAACCACAAGAAAACTCTAAAGTGGTAACAATTTATAGGGACTCTTGATATCCAGACTTAGATTTCAGAATATGCTGAAAAAAAAAAAAAAAAAACCAGCACTCTTCTCTAAGGAACTGACTTAACCTTCCTGAGCAAAATTTCTAAACAAGACATTAACAAGTGTTTGTGTCAAAAATTGTCTTGATATATGTTTGCCAAAGACGTTCAGTAAGTGTATTTCTCATTCAGTAGTCATTTGCCCAGAAATTGAAGAGAACGTTTACCTCCAGTTCTGCTGTAAGATCTGCATGCTCAACTTTTCAAATGTAAGAGTGATTTGCAAAAATGAGTATTTCAAGGCATTTGCTACTAAAACCCGTGGTGTTGCACCTTTGGCCTTACAAATGCTTCTTTGTTGTTTGTCTTGTTTACTCGTTAACATTGGAGGGCACACGTGGCAATGTGACTCTGTCGTTATGATACTGATTTTTAAACTGTATGTATGTCTCCGTCATTTCTGATGAGGGGTCCTCATCATTTAGATTTTTCTAAAAATCTGGCTTCTGCTGAATACTGAGTGCTGTCATTTTATCTTAACATTCTCTCTCTCTCTCTCTCTCAAAATATGCTTAGATATTTATGTGAGCTCCCCAGTGCTTCCGTGGAGATGTTTAGAATACCGCTGTCTGTCGGATAAATGCATGGGCTTTTGTAATGTACATAGGCTCGGCTTTTGTCCTGTGTTTGGGTTCTTTCTACCAGTTCCTGCTAGAGATGCCCGCTGCTGTACACAGCACACCCCGTGTTCTGGGGACCACCCCTGTACTTAACCCTGAGAATTACTTTACGGCTTGCCTGTCAAGCAGCTCCCCCAAATTAGTCACACGCTGCTAATTGGGACAAATAAGTACTACATAGTCCCCATTTTAAAAACAGCTGTTTTACTCAAGGCTATAACTTCAGGATCAGAGACACTCTTCATCACAAGTAGATTTTGTTACTATGTTTTTAAAGGTATGCTCGGTTTAAGTTTTTTCAGCATTTCCAAGCCGTCTCCTGAAAAATGTCTGTTTTGCTACCAACAATCAATGGTGAAGGGGCTGTTTAAAAATCACAACCAGTTTTCTATACTCTTTTTAAAATGATGCTTTCGTTTAAAAAATGAATAAATAAAAAGGGATTCTAGTTTTCAGATATACTTCAGAGATTGAAGCAAACTTTTTGCCTTTTATTCAGAAGCCTGTTTGCCTTTACGTGGACTTACCAGCAAAATAAGTAGAGCTTACTCTTTTAAAAAAAAGTCAACTCGAATTGCAAGGAGAGGTGATTTTCCAAGTCACTCACTCCTTAAGTTGAATAATTTCACTTTTTCTTTACCCTTTTTCTTCATCTAGATTTAAAATTAGGTGATATGTCATTTCCTTCTCTGTATTTTTTGTTATTTAGTTGCACGTATGCCTCCCCCATTTTCCAGAAACAAGAGAGGTTATAACACATACATAATTCTAAAGGGGGCAAGGAGTTGACACAGTTCACTTCCTAGACTGTTCCCATCTGGGGTTCATATTAAGAAAATTGCTTTTCGAAACACCTAGAAAGACCACAGGTGTAAGAGTCTAAGACCATCCTCAAAACCCTGAAGTCACAGATTTTGTCTACCAAAGGGATAGTCAGAGTGGCTTTCCTGGGCCTCCCTGTGGCGATAGCCAAGGTCAAACCACACAAATCACAAGAATAAGGCACATCTCTGGAGAGACACTTTATCGCGGTTACAGACAAGAGAGAAGAACTGCTTCCCTTGGCCTCCACCTCATCCATGTGGTGTCCTTCTCCCAGATTTTAATACCAAAATATGATGAATATAATAGAACTGAATCTTCTGGCTTAAAAAAAACTAAAAGTTTTCTTTTTATCTTAAAACATGGATTATTTCTATGGAGCTCTTCAATGTGAGGAGAATACCCATGATTAATTAATGTATGAGACCGTGGTCTGAAATATGGCTAATTTAGGTCTCCTTTGTCCCACAGTCCTATTTTTGAATTATTAAGTCAATTCCTTTGCCTCTTGGGTAAGAGAGGGGGCTGGGCAGCACGGAGTGACCTCCTTGGTAAAACTTAAAACATGACCCTGCAGTCACAGTGATTTTATAGTGTTAGAGAAAACCCTCTGAATTTTTAACCTTCCAAAGAGGGGGTGGAATGTAACAGTTTTACCAGGATTAAAACAGCTGAAGTTGACTTTTAACTTGTATTTTCTGAAATAAAGGACATATACTCTTCAACTAAAAAGCCCCTTGTAGGGACTTTGGCAAATGCTAACACCGTCTCGCTTTACAATGTTTACAATTCAGAAAATACTACTTACAGAGGAAAAATCCTCATTCATTTAACATTGAAAAGCTGGGAGTTGCTTCTTTAATGCTGAGTCGTACACAGTGATATTGAGCATGAACTTTCTAAATGTTTTCTATATATATAAAAAACATACTGGTGGCTCACACCTAGGAAGATGCTATTTGGCAGAAATTGTTAGCAGGAGAAGGGTGTTTCTCAGGAATGTAGCAAATTTACAGTGATCTATGGGCTGCTTGCCCTCCTACACCCCATTCGATGTGACGTGAGCCTGATTCAGCAGTGTTGCAAAGGTAATGGAAAACCTCTTTCTAATCAAGTCAGGTGAACATATATTCTTATTCAATAGTATTATTCATTTACATGAATTATGTAGTCATTGAATGGAGTCAGTAATTCCTCTTAATTTTCAGGGGGAAAAGTGAATTCCAGAAATCAAGATTTATTCTGATTATTACGTTTTATATTTTAATTTTGCAGTTTAGCATTCTAAATAACAAATACGAACCTCACATGATAATCTGTTCTTCATTGAGTGCACTATACGTCACTTATAACTTGTCATTTGAAATGTTCTATCAGGAAATGAATGCTAGTCTGAAAGTAATAGATTGTATATTTGTAGTTTTTAAATTATTTGTAACAAAGTCCTAATTATTACCATGCTAAATGATCATCAGTGTATATTTTTGTGCAGTTGCCCTATGACTGTTCTTGGTTCTAAAACTTATTTTATCAAATAAGTCTATATATAATCTTATACATAACCATTTATAAAATTTATCGAGAAAACGCCCATCCCATTCACATCACGTGGACCAGATCTGTGGAATTCTTTTTGTAAATTCATGTAATACCATGCAGTTCGGTGCCTAATAAATGCTTTTTAATGACAAACATTTCTATAATGCTTCTTTAAGAGATCATAATCTGATTTTTCTCACATTAAAATAACTGAAGTCACTTGTGAGACTTAGTTAAACTTTGCTGCATTTTAATTAACCTTCAGTGGCTATTAAAATGGAATGTAAGTTAAACTTTGAAGGAAAGGAAATAAATGTTTTCCATTTTTTGTTTTGATTTATTTTCTGTATGAAAGCAGCTGTGTTTCTGATAGGTTTATGGTTTGCATGAATTAATATTTAAAGTGGCCTAGGCCAATGCATGGCTACTGCTGTAAATCTTGATGTTTATTTCTGCCTTATAAAATTCTATCATGGCCTACCTGGAATTTAATATTCGGTGGACAAATTAATTGGTTCTCAACACCACTTTTTTTTAAATAAGTAAATTATTTTACAAACAAATTTGAACAGATTTAATTGCAACTTTTGTTTAGCTTGCTTCTAAGAACTTTTCTTAATAAAGCTCACAAAACTTCTCAGCAAATAAATCTCCTGTAAGTAGGAAAAAAGCTAGATTTCATACATGCTTACTTTGAATTAACAGCAACTTTCCATACGTAAATCTGCTTTTGCAAAAATGTGAGCAGAATATTAAAAAATAATAAATATTTTTGTGTTTCATGGTTCTAGACTAGAAGCCATAAATGCAGTAAATACTATTTGCTGTTCGTTTAGCTACTTCAAGCTTCATTTTTCACATTTTCAAGTTTATTAAGTTTAAAAAAAAAAAGGCAGCCTCGGAAGGCAGCTACTATGGAAAAATTGAAGTTTGCATTAAAGATAAAATAGTATTTTCAGCTCCATGAAACTCCATTCCTGCTGAAACTGCTGTCGAAATCGTGAAGCTGCATGAGTGGAGAGTATTGAATCTGTGATCATAGTTTTTCTCAGGTTTGTTTATCTCGATGTTCGATGCACTGTGTTTTATAAATAGTTATTAAAGTTGAGTAATATTCAGTTCTCTGCAGTGTTATGTGTCACTGGCCTTTTGTGAATGTGCATGTTTTAAGCTGCAAATTTTAAACATTTTGTCCTCTCGTTGTTAAAAATGAAATAAACTGTACCATTACATAAAGAAATTGTTGCGGTTTTAATTGCTAGTTTTAGAAACTAGGTCGCTTTATAAAACCTTCAAAGCCACTGTAATTATAGTCTAAGAAGCTGTATCCACTTCATAGCATTTTAACATTTTGTTGACCTCCCTGGTGATGTAGAAAATAGCCCTTCCTGGAGTCTAGTTTGGTGACAGGCATGGTTAATTAATTTTTTAATATAATTTTTTAAATAAAATTTCTGTATTTTGATTCTTCAGTCAGAAAAGCCTCCTGGGATTGTCTCCATTACATATTTAAGTCAGCAGCTAAGTCCTGGCTCCATCCTTTCCCATCGGATGGATTTCCTGAGGTTTCTAAATCCACCAAATTTTTTTAAGTTCTTGAGAAAGTGGATGGACAGGTGTAGCCAGTAACATCTGAAGGAAGCAACCAAAAAAAAAAAAAAAAATTAAATTGTCGTGTGAGCCAAAAGCACAAGAAACACTGAAAATGACAAAACATTGTGAAAACTAAGCATCCTGAAGCTGCTAGAACGGGGTTAGTAGAGAGAGAGGCGGCACGAGGCGAGCAGTTGGAGGGGCCGCTGGCTTTCCCCACGTGGGGCAGCGTGTGCTTAGCCATCTGGAGCCCGATGTCCTTTCCCACAGTCTTTCCAGGGACACTGATTGGGCATGCGTCTCCCAGGCAAAACCACAGCAAAACCAGCTGTACACGAGAGTCACCTGGGGATCACATCAAATGGTTTTGCACATTCATCTCCACTCCCCCTTGAAGTAAGCGCTGTGCTTATTACTGACGCCAGGGTTTCAGATGCCTTCTAATCTCACCGAAATGCTAAAGGGAGCAGCACACTAGAAACACCTTCTTCCAGATTCAGTGTGTCATCCCCATTGCACGTGTGTTTTTTTATTCTTATTGCATCTCTAACCTCAGCTTCTGTTTTGGCAACACAGCACCATGCATTTTAATGAAGAAAGATCTTCCTAACCGGGATAATTTCACTAATAGTCTAGTAAAAATTATTGGATTATATTAGGTTTTCCCGTTGTTTTTATTTCAAAGGTGAACCGTGAGTATAGAATTTCAAATAAGAATCCTCATTTCAGGGCCCCTGGGTGGCGCAGTTGGTTGAGCGACTGACTTCGGCTCAGGTCATGATCCCGCAGTCCCGGGATTGAGTCCCACATCGGGCTCCCAGCTCCATGGGGAGTCTGCTTCTCACTCTGACCTGCTCTCTCTCACTCTCTCTCTTTCCTAATAAATAAATAAGTAAAATCTTTAAAAAAAAAAGAATCCTCATTTCAAATAATAATTGCATTAATAACTAATGTTTAATTACAATTTTAAAATAGCCGTGTACATGTTGAAATATGTCAACAGCTTGTCACCTTAATAGTTTCATACGTCTTTAAATTCTTGTTTTCCCTGAACATATGCTAAGTAAGTTTTTTAGGTTATGCAAAAGTAAATTGATCCCATCCCAATGAAACGAATCAAATTTCTAATTGTGATTGTATATACTTTCAGGAACCTTTTTGGTTATCTCATTTTAGAAAATTGTTTATGGATTTAAGTCCATCTGGCAAATTCTCCACTACGTGATGTAACTAATAATAACACCAGGAAAAAGTAAATAGGTGGGGAAAATAAGAGGATCTATCCATTTGGACAATTAAAAGTGTTGGCTTAAAATGAATAATCATCTAAAGCAGATTTATTAAATACATTTTCCTAAAGCAGATAATAAAGGTACAGGTCATAAATACCCAATGGGGTAGGAGAGCTCTCTACTCCTGGCAACAAGGGGAAGTTAGCCAGGTATCAAAGGGAGCCATGGATTTTCATGGACTCATTCCATCAAACCATGGGGCCATTTTCTCTGTTCCCTGCACTCCGATATCAACAGTTACATCTGCCCTCCCCCAGTACTTAGCCTTTTGTTTCTGTTCTAGGGTAGATCATCTGCTTTCTATTATTTATTGTTAACTTACAACAGAGCTCCCTCGCCACTAGAATGTGAGTGATTGGAGACAGTGACTCTAACTTCTTATTTCTCAAGACAACCCTAAGCAATAAGGTGCCATTAATATCTCCATTTTACAAATGAAGAAACTGAGACACAGTGAAGGTAAGTAAGTGGCCCCCAAAGTCACTCCACTTATAACAAGTGACAGAGCCAGAAAACTAACCCAGACTATGACTCCAAAATCCTGCTAGGTCACCTGCTCTCCTAAGTTTCTCATGTGCAAAAGGAGAAATGATTGTCATCTAATATTTCTATTCACGCTTTATATTAGTCTGTGTTTCATAGTGTAACACAAACTCTGTGTTAAAATCCCCTCTATCCATAGGATATGTACAAATTACTCAATCACTTTTTCTGACTTAAAATCCTCTCTATCCATAGGATATGTACAATATTACTCAATCACTTTTTTCCAGAAGATTTTCTGAAAAGTAGCTTGGCTGGTTTTTTCCTGAGAAAATCGCGCCTTCTAGAAATTCTAGAAATTGCATTCTATGGGGGAAGGAGCGTATAGTAAGTTATATGTCATAAAGAATGTAGAATTTCAAAACAGCCCACTGGGGCTCGAACCTTGGTATTAGTGTCTGGCCTTGGGCACAGCATGTACCCTTCCTGCTTTGATTTCTTCAGCTGCAAAACAGGAGTGATGACAATCCTTACTTCAGGTGTGTGGCGATTTAATGTTACAATTTATAAAGCACTCGGGCCACACACGGTCCTTAGTAAATGGCACACGTTCTTTGCATAAGTACTTTTCAAAGTATAGAAATTCCATTCTTCAAAATAATTGTGATTTTAGGATGTTAGGACTCAAATTCTTTGTGAAAGTCATGAAGCATTAATCAGCCAAATTTCAGCCCATATTTTGTTGCCGTGGCAAGCTGTGGCAAGCCTCTCTTTGGAAATTTCAGGTGATTTGACATGACCCTTGCTCTCTAAACTTTCTAAAGTGGAGATGTGTTCAAGCTGCTTTCCCTCATGGAAGCCTTCAAGGCTCTCCCTTGCATTTGGTGTATATCCAACCACCATGGTTTTCAAGATCTCGGATACCCACCCTGCCCATCTCTCCACCCTCACTCTTTGAATTCTTTGTCTAGTTTCCAGATTGTTCCTTGTTTATTTATCCTGGTGGCTGGGCCATTCTATCAGTTCTTTACTTTGCTTAATATGCTCTTCCCCTCATTCCCAGCATTGGTCTCTCCCTCATCTACCCAGTCTTCCTCACTCACATCCCATTTGTCTGGAGACTCTGGTCCAATTTCGTCCCCTCCAGATGAGCGAGGTATTGCCAGGACAATCTATATGTCCCCTCTCATTGCAGTTACCAGAATGAATTCTAAGTGTTGGTTGGTGGGCTCAATTTTCCCCTACAGGACTGAGCTGGAAAGCAGGAAAGATAATGTGCTTCTCTCATGGAGCATATATAACACCTCATCGAAGGACTTGCGGCCATGCCTGAGTCCATGAACATAGTGGCTTTTTGAAACAGACCTGCATTTTATTCATCTTGATACTCCCAACTCCTAGCACATTGCCTCCTGGGGTGAATGAACAATTATGAACTACATATCTTTCAGAGAGAAGTCCAAAGACATGCGCTATATGTCAACAAGTAGGTAGGGCTATGATTTGATTCCATGTCACTGAGTGCCATGTTACAAGGAGGACACAACGTCTCCGTAATTTTAAACAACTTATTGCCCATTAACTTGACTGCCTGGAGCACCCGGCTAAGGAAGGGAGGTTTGCAGACGTGAACTTTCTGGATTCCTTAGCATTATTTTGCCTAATGGAACCGCTTCCCAAAGGGATGGCAAATACAAGTACAGCCACTAGAGAAATCTGACCAACCAGATGGTTTTCCGTGGAGGCAGTTCTGCCCTCTAGAGGACACTGTGGATTTGTGTGGGGCCATCTGTGGTACCACAGTGGTGGGGTTGGGGGGCAGATGTGCAGTGGGTATTCAGTGGGTGGGAATCCGTTTTAAAAGGGACCCTACGATGCATAGGATGGTCCACTCAACAAAGACTTGATGACCATTGTCATGACTTTGGAATGTTCCACCTTTCCTTTCAGTGGAAAACACCTAATCCCATTTTACCCATAAAGTATCTTTTGCACTGCTTTAATATACACTGAATTTTCCAAATTTATAACTACTGTGAAAATCAAAAGGAGATCAGACCTTGCTTTGTTTGGGAAACGTCACATTAATCGCTGCCATGCAATTAGGATGGATGAGTTACCAGTCTAGCAAACCTGCATCAGTCTGGATTTGGAGCTGTCACATCTCAGTGATTCTGCTTAGAGGTTCGAATCTGAGACCTTTGTTAGGTCTACTGAAGCCATGACATTTTGAAATAAATTATTTTCCTTTTCTTTCTCCTTTTTATTTTTTTTAAGATATTGCACTGATTTTTTTAATTGTATCTGTAGGAGGTAATATGAATATGACCTATACATTTCATTTAAGGCTAAAGGAATGGCACAAAATATTTGTTCTAAGGAGACCTCATTGGGATCCAGAGTTGACAATCACTGCTGTAGAGAGAGGAATTGGACTTCGTGCTTTACTCCACGCTGGATTTCATGCACAGAAACGTCAAAACCTCAAGGCAGGTGTCCCTCACTGTTTGCATCTGGTTTTGCACACACCTCCAGTACTGACAAGCTATGGGACCCTGGGAAATTTACTTCACTCCTCCAAGTCTGTAAGATAGGAATTGAAATACCTCCCTGTTTGCAGTTGTCTGGAGGAGAAAACGAGTTAGTGCATGTAAATATTTATAACAGTCTTGGACGCCTGGGTCATGCAGTCAGTTAAGGGTCCAACTCTTATTTTCAGCTCAGGTCATAATCTCAGGTCATGTCAGACCCTGCTGTCAGCCCCACAGAGCCTGCTTAAGACTTTCCATCTCCCTCTGCCCCCCCCCACCATGTTCTCTCACTCTCTAAGATAAATAAATAAATATTTAAAAATACATATTTAGAATAGTATTTGGCTCATAAGAGCCCAGTAGAGATTAACTTTAAAAACCTCAAAGGAGCAGTATATAACAAACACAAATAAAACCAGTCTAATGACATAAGAGTGTGCTTTGAGCATACTCACAAATGTGTATCCTTTTACTGTGAAGCTTTCCTCTTGCCCTTCTTTCTTCCCACCTCCCTCCCTTTCTTGCTGTCATTCCTTAATTATCTTGGTGAGTACGGGATAACTGAGGTCACCACTTTAGTCATGGGAGAAAACAGGGGACTAGAAGTCAGAGCTCCTCTGCCATTAGACTAGGCAAAAGTACAGTATCTTCTAAACGTGCTCCTGAGCTAGAAAGCCAAGTGCCAAGGCCACATGACAAGTCTCTTAGATCAGAATTCTACCTCTAAGTAGTCTTATTTTAAAAGGACTATCGAGGGACACCCGGCTGACTCAGTTGGTAGAGCATGTGACTCTTGATTCTCAGGGTCCTGAATTCAAGACTCACGTTGGGCTTCAAGCTTACTTAAAATATAAAATAAATGAATAAAAGCGGGTTGTATTTTAAAAAATAAAAAAATAAAAATGAAAAGAGCTCTTGAGGGTGACATGTGGTAGTGCGAATTCCTTTAAACCCGGGTTCCCAAACAGCACCCACAGGGGCCAGGTATGTTAAAATACGAGGTAACTGGGCCAGGTTGGGGAGACCAGGCAGGAGGCTGGTGAATGGCAAGCTCCTGGTCCGAAAAGGTCCGGCCTGACCCCAGGGCATTCCAGGACCCTCCGTGCCCCATCTTCTAAGTGTTCCAAGAAGCCAGAAATCCAGATTCTTAGGAGAAATGTCCCGGTTTTTAAATCTATAAAAATTCACATTCCTCCCTGCTTTTCACAAGCCCTGATGCAGAAAAGAACTTTTGAATGAAATTCAGAACCAATGTAGGATTTTTTTTTAATTTCAAAATATGAAGTGCTAAGTAAAGACATGTCCTTTTATTGAATAGCAGAGAGTATCATTAAGAAGATAAAACGAAGTGCTTTGATCGAAAATTCCAAATGGGTTTCACAAAAACATAAAGTATTTTACTTATTCTAACCCAGCAGGATATGCGCCCAAACTGGTAATCATCAGACATGGAATTCAGTGGCACTTAAGATACGTAATATTAGGTGATTGTAACCAAGAGCTGGGCTCTGAACTCCACAGTTATTAACATAAAAAATTTCAGTGTGACTACTAAATAATTAGTACCGTCAATGTGGTAAATACATTAAGTTACAGATCTTTACATTTGTACATAACTCATTTTACAAATAAAGGTTTTAAGACTCGACTGTCCAACTTTCATTTAAACACTAAATGTTGCTGAACAAAAAGTCTGCAATAAATATTCCCTCAGGTGGGTGGAGGAAATGCTTTTACCCAAGATCTGTGTTACAGTGAATATCCGAGTAAATATTTAAAACTTTAAACTCCTCGTGTGGTTATGGAAATCTTGTATTCTGAAGAAGAAAAAAAGCTTATATTTTAAACAAAATTTAGTTATTAATTTAAAAAGTAACTGTTCTCACAATGCTAATGTTACTCATGGTTAGGTTGCTCCCCAAATTATAAATAGGTTGTTCAACTGTCCCCTCAGGTTGCTGAGTTGTTAATTTTTTTTTTAAAAGAACCTTCAACAACTACCATCAGGTGGTTTTCTTTGCTTGTTGATGTATAGATGTGTATTATGACTCATTAAACAACTTAGATTGAAAAAAGAATACCTAGACTTTTTCTAAACAGTGTAGCTGAGCTGTCCAGTAACACATCTTCAGCCATTTTGCAACTTTAAAGTCGACCGACCGGCTGCCTATTTTGAATAAAAGTAGCATGAACTGAAATGTAATGATCACCATGATTTCCAAGCCAGAAAGCAATTCCGTAACACACCCATCCTGTGCCTGGAGCCGGGAAGCGTAGGACTAGGAAGGCGCTGTATTTTCCTTGCTAGTTCCTCCAGGACTTGCTGGGGTCAAGGGAAATTCCCCCGGAAGTCCTTGTGGCCATGGCGACAGCCCTCCACCTGTCTTCCGGGCGCTGGGCGTCCTCCTGGCTGGATTTATCCCTGTGGCTTGTCAGCTGGAGCTGAAGTCTGGACAGCTCTTCCCAGGCAGCGGGGGCTCCTGCGGGAGCGGGTAAGTGAAGTATTGGGGCGACACCAGGAAACCCGATGGCTGCGTCAGGTGGATTGGGTGGCCCGTGGTGTAAGGTGGGGGTGGTGAGGGCACCAGGCAGCCTGGCTCTGCTCTGGCAAAGGAGAATCTGCGGATGGAGCCCCCGGTGGAGCTGGAGCTGGTGGCCGTGCTGGACTGCCTGGAAGGGGCCCTGAGGCTCGTGGAAGTCAAGATCATGGGCAGCGTCTCTGTCTGGTAGCTGCGGAGTGAGAAGCGGATTGGCTGCTGGGAGGGCTCCTTGGGTCTCAAGCAGGTGCAGCAATAAATAGCCACTAAAGAGCCTAGGATGATGAAGGCAATGAAGATGGAGCCAACGATGAGGAAGGGAACGTAGACGGGCTCTAAAAGGTAAAAACAGACAGACACGGGTGTTGGGACAAGAGGCTTCCAAACTCCAGGCGGCTTACGGGTGGGAGGTCAGCGGCCCAGTGTGACCACCCTTGTCAGCCCAGGCTCTCGGAGCTTGTTACTGGTAATCTCTGAAGTGGGAACTGAGATGGCCGAATATTCTCGCTCCGAGCGGGGAGGAAGCAAACTGATACGGGAGCCTCTGTTAGCAATTAGCCATTATATTGCACATCTGGAAATCAGAAGGAACAGAATCTACCCTCCTGCTCAAGCGCCGGAGGGAGGGGAAGGGCGAGTTGTTTGGTTACCATGACTCTGGATTTAATTCCAGGTTTGGGGTAGTTTTATCACGGTAGGGCTCTTAGGGCTCTGACCCATGTCTGAGGCTGAAAATTCTTCTCCCTTCCAAGAATCTCCAATCTAAGCAAAGAGAACTGAGCCTATAAATGAGACCCCCATTATGAGACTAAGGAAAGAACGGTATAAAGAAGTCCATAGTGGGTTGGGACCCACTATGTATCATCTCTGGATACTTCTTCCCAGAAAGGATTTGGGATGCCCACTCCTGCTGCCACCCCTCTCCCTGCCCCACACCTCCTGCCCAAACTCTTTGATGGTCAGGCCCAACCTCAGATCATGAGACAGTTCTTAGTGCTGGTGGCTTTCCAGGAGAGCATCCCTCAAAGCGGACCCATTTCCTTCTCTCTGTGCAAGGCAGACATCACATTCCTCACCCCTGAGCCCACCCCCCAACTCCCTGGGGACACTCCCAGTGTCTCCCCTGTCTGACGGAGCCCCGTCTGGAAGCGACCTCCATCCAGCTCAGAGGCAAAAGAAAGAAAACCTGCGTTGACAAAGGCCTTACGGTGTGCCTGACTCTTTCTTATTATCTGAATCAAGTCCGAGGAGACTCTTGTAAGGTAGACATGGTAAGCTCTGTTTTCCAGATGTGGAAACATACTTGTTTTTGACCCTCCCAAAGGCACAAAAGCAGGTGTCCATCAACCCGGAGGTGCCGTGGGTTCCTAGGTGTAAGCTCTTGCGTCTCCCATCCCCTCCCACGTTTAGCAGCGCCCCGTCTCCCATCCCCTCCCACGTTTAGCAGCGCCCCGTAGAAGCCGAGGGAAAAGGGACTGACTGACCACTTCCTTGGCGGCACCATGCTAAGCATTCAGAACTCGCTCAATCCGCAATCCAACCCCTCTGAGAACAATATGCCCATTTTAAAGTTGAGACGAGGCCCAGCGCAGTTAAGCAACTTCCCCGAGGTACACGGCTGGCAAGGGGCAGAGCCACAAGCCAAGGTCCCTGACATCCCGCCTCCGTGAGTGCGGACGGCCCCCGCTCCTGCTGTCCTCCCCTCCCCCCAGCCCCCAACAAAGCGGATTCCGGGAGGCCCGGGAAGGATCCCCGCGGCAGACTGCGCACTGACACTTACACTCCACAGAGCAACCGGGTCCCCCAGGGTGAGTGGAGAAAGCCAACGGAAAGAGTCTGTATCTTTTTTTAACAAGCGAGGACGGCTTCGAGTTCCCTGCTTTCCTCTGAGCATGATTTCTCCAGAAACCACTTCCCCAACTCGCCAGACTGGGAGTTTCGACACTCAAAGTTAAATTCCTTGAGAGTAGAATGGAGTTGTAAGGCAGAGCGAGCTCCCCTTTCCTCTGCGTTACTACTCTCTTTGGCGGGTGGTGCTGGGGCGGAGGGGGGACTCTGGGCACCATTAATTCTCTTTCCCGGGGACCTTCTCTCGCCCGCTTCAGAACTCCACTGTGGAGTTCTGGGGTGTCACCCGCTCTTAGCTCCGCCCGCTCCCCGGGTTTCCCATCCATAAAAACCATCGCCTCAAGCTCTAACGGGTTTCCCTGACGTTTCCATTCAGGTGGAAAGCTTTTTCTTTTCTTTTCTTTTTCCTTTTCTTTTTTTCTTTCTTTTTCTTCCTTCCTTCCTTCCTTCCTTTTCTTTCTTTCTTTCTTTCCTCTTTCTTTCTTTCTTTCTTTCTTTCTTTCTTTCTTTCTTTCTTTCTTGGTGTAAAGTTCCTCTGCTGGGGTCATGATTTACTTCGCTCTGAAGTGAGCGGAAATTTGACCCCTGTTTTCCGACAGGAGAATAGGGGGCGGGCAGCCCCTGCGACCCTGGTTTCTAAATCTCCACCTCGAGGACCTGGGCATTTCTGAAAGACGTTACAATAGGGGGTGGGCCGGAGGGGTAATTCGATGCAGAGAAATGAAAGGAAGTCGGGAGAACCAGGCAGAGGCTTAGGAACGCTACCAAAGACCCACCAAAAAGGGGGGGAGGGGTGAACGTGGCTCAAGTTCCTTGGCCCCGCGGGGCTGTGGATGAGCTCTCCCCACGAGTTGCGGTCTCCGGCTACCCGCAATCCCCGAAACTCCTGGAGTGACTGGGACTCTGCATGGGACGCCCCCACCACCCTGGAAAACCGTATCCCGGCCTGGCGCTGTCCCGGTAGCTCTTTCCCTCACCTCCCGCGCTCCCGGGAGCTCCAGCTGTCTCGCCCAGGGCCACCGGGTGCAAGTCCTGAGGTCCTAATTGTCCCTTGCAAACTTTCCTGGGGCCGACCCGCGGAGACCGCGTGTGGAGGGAATCGGGACTGCAAAGGAATTAGGGCGCCTGACCCGAAACGCGACCACCCGCTCCACCTCGATGCCCCCACCTGGCCGCACCACCTTGCGCGGAGCCAGGACCGCCTGGAGCGCACGCGGGTGCAGGGCGAGGGCCGAGGGCCCGCACTTACGCGCGGTGATGCCGGGGTGCTCCTGCTCCCTGCGGTCGTTGGTGCAGCTTCCCTGCTCCAGCCTGGCGTCGGCCGCGGCGCAGCAGTAGCGCAGCGCGCAGGAGCCGCAGCAGATGGTGGCGTCCAGCGTGTCGAAGTCCTCCGGGCATTGGAAGCCCTCGTGGTAGTTGCCCTGCACGTCCACCCAACCGTGGCAGTATTCTCCGGATTGCTGGGCGCCCGCCGGGCTCCAGCGCAGCCAGCCCAGGAGGAGCCAGAGCGCCAGCAGCGCCCCCATCGCCGCTGGGTGCCCGGGGCGGCGGGGAGGGGACGCAGTGGGAGAGCGAATGGCTGAGCGGCCGCGGTGCCGCGTCCCCCGGGGCTCGGCCCGGTGGGTGGCCCCCGGCAGCCGAGGCCCCGTCTGGCGCCGGCTAGCGAGGGCCGGGGAGGCTGCAGAGGCTGCGCCGCGGGCTCGGCCGGCCGGGAGTCTGCATGGTGCGCGGGAGCGAGAGGGCTAGGGCCCGCGGGAGGCGCGGGCGGAGGCTGCTGCTGGGGCTGCTGCTGCCGCCCTTTGCTGGTCTCATACTGCCGCGGGCGCGAAGGGCGCGCCGAACCCTCGGCCGCCTCCCACCCCACTCCTCAAGGGAGCCATCGCGTCCCGGGCTGGCGACCCTCGCGCCGCCCAGCGCCCCTCCTCGTGGCCGTCCCCGAGTCCCGAGCCGAGCCCGAAGGAGGAAGTATTTGAGATCCCCACGTGCGGGCGCCCGGGACCGGCGGCCCCTCCACCCCCGCCTCTGTCTGTCACCCGAGCAGGAGTTGGCCTGGCCGCGGCCAAGTACAAACGGCCTCCGGGTTGCTGACAGCTCAGCCTGCAAGGCGTCCTTTAAAAAGGAAGAGGGAGGGGGAGACAGGGAGAGTTAAGAAAGAGTCCGCCCTCCTGGGTCGCGCCGCTGGAGCTAATCGCCGCGGGCGCGGCGCGAGCTACGGGTCCCCGAGGCTCTCGGATTCGCGCGCCCCCCTCCACCATTCTGGGACAACGCCCCCCGCCCCGCCCCCGCCCACCGCGCTCTCCCAGGACTGGACTCTAGACCTGCGGGGAACAGGCCCTCCCCCACACACACTCCGACTCCCGCACCGTCCAGAGATCTCGGCGGAGCGAGGGCGAGGCTGCCGAATTTCTGCAGCCATCCACGCGCGATGGCGCGCGGGGGGAGACGCGCCAGTGCTTTGCATGGATGTAATAAAAAGCGGGTGCGACGACTGAGCTCCGTCGAATCTTGTGTCGCCTGTTGCACAGTTCCGAACTCGACCCTGGGACACCTGTTCTAAAGGTTCAGAACATGATTTTAAGGGGCCGGCAACATTTGCACTTAGTTTTCCACCTGGAAGTTTCCACTTCTAGGAGGAACGGCACGTTTTCGCCAACAGACACGCACAGGCATTCCCCCACCTCGCCCCCCATAACTTGCGGGCCGCCGGATGAAGAATCGCGGGTCACCTCCACCAGCCGGGGGCAGCTCGAAAACCCCAAAGAGCACGACTTCGTTCACGCCCACAAAGGAAATAAAAGAACAAAATTAATGATAATTGAGCCGATCTGAACTTCTGTTCGGGCAAAGAAACACATTTATTTAAATGATGTGTCCCCTGTGTGCTATTTCCAGGGGCACTGCTCCTTTAGCGGCGTAAGTGCCTTATGAAACTGGTGTTATGTGAAACCCAGGCTAAACTCAGGCATTTATTTTTACTGCATCCTGAACTTCCTCTCATCGTTTACTGGTGTGTGTGTGTGAATATGTTCCACGTATCTCAACCTATTTGTCAAACACTCTGAATGCCCGTGTCACTGATTTAGATGTTGGCAAGTTGAGTGAAACAAAAGAGACAAAAGTTTGCTGTGCTCCAGCAATAAAAAGTGTGCGATCAAAAGCATTTACCACGCCCGCAGCTTCCCCATGGTCCCCAGTCGGTTCAGGGGTTTTTTGTTTTTGTTTTTAACTGTGAATAAAATGGTTCTCTTTTACTTATTTATTTATTTATTTATTTATTTATTTATTTATTTATTTTTATTTATTTATTAGCTGTTCTCTTTTTAAATCCAAGTTAAAGTCTATTCCAAGTAAAGAATTACTTCTGACTTCTGCTTTTAAATTTTGGGATTAGCATTTAGTTATGAAAATGTAAAAATAATGCCCAACATTTCAGATGGTAAGTAGGACTGTGTAAATATTTAGCTTTCTTGCTCTCTTAGAAATAGATATTGCTAGGGACAATAATAAGCTATTAAGTAAAACCAAATTAAGTGCTGTCTTTTATCCACAAACAATGGTACCGTTTTTCTTGCCTTAAACATACAGAAAAATTGTTTTTGCGAAAATTTCTTGGGTACTGTTTTTATTTGCAAAAAAAAATGTTCTTGCGGGACTTAAAGTTGTTTTTTTTTTTTAAGTTGTTTTTTAGGGGTCTTATTTGCATTGTATATATCCTGAGCAATTAAGGGAAAAGGTCATTTGGAACCACAGCAAAAGTGAGCTCTAGTGATTATAATAAGATGATAAAACTACAAAGACATGTTTACTGCTAATAACTTTCCCAGAACCACACCTCTTTATATTATTTTTGTTAAATTTAAAGGAATTCCATTACATCACAACTGCAAAAAGTTCTGCACCAGCAACATTTGCTAGTCCCCCAAGGGTCGAGTTTCTCTCATTATCCAGCTGTTCTTTGATAGCATTAATATTTTAAGGAGTGATTTGTTGGTGCTTACCTCCCATTAATTACATTCTCCATGCCACAGTGGGATCCTTTTCCTTAGGACACCAACTATAATTAATTCCTCCATCAAAGCCCCTGTCTATTTGACTTATTTAGAGGGCATTTTACTTGAATCTAGTTGGATATTTACCAGTGGAAAATAACCAAACCTTCGAATTACTTGATACTCGGCAGATCCCCAGATGTGATCATTAGAGCAACTGTGTGGCAGGCTTTCTTATCTAGATCCAGGTGCCTTTCAGCCATTACAACAATCGGCTCAGGGGCACACCCACAGGGTTGGGGGGCGGGGTGTGTTTGGTTCTTTGTCCTGGGAGAGCTCCCCGAATTTACACTGACAAATTCTAACTGCAAAAGTGATGTCCTCAGAATGCTCTGTGTGAATTGGGGAAGAATATGCATTTCTTTTTAGGTGTATAAACATCCAAAATTTTCTGTTATTTTCTTATTACTTCAAGAGTCTAGGAAGATTAAAAAGTTCTCATAGACCCCCCGCGAAGACTCTAGGGGAAGACATGGAGATGGAAAATAAAATCTATACCATCTGGGGTATTATGTGGAGGTTTTGGAAATTCTATATTTTTCCTTATCTCAGTAACACAAATTCCATATTTTGGTGAATAACACAGTCATAAGGGATCATTTCCTCAGCCTACATTCTCTAGTGGCCCTGCCTCCAGGAAATTCTATAGGAAATGAGTTAAATGATATGATGTCTGGGATTTGCTTTAACAAACACCAGCAAAAGAGAAAGAAAGAGTGAAGGAGGGAGGGAGAGAAAGGGAGTGAGGAAGGGGGGAGAGAGGGAGGAAAGGAGGAAAGAAGGAAGAATGGAAGGAAGGGAGGGAGGGAGCGGGGAGGGAAGAAGGAGAAAAAAGAGAGGGTACCGGAGAAATGGAAAATGGAAGATGGAATAGAAGCAACTGGAACATAATCGGTAATATGTTAATCATCGTAGCTGTGTGAAGGGTACTTGCATAATCAAAGTGCAATTCTTTCTATTTTTATGTATGAAGAAAAACTACACACACAAGTTTTTTTTTTTTAATTTTTAACTGATAAGAATGGATAAGATTCACAGCATGAAACTGCCACAGGACCATACTTTTAAACTTTGTCTTGGTTCCTTCTTGTTTTATAGTCTTTGGAGCAGAGTGAAAGATTTGAGAAAAGTAAAAGCAGAGAAGTAAAGAAAAAGAAGGCAAAAATGAATGCATCAGAAAGGACTGGAATCAAAATGTACTAAGAAAGGGAGGAGAAATGGCAAAGGAATGTAGAAATGAAAATAAATGAAGGAAGGAATAAATGAATAAATAAATTAATTGATAATAAGGGCAATTCACTTTGGCTTTGGAAATCCCCTCCAGATCATTTGCGCTGGATCCAGAAATAAAATAGAAAACAAAAATTTTCTCACCCCCCCCCCCTCAGGTTCCTTTCTAGAGTGATTTCTTATCACTAACCTTCCTTTAATAACTTTACCCAAGACTTACTGGAATTTTCTTCCTTGAATCACTCACTATAAATCTCTTACTGCGGGACCCTGTCAATCTGAGTTACTGGAAAGGTATTTCTTCAAATTTGCTTTGGCGCATATCCACCGCTGGAGAACAGCAAGGTGCCCAGAAGCTTACTTCCAGCCCCCAGCAGCCCAGCCCCCCCGCTGGCCCTTCCAGCTGCCCCATGTATTAGCTGACCTCAGAGTCTTCATTTCTGAAGAGGAGATTAGACACAGTGCCCTTAGAGTCTCAAACCGTAAGTTGCATGGAAATCACCTGGGAACCTAGTTAAAACGCAAGGTTTGATTCCCAAGGTCTTCAGAGGGGCCAGAGATTCTGCATTTCCAATAAGCTCCCAGGTAATGCCAAGGCTGCTGGTCTGAGGACCACCCTCTGAGCCCCTCTGGTCCTCCCCTACCCTTGCCCTCACCCACAGGGGAAGGAATGAATGGAGCCAAAGGAACCCAACCAAAGCCCATTTCCTCACTTTCTATACCACTCTGGGCCTTAAGATACCAGCAGTCCCTCCTCAAGCAGACACAAGCTTTGGCTTCTAGAGTTTCCAGAAGCCATATCCTGGTCATAAGTGGCTCTAGGACCAGGTGGTTAAAAACTTGTAAACCAGGCTAAGATATCCTAACCCTTACACAAGAAGGCCCCGGCGATGCAAGATGGAGGTCGAGATGGGAAAGAGCAGAGCAGGAAGGGGCGGAGCAGACCTGCCCACGGAGTGACCAGCTGAGGATAGGGCGAGTCTCCAGGCCATGGGGATGTCTAAAAGCCAACCTCTGTAATTTAACTGTAAATGGAGCTCATCAAGAACTGTCCTGGGCGTTGGTACTGACATCATACAGCAGCCACCAGCCAACAGACAGGAGGGACACTTGTCCAAGAGAAGAGAGCTCTGATGCGGAGAAAATCGGTCAACCCAGGAGAAAGAATATTCTAGTTTTGAATCAGACGAGTCTGGGTTTCCGAGTGTGCCTCCTTCTGATCACATGGCCTTGAGCAAGGTCCTCTCTTCAGCGTACTGAATCTCAGCTTCCATGTCTCTAAAATGAGGGAAAAGGGAGAGAATAACCCCTCCCTTGAAAGATTATCATAAGAATTCAAAATAGAACTTGTCACAGTCTGGAACTCCGGGCTTCAGAAACTGTAGGTATTACCCACCACCAGCTGGTTTGAATCTGCAGTCAAATAATCATGGCAAGTTTCCTGCTCACCAGAATGGGCCTGTGCCCTGATTAATTTGAGTGGATTATTTACAGTGCTCCATCCTTCATTCCCTTATTCATTCAATGTGCCCATTCATAACCACTGGCAATTGAATATTGATTTTTCACTTTTAGAGTTGCTCTCCGGAGACGTGCCCCAATGCTAGCAGCAGTGGGGGTTGAGGGTGGGTGTCTGATAATCCCAGTGGGGGGACAAGCCCTGCTGGACAGACTTTATTTCAGCCGGATTTCCACAAGGTACAGCCCCAAGCACAGGTGGGCATTTAATAAGTATCCGATTAGTCTGTGATTCCATAGTATGTCAGTAGAGACGTAATTTATTAACCTGGGCTCCTGGCATCCTTCCAGTGTATATATAATAGAATGACATTTTTCATGCAGAGATATAAATTAAATTAATTGGCATCCGTATTTAATTGAAACTTCCTTGACAGTACATGGGTTCTTCCCAACGCCACCCCTTTCTCAGCAAGGGGCATTTCCTTCTGAGTGCTTGCAGACTGAAGAGAAGCCAGCCCCAATTCCTGGGGCTCCCCCAAGGAGCTGGCTTTCAGCAGCTTTTAGAGCATTGCAGAAAGTGAATAGGCCCTGGAAACATGGGAAGTTGCTACATCGTGGCCATGTGCTCTTTTGTTGGGGGAAAGCGTTTTAGAGGATAAAGAAACACAGTGTCTCTGTCTTATTTCTGTCCTCTCTTTCTCCTCCCCTTCTCACCTTCACCAGCCACACAGAATGTTTTGAAATTTTTTAAGTTACCCTTAACGTCTGTAAATCATATGGAATTCTTTGGAAAGCTATAATATAGTTGCAGTCAAAGTAACCTTTTATTTTTTTCTCCTTTTCCTATAACCTGTATCTGGTTAGCTCTGCTGGTGACATGAGGGGTCCTAATTTCCACCCCCTGGGTCAACTAAGTTTCCTCTGTCTCAGGAATACAAAATGCACACTTGACCTTGGCTTGCAAACACCTGCTATGAGTTATTTGAGGTCATCAGCCAAAGCACGTGGTTCTAACAGATACAGTCAAATATGCAGCTTGGAAAATGAGCTCAGCGTTATACACGCCTACAGCAAATAGATCAAAGGTGTTATCTCTTTAAATATTAGTGCCTAATATCTAGCACTCACGTGCCCCTCCTCCTATCCTCAAAACTGATTTTATCCCACCATTCATTCTGTACAATCACTTTATTTTCTACTTCTTTAACACACTTACTGTAATCAACGATAACAAGAATATTTACCCTTAGCATTTTTCTTTGGCTTCTTTACTTGAATTGGGCTTGAAATACAGACCCCATTTGTAGCTGTCTGCCTGGCTAGTCTAATTTAGTATATAAAAAACTAGGAGTCAGAAACCCTTTAGTCTATGTGCCATTATGCCTCTTCCATTTAGAGCTTATCTGTTCGACAACCTTAGCTCTCTTGAAGATGGGAAATGGCAGGAAACAATCTTCCTTACCTACATCTGCCACCCCCCAACAAAAACACCCACTTCCTAAGAAGGCATAAAAAGTTACAAAGTCTCAGGGCACCTGGGTGGCGCAGTTGGTTGAGCAACTGCCTTCGGCTCGGGTCATGATCCCGGAGTCCCGAGATCGAGTCCTGCGTCGGGCTCCCAGCTCCATGGGGAGTCCGCGTCTCACTCTGACCTTCTCCCTTCTCATGCCCTCTCTCACTCTCTCTCTTTCCTAATAAATAAATAAATAAAATCTTTAAAAAAAAAAGTTACAAAGTCTGGTACTAAATGTGGTTTATTGATAAGAGTGCTTTACGAATGACATCGATGGAACTAGAGGACATTATGCTAAGCAAAATAAGTCAGTCAGAGAAAGACAAATACCATATGATTTCACTCATATGTGGAATTTAAGAAACAAAACAGATGAACATAGGGGAAGAGAAGGAAAAATAAAATAAAATGAAAATTGAGAAGGAAGAATAAAATAAAATGAAAATTGAGAGGCAAACCAGAAGAGACACTGAACTGTAAGAAACAAACTGAAGGTTGCTGGAGGGGAAGTAGGTGAGGGGTGGAGTATCTGGGTGATGGGCATTAGGGGGACACCTGATGTAATGAGCCCTGGGTGTTATATGCAACTGACGAATCACTAAATCTACTCTGAAACCAACAAAAAATAAATATAAAATATGCTAAGTCTTAAAAAACATTAAAGATGTCTAGATAAAAAAAGAATGTTGGGGCACCTGGGTGGCTCGGTCGTTGGGCGTCTGCCTTCAGCTCAGGTCGTGATCCCAGGGTCCTGGGATCGAGCCCCACATCGGGCTCCCTGCTCGGCAGGGAGCCTGCTTCCCCCTCTCCCGCTTCCCCTGCTTGTGTTCCCTCTCTTGCTGTGTCTCTCCCTGTCAAATAAATAAATAAAATCTTTAAAAAAAAAGAATGTTTTATGCTCCCATACAGTGCCTTTCTTTTTTTTTCTTCAAAAAATGTTACTTTTATTATGAACATGTAGTATTTATCATTGTTAGTAATGATTTTTATCATAATATGAACATGCCTCAATCACCCAAAAGCTAGCTATCTACCTATCTATATATATATATATATAAATTAATATACATTCTATAACCTATATAAATTAATATACATTCACTTGATTTGCTACTTAATAGAATCACATGGTAAGTTTTATAATGACTAGTCAGTCTACCTCTGATATTGTTGGTGTAAATAAAAATGTTTAGGTTTATTTTTACTAAATCAAGTTAACCTATAACAAATTCCCTTTTAGAAAATTACCACATGGGTACAAGTTTAGTCTTGTGAAGATTAGAAGCAAATTTGAAAAACAAGGCCCTGGAAATAAAAAAAAAGAAAAAATTGCACAAGGCTGGATTAGAACACACCAACAGAGTAGATTATGTATACAAATACCTGCTAAGTAAGTATTTGAGAAATTTTGAAGATTTCTATGTGGTATATGTTATTTTCTGTCGCTACTTTCTATATATTTAATAAAATAAGGTCTTCACTACTTTTTTTTTAAGAAGAACAAAAGGTATTTCTAAAAACTCACACTCTGAGTTAAAAATATGCAGATCCAATTTCTTTAAATTTCTTGAATCTAGAAGTATTAGATTATTGTATGGAAATGTAATACGGTGAAATCATTTTTAAAAACTTGTCAAGTTTTATTTTTTTTTTTAATATTTTATTTATTTATTTAACAGAGAGAGAACACAAGCAGGCAGAGAGGCA
This sequence comes from Nasua narica, assembly GCA_028533885.1. Taxonomy (NCBI): domain Eukaryota; kingdom Metazoa; phylum Chordata; class Mammalia; order Carnivora; family Procyonidae; genus Nasua; species Nasua narica. The sequence continues at coordinate 30,421,578 of CM052800.1, read as the reverse complement.
GGCAGAGGCAGAGAGAGGAGCAGGCTCCCCGCCGAGCAAGGAGCCCGATGCGGGACTCGATCCCAGGACCCTGAGATCATGACCTGAGCCGAAGGCAGCCGCTCAACCAACTGAGCCACCCAGGCGTCCCAAAAACTTGTCAAGTTTTAAATTAAAAATTGTGAGGGCAATTATAACAACACTTTTACTATTTTCCCTACCAATAACTACATCTCATGTAGCATTTCTGTTACATTAGAAATTCAATGTACAAGATGTATATACAAGTCTATACAATGTGCAGACAAGACGGTTTCATAAAATGTGGGGGAAAGGCTGAAAAAGAAACATTTCAACTAGATTAAAACAAAAACAAGACAGAGAATGTTCATTTAAAACTTATACCAAGATATCACAAAAGTCTTATCATGGGCAAGGAAAACCCTTATTTTTTAAATGCCTAAAGAACAGTTTTGAATAAAATTCAGATATTTCTTGGCCTGAGCAGAATTCCTCTCCTCATTCTAATAATAGTACCCCACTTTCCCCATTCCATGTGGACCTGGACGGACTGTCAGTCATGGAGCTCCACTCCTGGCCAAGGATTGCACAGGAGATCCTAGTGATGCAATCAGAAGTCCTTATCTCCCCGGACTTTGTGATTGGTTCAGAGGTATGTATATGACTGAAGTGTGGCCAATCAGAGCCCTTCCATAAGACCTGAGGAGAGCATCCCTGCATTTTCAATTGTGAACTGTGGAGATGTTTGCTTGAAGCAGTCAGAGACACGATCCTTGTCTTGCAGAGAAAGCCTGAGAATAACTGAGAATAAAGTCATCTCACAGAAGCAAGAGAGGAATAAAAGGAAGAGACCCACAATGTTGGAGTCCGTGGATCCAGCTGTGCTTGAAGCTTGCACTATCCTGGTCTTCCCTGTTACATGAGATGATACAGTCACTTTTGGCTTAAGTTAGTTTGGGTTAGGTTCCGATCACATATAACTGAAAGCAAATCTGACTGCCACAGTAAATATTATGAAAGTAATTTTAATAAACGCTGCCTGAAAGTGGGGAGGAGGGGATGGTTGGTAAGGTTATAAAAACAGGATGATTCGAAGGCACAGCATATGGAGCTATATTGTGAAAAAACAAATGTTGTATTCACCTCAATAGGGCTTTAGGACAGTATATTTTAGGTTGTGAGTGGGTCATGAAATCAATTTACTGATACATGAATGGCATTTATTTAAAGATAGAATAGGATACAAAACAGAATACATCACACAAATACGGAAAGTTTGATTTGATGGCATTTTATTTCAGATATATGTGTAAGTATTTATGTTTGGATAGCGGTATGAAATAACTTTTTTTACTGAAGGGCATGATCAAAATATTTGATGCTTAGAACATACTTAGAAAAAAACTGAAATCACAGTGTTGAATACGTTGAATGGAGCAAAAAGCGTCAAAATATTTAGCACATCACTATTCCTATGTTCTAAAAAAAAGGATGTGTTCTGGAAAAGTAGCTGCCTGTTTTCCATAACTGACCTTGCTAGGTGTGCATATGGGAGCAGAGCAGGCGGGGTTCATGGATGGAATTAAAGTAGTCACAGATGTAGCAGGCTAGTTTAAGCTGCTTTCTTTGAGTTATTTATACAATTAGTTGAAGTTCATCTCCTTATCAGGGCTGTTTTGCCCCCCTGGTGCTCTCTCTCGGCACCAGGTGTGAAGAAGAGACACAGCTTACCTCAGCCTGTGAGGGCGGGAGAGCGAGAGTCTGGAATGCATATACTGCTCTCCAGATCCTCACTGTCACCTGTGGCAGGGCTGTGGTCTCGCCTGGCTTCTGGAAGAAGTCTGCTGAAGAAGTCTGTGGGTGGCAAGCATGTGGACTTTTCTCTACGCTTGAAAAAGGCCCATGACCCTCTCTTCCCAGGCTCCATCTTGGCTCTTAGTAGTAAATATTCCACTGTGAATACCCTCCCCTGGACCGCAGCCTCTGGTCCAGCTTGTCTTGAGCAGTTGATCCTTTGATCAGCTTTGAAAGTTGAGCCTTTCACTATGGGGCAAACCTCCCTCCACATGTCAACCCGCCCAGAAAGCACAATTAGCTATTTTCCATGTTTCCCCATACAGCATGAGGAACCTTTTAGATCCTTCCACAGTATATGGGAGCCAAGAGAGGTTCCAGAATGTGAACACAATCTGTCTACCCCTCACTGCCATAATAACGGGCTTCCTCACACTGGAGCAAGACCACACATCATGATTATCTCCCCCAAGAGTCCCAAATAGGCTGGAAAAGGAGTAACCAGAACACACTGGCCTCACCAGTTGCTTTTTTAAAAAAATTTTTTTTTTATTTAAATTCAACTTAGTTAACATAGAGTGTATTATTAGTTTCAGGGGTAGGATTTAGTGATTCATCAGTTGCCTATAACACCTAACGCTCATTCCATCAAGTGACCTCCTTAATGCCCATCACCCAGTTACCCCATCCGACTGCCCACCTCCCCTCCAGGAACCCTTGGTTTGTTTCCTAGAGTTAAGAGTCTTTTATGGTTTGTCTCCCTCTCTCTTTTCATCTTATTTTCCCTTCCCTTCCCCTATGTTCATCTGTTATGTTTCTTAAAGTCCCCATATGAGGGAAGTCATATGGTATTTGTCTTTCTCTGATTGACTTATTTCACTTAGCATAATACCCTCTAGTTCCAGCCACGTCATTGCAAAAGGTAAGATTTCATTCTTTTTGATAGTTGAGTGATATTCCATTGTGTACATACCACATCTTCTTTATCCATTCCTCTGTCGATGATCATCTGGGCTCTTTCCATAGTTTGGCTATTGTGGACATTGCTGCTATAAACGTTGGGGTTCATGTGCCCCTACAAATCATTTTGTTTGTATCCTTTGGATAAACACCAATAGTGCAATTGCTGGGTCCAGAGGGTAGCTCTATCTTTAACTTTTTTTTTATTTAAGAGAGAAAGAGAGAGAGTTTGAGAGGGGGGAGGGCCAAAGGGAGAAGCAGACTCCTGGCTCAGCAGGGAGCCCAATGTGGGACTCAATCCTGGGTGGGACTCCAAGACCACGACTTGCATCAAAGGCCATTGCTTAACCAACTGAGCCACCCAGGTACCCCTATCTTTAATTTTTTGAGGAACCTCCATACTGTTTTCCAGAGTGGCTGCACCAGTTTTCATTCCCACCAACATCATAAGAGGGTTTCCCTCTCTCTGCATCCTCGCTATCTGTTTTTTCCTGAGTTGTTAATTTTAGCCATTCTGACTGGCATAAGGTGATATCTCATTGTGGTTTTGATTTGTATTTCCCTGACACTGGGTGATGTTGAGCATTTTTTCATGGGTCTATTGGCCATATGGATTTCTTTGGAGAACTGTCTGTTCATGTCTTCTGCCCATTTCTTGCCTGGATTTTTTTGGTTTTTTGGTACTGAGTTTGATAAGTTCTTTTTTCTTTTTTTTGAGTTTGATAAGTTCTTTATAGATTTTGGATACTAACCCTTTATCTGATGACATTTTTTAATATCTTTGTGAATATCTTCTCCCATTCTGTAGGTTACCTTTTAGTTTTGTTGATTGTTTTCTTTGCTGTGCAAAAGCTATTTATCCTGACAAAGTCCCAATAGTTCATTTTTTTAATTTTATTTCCCTTGCCTTTGGAGATGTGTCTAGCTAGAAGTTGCTGCGACCGAGGTTGAAGAGGTTGCTGCCTATGTTCTCCTCTAAGATATTGATGGTTCCCATTTACAGTCACACCAAAAACCATAAGATAGCTAGGAATAAACCTAACCAAAGAGGTAAAAGATCTTTACTCCGAAAATTATAGAACACTTATGAAAGAAATTGAGGAAGACACAAAACAAGGGGAAAACATTCCATGTTCATGGATTGGAAGAACAAATATTAAAATGTCTATGCTACCCAAAATAATATAAACATTCAATGCAATCCCTATCAAAATACCATCAGCATTTTTCACAGAGCTGGAACAAATAATCCTAAAATTTGTATGGAACCAGAAAAGACTCCAAATAGCCAAAGTAATGTTGAAAAAGAAAACCAAAGCTGGAGGTATCACAATTCTTCAAGCTTTATTACAATCATCAAGACAGTACGATACTGGCACAAAAAAAGACATAGATCAATGGAACAGAAGAGAGAATCCAGAAATGCACCCTCCACGCCATGGTCAACTAATCTTCAACAAAGCAGAAAAGAATATCCAGTGGATAAAAGACAGTCTCTTCAACAAATAGGTGTTGGGAAAACTGGACAGCCACATGTAGAAGAATGAAACTGGACCACTTTCTTACACATACACAAAAATATACTCAAAATGGATGAAAGACCTAAATGTGAGACAAGAAACCAATTGCTTCTTAAACGTGTATCCCTGTGTTACCCACACTTCTCTGGGGCCCAAGGGGGAATGCTTTCCCTTTTTCCCATGGGGCCTAAGGGGGAATACTTTCCCTTTTTCCCCTGGGTCAGCATCTTCCCTTACATCATTTACTGAATTCTTTCTACCAATGACTTGTCACAAGCCTGAAACTGCACAGGAATAGGTCTTAATAAGTAAAGGAGAGCTTAAGGAATTTAAAAAATCCTCAAGATTCTCAAAACCATTGTCTTTCTGGGGACTTAAAAAAAAATCTCATTTTGGTAGTCTAAACCTGGGCATTACCTTTTCTTTCTCTTTTTTTCTTGTTTTAACAAATTCTCAATATAAATGGATGCCCTTGGCTGGTTTAGGGGGAAAGTGACAAAAATTGAAATATATTGTTTAAATTATTGACATAATTTATTATTATCCTTTTATAAGAATAATTTATGTCATAATTAACATCACATGTGGTGGTCAACTTGAAGTACACTTAGGTCTTTTAAGTACTTAGTGTCTTAAACACACACATACACATACATCCTTGGCATTTCCCACCATGAGATTTCAGGAGAATTCCTCACCATTATTTAGAAGAGTGGGTGGGCTCATAAGCTTTGTAAGCACGGAAATAGCTCTACTTCTCAATCCAAAAAAAGAATTTCCTAGGCAGAAGACAAAGAAAACTTAATCTTCTAGACCAGTGGCCAGCAACCTTTTTGCAAAAAAGCCAGATAATAAATATTTTAGGCTTTGCAGTTTGCATATTCTCTGTTGTAACTATTCAACTCTGATATTTTATCACAAAAACAGCCATAGATGAACATAAATGAATGGGTATGGTTGTGTTTCAATAAAATTTTATTTAAGGTCATTGGAATTTGAATTTCATGCAATTTTCACTTGTCACAAAATATCCTTCTTTTGTTTTTTTTCAACCATTAAAAAACATAGAGGTCATTCTTAATTGTGCGTCATATGCAACAGGCAGTGCGCTGGATTTAGCCTACCAGCCGTATTTTGACAACTCTTATTCTAGATCCCCTTTTCAGATTTAAGTATTTCAATTTCTTCTTTCTTCCCATTGATGAGGAAAGTTAATGTAGCAATGGTAGCACTGACTTTACCACCCACCCCCCTACTTGTTGGCACTTAGGAGAAATGCTATCATACACCTACACTGAACAATGAGTATGTGATCTGGACATTTTGAGTGATATCTTTTCAGATTTGCAAAATACAGTCAATGGAACCACAAAAATGGTTGAAGACAAGAGTCACAGTTCTTGATGCCTCCTCACCTGTCCTCTGAGTTCCTTTCCTGGTTTCACACTGGATGACAGAGGTCAGATCATGGAGGATGCTGCAAAAATGGCAAGAGAAGAAAGATCTTGCAAGATTGAGATCATTCTGCTGAGACCACCATCTTTGCCAATCTAGATGATACTCTTGCCAGAACAATGTCTTGTGATAGGTAATTAGAATTACCTATATAGGTAATATAGGTATACCTATAGATTATACCTGTATAGGTATATATAGGTATTATATAATACTTATAGATTATACCTGTACCTATATACCTATAGGTAATTCTATAGGTATACCTATATTACCTATAATTAGAATTATTATGTCTAAGACTTTTGGCAAATTCATAGGACAAAAAGTGAACTCAGGAGTGAAGGAATAATTCAAATACTAAGATCTAGGTCTGATTCCTTAACGTTCAGGCCACAAGGATATATCATGGCTCATTAAGAAAAATTTTTGTCATAATCCACATACAATCTGTTTAAGGAAAAAATAAGTAGGGGCAGCTGGGCGGCTCAGTGGGTTCAGTGTCTGCCTTTGGCTCAGGTCATGATCCCAGGGTCCTGGGATCAAGCCCTACATTGATCTCCCTGCTCAGTGGGGAGTCTGCTTCTCCCTTTCCCTCTGCCTCTCATCCTTGCTCATGCTTGCTTCTCTCTCTCTCTCTCTCTCTCTTTTTCAAATAAATAAATAAATAAATAAAAATCTTTGGGAAAAAAAGACATGTCTTGAAAGAAGTTGCTGTGGCCAATGTCAAAGATGTTACTGTCTATGTTCTCCTCTAGGATTTTGATAGATTTCCTGTCTCACATTGAAGTCTTTTGTCCATTTCAGGTTTATCTTTGTGTATGGTGTAAAAGAATGGTCAAGTTTCATTCTACTATATATAGCTGTCCCATCACCATTTATTGAAGAGACTGTCTTTTTTTCCACTGGATATTTTTTCCTGCTTTGTCGAAGATTATTTGACCATTGAGTTGGGGGGTCCATATCTGGGCTCTTTATTCTGTTCCACTGGTCTATGTGTCTGTTTTTGTGCCAGTACCATGCTGTCTTGGTGATCACAGCTTTTTTTTTTTAAGATTTTATTTATATATTTGACACAGAGAGAGAGATCACAAGTAGGCAGAGAGGCAGGCAGAGAAAGGAGGGGAAGCAGGCTCCCCACTGAGCAGAGTCCGATGCGGGGCTCGATCCCAGTACCCTGAGATCATGACCTGAGCCAAAGGCAGAGGCTTTAACCCACTGAGCCACTCAGGCGCCCTGGTGATCAAGCTTTGTAGTAAAGCTTGAAATCAGGCAATGTGATGCCCCCAGCCTTTGTTTTTCTTTTTCAACATTTCCTTAGCAATTCGTGGTCTTTTCTGGTTCCATACAAATTTTAGGATTGTTTGTCCTACTTTGAAAAATGCCAGTGGAATTTTGATAAGAATGGCATTGAAAGTATAGATTGCTCTGGGCAGTATAGACATTTTAACGATGTTTATTCTTCTGATCCATGAGCATGGAATGCTTTCCCACCTTTTTGTGTCTTCTTCAATTTCTTTCATGAGTGTTCTATAGTTCTTTTAGGATGTCGTCAAGATAAAAAGCTTCTGCACAGCAAAGGAAACAGTCAACAAAACAAACAGGCAACCCATGGATTGGGAGAAGATATTCGCAAATGACACTACAGACAAAGGTCTGATATCTAAGATCTATAAAGAACTCCTCAAACTCAACACTCAAAAAACAGATAATCATGTCCAAAAAAATGGGCAGAAGACATGAACAGACACATCCCCAAAGAAGACATACAAATGGCTAACAGACACATGAAAAAATATTCATCATCATTAGCCATGAGGGAGATTCAAATCAAAATTTGAATCATTGAGATACCACCTTATATCAGTTAGAATGGCCAAAATCAATAAGACAGTAAACAACAAGTGTTGGAAAGGATGTCGAGAAAGGGGAACCCTCTTCCACTGTTGGTGGGAATGCAAGTTAGTGCAGCCACTTTGGAAAACAGTGTGAAGACTCCTGAAGAAATTAAAAATAGAGCTACCCTATGACCCTGGAATTGCACTACTGGGTATTTACTAAAGATACAGATGCAGTGAAAACAAGGGCCATTTGTGCCCTAATGTTCATAGCAGCAGTGGCCACAATCACCAAACTGTGGAAAAAGCCAAGATACCCTTCAATACATGAATGGATAAAGAAGATATGGTTCATATATACAATGGAATATTACGCCTCCATCAGAAAGGATGAATACCCAACTTTTGTATCACCATGGAAGGGACTGGAGAAGATTATGCTGAGTGAAATAAGTCAAGGAGAGAAAGTCAATTATCATATGATTTCACTTACTTGTGGAGCATAAGAAATAACATGGAGGCTTTAGGGGAAGGAAAGGAAAAATGAATTGGGGGAAATTGGAGGGGGAGGCAAACCATGAGAGACTGTGGACTCTGAGAAACAAACTGAGGGTTTTGGAGGGGAGGGGAGTGGGGGGATGGGTGAGCCTGGTGGTGGGTAATAAGGGGGCACATATTGCATGGAGCACCAGGTGTGGTGCATAAACAATGAATCTCGGAACACTGAAAAAATTAAATTAAATTTAAAAAAGAAAGAAATTTTTTTTTAAAAAAAAGAAAGAATAGAAAGATACAATTAGAAAATGTTCCAATCCAAATAGTTGAAATGTTCAATGTTTTGTTATTTTAAATCAACTATTTGGAACATTCATCTATCAAGAACACCTCATCCTGAGTGAGTCTGGGATAGCCCTATTTTACTGTAAAACTGCCTTCTGGGAGATTTTTCACTGTCACTCAGAGTATAGGATTTGCAAGAGTCATTTATGGCAGTATGTGTGAGGTTATATACAACTAATTTCTATGTAACACTATTTTTATTACCCAAAGAAAATTCTAACTAAATAAACCAATGTGTGAAATATAATTTCTCACCAGAATTACACTGGCATCAGTCTTCTGGCCATCATTCATTTTCACATTACATAATTTAAGTTAATTGAATGAAAATATTCTAACATCTTGATGGTAGAGCTAGACCTTAGAGGTTTCATTATAAGAAGGAAAAATAACTTATTCACACAAGAAACACTCTGTTTAAGAGAACTTCATATAAAATGGTGATTATTAGTGAACATTGGGGTTTTTGATTCATTAAAGTCAATTTTGTGATCACTTTTTTGTAGATAAAACATTAACTTATCTGCATTGAGCTAATTTGTTCCTATAGGTTAAAAAAATAAAAGAAAATTCATGAATAAAGGACACAAAATGACAGTTCATTTTATGAATTTATTGTAGAGGGTTTTTTAAGTTCCTACTTTGCATTAGGTACTATGATGAGTGTTTCCCATGTGTTAACTTGTTTAATGGTCACATCAACCCTATGAGAAGATTCTAAATTTAAGAAACTAGCCTAATGTTCTCACCAATTCCAGAGTCTAAATCCATCTGCTGGGTGGTCTGTGTACTATGCCACTGCTGCACAATGAAAACAATAGGGAAATATTTAATTAATGAATTGGTTGTTTTATTTATGTGATACAAAATTTCAAGTTAATTCATTTTCTCAATAAATAGATTTTCATTTTCACTCAATTCACCCAACATAGTTTGAGATTTAATATATTGATTAACTTCTTCTTGGGGAGCCCAGGCCCCCACCGTCACTTGGCAGATTTGCAGAAAGCTTAAGAATTAGGCTTCTCAAGCAACCCCTTCACCCTGAACATTATGCACACCTTAGCCTAGCCAACTGTCTGAACTTGTTAGTATTGGAGTGAATGTCATTGCACAGTTTCATTTTTTTTTTTAATTAAAAAGCTCAGATTCCAAGGATCATAAAAGAATTAAGCTTTCATCCTTGGATTTTTCTTTCTGCAATTAAAAACAGTTTTTTCAGTAGTAGATTAGTTATATAGTACATTAAAATTGATTTTGGAGGTTTCTTTCATTTACTCTTGTGTGATAGTCAACTCGCACTAAATGCTATGGGTTGAAAATGATTGACCTCTGGAGCAGTCAAAATTTGCCCTCAAGTTCTGTCTTGGTGAGTCCAAGATTTGGGTTCGTTGCAAGGCAAGCGAGCTGAACTGGAAATTCTCATGTTAGGCTGGAAAAACTGTAAGGAGGCTCAAGTTGTCCCAAGTACTGGAGATCTCCCAATAACTAGAAGAAGCAGATACATATCCTATCAGAAAATTGCCTTCAAACAAATACGAACTCACAATCAAAAGTAAACATTGAGGGGAGAAATGCCGTAAGTGAGAGTCAACAGATGCAACCAAAATATACATTTAGACCCCCTAAGACTTCAGAATTTGGAATTACCGGAAACAAAATTTTTAAAGTGTGTATGTTTGGTTCAAAAGAAAGAAGATGGAATAAAAAAAAATGAGCAATTAAGAAGAGTAGAAGCTATTAAAATTGCCAGGTAGACTTAAGAAATCACCAAATACAACTTTTTTACAGTAAAAAGTATGATACTGTTAAATACAATGACTGTGTTAAGCAGTAGACCAGACACAGGTAAAGCAAGAGAGAGAACTAGTAAACTGAAAGATGTATTTCAAAACATTTTTAGGGTGAAACACAGAGAGCTATGAATATGAACAAAGGGATAAGAGTTAATAAGGATACACCAAAAGGTCTTACATACACCTATTTTGAGTTCCAGAATGAAATGTTAGCAATAATGAAGGAGAAGCAAATTTTAAAGATATGAAGACTGAAAGTTTTGTAGAAAGATGATGGAATATGTAACTCCACATATACAGAAAGCATGACATGTACCAAGCAGAATAAATAAAAAGAAATCCACACCTACACACATAGTTATGGTGCTGTGGAACACCAAAGAAAAAGAGAAAAGCTTAAAAGCAGGCAGTGAGAAAAGACAAATTACTTACCCCAAAAAAAAAAAAAAAAATTAGACTTCAGCCAACTCCTCAATAGCAATATTGGAAGCCAAAAGACAATAAAATAAAATCTCAAAGATAGTGAGAAAAATGTCTATTAACCTAAAGTTGTAGCCAGCAAACCTATATTTCAGGAATAAGGAAAAAAATAAGACATTTCCAGAAAAAGAAAAATTGAGTGGCTGAAATTAAAATTCCTAAAATAATTGTATTGTTCAGAAGAAAGGCTAAGACATGAACTTAATCCCTACTTAGTCATACTTGTTAAATATGAATAATATTGCAAATGTACTGAATAAAGAGTAGAGGCACCCATGCTTTCAATCCAGTAGGTGGGAAAAATTGAAATAAATAAAAATAAACATAAGATGTCATCAACTTTTAAAAGAAAAGGAGAAAAAATTAATGATAAAAACAAGTTCACATGTCAGCAATCACAATAAATATAAACTGTGAAATATAAATATAAACAATGAAAGTTTATTTTTCTTCCCCCCAAGAGACAAAAAACTAATTATAGGCTCTTTACAAGAGACACATTTAAAACATAAGGACTTAGAAGTATTGAAAGCAAAAAGATTTTTTTTTAAAGGCCAGGCAAATATTAACTTTGAAAAACTTGGCATATTTATATTACTATCAGAAAGGAAAAACTTAGAGACAAAAGCGTTATTAGGAAATGGGAGGGTCACTACATTATAAGTTCACCAGGGATACAGAATAATTCAAAACTTTGTGTACACTCAATAATGAAACCTTCACATACATAGAGAATTAGAGAAGAATATTGGCAGATAAAATATTGGGAGATTTCAACACATCTACTTCAATTGTTTGTAAGTCAAGAACACAATAAATCGGGCCCCTGGGTGGCGCAGTTGGTTGAGCGACTGCCTTCAGCTCAGGTCATGGTCCCGGAGTCCCGGGATCGAGTCCCACATCGGGCTCCCAGCTCCATGGGGAGTCCGCTTCTCACTCTGACCTGCTCTCTCTCACTCTCTCTCTTTCCTAATAAATAAATAAATAAAATCTTTAAAAAAAAAAAAAAAAGAACACAATAAATCTTTGTGAAAGTAAAAAATTTGAAAACTACACAATTAACCAGCTTGAATTATTAGGCACTTAGAGAAACCCTTTCTCCAACAGGTACATAACACACAATCTTCCCCAGCACATACAGAATATTTCAAAACTTGACCACATACTAATTCATAAATTAAATCTCCAACTATCACATATTCCAAAGACTTGAGCCTCATACAGATTATGGTCTATGAAAAAAAATTTCATGAAATTCCATAAACGTTACTGGGACTGCTACTGGCTATCCACATAAAAAATGCATTGGATCTTTACCTCACACCATATACATTAATAAAGACACTGGGAAATAAACGGTTAAACAGCAAGTCTGTGTTTCACTCTTTCTAGTTAGGGAATGAGGAGCAACGACACCAGGAAAGAAAGAAAACAGTCTAAATCTCCATGTAAACGACAGGACCCATCCATATGCTGTCTACAAGAGAAACATTTGGAACCAAAAGATACATCCAGACTGAAAGTGAAAGGATGGAGAACCATCTTTCATGCCAATGGGCCTCAAAAGAAAGCGGGGGTAGGGATTCTCATATTAGATAAATTAGATTTTAAGCTAAACACTGTAATTAGAGATACAGAAGGACACTATGTCATTCTTAAAGGGTCTATGCTCCAAGAAGACCTAACAATTATAAACATTTATGCCCCCAATATAGGAGCAGCCAACTACATAAGCCAACTGTTAATCAAAATAAAGAGTCATATTGATATGAATACATTAATAGTAGGAGATCTTAACACACCACTCTCAGTAACAGACAGATCATCTAAACAGAAAATTAATAAAGAAACAAGAGCTTTGAATGACACATTGGACCAGATGGACCTCAGAGACATATATAGAACATTCCACCCTAAAACAACAGAATACTCATTCTTCTCAAGTGCACATGGAACTTTCTCCAGATTGGACCACATACTAGGTCACAAATCAGGACTCAACTGATACCAAAAGACTGCGATGATCCCCTGCATTTTCTCAGACCACAATGCTTTGAAACTGGAACTCAACCAGTTTACTGGTTGAGTAAGAAACACAAGAAAAAGTTTGGAAGGAATTCAAACACTTGGAGGCTAAAGACCAACCTGCTCATGAATGCTGGGATCAACCAGGAAATCAAAGATGAACTTAAACAATTAATGGAGACCAATGAGAATGAAGACACATCAGTCCAAAACCTATGGGACACAGCAAAGGCAGTCCTAAGGGGGAAAATACATAGCCATCC
>CM052800.1:30357257-30408107 GCA_028533885.1 Nasua narica | reverse complement strand
TCTCTCTCAAATAAATGAATCTTTTTTTTTTTAATGAAGCATACTAAAATATCAAAAGGAAAAAAATCAGAAATAAGTTGCCAAACAACTCAGGTTTCCAAACAGGACTTTGTATCTAGCTAGAAAAATCAAAATTTATTCTCTTCCCACAGGAGCAGATACTGCTCTAGAATAGGAATAACAGAGCACTCTTTGCTCTTTTTTGCCCTGTTAAGAGTCTATATGGTTATGCAGTGGTTCAGAGTATAGACATCCCGGGTGCCTGGGTGGCTCAGTTGGCTAAGCCTCCAACTCTTGATTTCAGCTCAGAACATGATCTCAGGGTTGTGAGATCTAGCCCTGCATTGGGCTCCATGCTCAGCATGGAGTCTGCTTGGGATTCTCTCTGTTTCTCTCTCTCTCTCCCCTCTGCCTCTCTCCTCATCTTCCCTCCCCCCACCTCTCTCTCAAATAAACGTAATGTTTTTAAAATTTTTATTTGTTAATTTGATAGAGAGTCAGTGAAAGAGGGAACATAGGCAAGGGGAGTGGGAGAGGGAGAAGCAGGTTTCCCGTAGAGCAGGGAGCCGGATGTGCGGCTGGATCCCAGGACCCCAGGATCATGACCTGAGCCAAAGGCAGATGCCTAATGGCTGAGCCACCCAAGCACCAACCCACCCCCCCTCCACCCCACTCTTTTAAGAGTGCAGACACTGCCTGAACTGAAAACCCAGCTCTGCAATTTGCAAGCTCTGTGGCCTTGGGCAAGTTACTTGATCTCTCTGTACCTCTGTTTTTTCCTAAGATTACCTAGCTAATATGCTTACTGTGAAGGTTAATTGAATAAAATAGATGTCAAACACTTAGATGCTGCCTCGCCCATGAAGGCGCTACGTGTTAATTACTATTATTGTAGATATCTCTACCTCCAGGATAGAACTTGGGGGTAGGGGGAGCAGCATCCATTTAGATAAGGAAGTGTTTAAAGATTTTTTTTAAGGATTTTCTTTATTTATTTATCAGAGGGGAGTAGGGGGAGCACTTATTTGTAGGGGGAGCAGCAGGCAGAGGGAGAAGCAGCATCCCCACTGAGCAGGGAGCCCAACGCGGGACTTGATCCCAGAACACCGGGATCATGACCTGAGCGGAAGGCAGACACTTAACTGACCGAGCCGCTCAGGTGTCCCGGAAATGTTTAAAGATCTTTCATTTGTTTCCAACATTTAGTTGATTTTTATTCAAATTAGTTTTTTTCCCCAGTACTTGCTCTCAAGGATTTTATGATCTTATACACTCATTTTAAAAAACGGAGACTAAAAAGCATAATATAACCTCATGCCAAAAACAGAAGAAAAATGATGCACTGTGTTCATATGATCAGAATGATGTGACTCAGTGTTGTATCAATGACATATATGAAATAGTAAGTTTTATTAAAAATTGTCTCAGAAGAGTATTTCATGACATGGAAGAATGTTCATAGTTTATCATTTATAGTAACAAACAAGTTATGAAACAGAATGTATGGAGAGATCCAATCTGAGTTTTAAAATGTATAGAAATAGATTTTTTTTAAGACTGGATGGACAGGAGCGCCTGGGTGGCTCAGTGGGTTAAAGCCTCTGCCTTTGGCTCAGGTCATGATCTCAGGGTCCTGGGATAGAGCCCCACATCGGGCTCTCTCCTCAGTCTGGAAGACTGCTTTCCTCTCTGCCTGCCTGTCTGCCTACTTGTGCTCTGTCTCTCTCTCTCTCTGTCAAATAAATAAATAAAATCTTAAAAAAAAAAAAAAAAAAAGACTGGATGGACAATGTCAAAACGCTTATAGCAATTACCTTGGTGATTTTCTTTCTTGTTGGTACTTAAGCTATTTTTCAATATTTTTTTTTAAATTGGCATGACATTACTACTAAATCAGAGGGGAATATCATCAATAAATGTATTATTCTTTTGAAAAAGGATCTTAGAGTTGTCTTATTTTAATGGCTCTCAACTGGAGCAGTATTATTTCCCCACCCACCCCAAGATACTGGCAAATACTGGTGGGGATATCGTATTGACTGGGATCCCTATTGGTATTTAGGGCCAGAGAGGCTAAGTGTATTAAAGTCCTTCACATCAAAGAATTATCCCACCCAAATGCTAAGGCAGCCCTATTGACAGAATAGCCCATCTATTTTACAATCAAGGACACTGAGGTCCAGAGAAGGTGCCCAAACTAACAAAGCAAATTAGTTCTGAGTCAAAACAAAGGTCTATCTCCTCTGGTTTGCAGTTCAGAGCTTTTTCCATTTTCCTACTTTATGGAAAAGGTGGGATTTGAGATGCGTTAGAAAAATGGGTAGTGGAGTAGAGTAGGCTGAATAATGGCCACCCAAAGATCTATAAATATTCTCATATACCCTTTAAAGATCAGCACCTGAGGCTGTTGTGCAACCAGCCAGCCCTTGGACTATAGCTCCTTCTGGAAGCTAGGGTGGTGCTTCTTTGGTGGCCTCTAGCATCTGATGAGGAATGGGCATTCCTGCTTCTTGTTCTCACCAGCTATTGACTAATGTTAAGAGCGACACTCTCTGAGGGCGCCTGGCTGGGCTTAGTGGGTAGAACATGCACCTCTTGATCTTGGGATTGTAAGTTCGAGTCCCACCTTGGGCATAGAGATTACTTAAAAATAAATTCTTAATATGAACAGACATTTCTGCAAAGAGGACATCTAAATGGCCAACAGACACATGAAAAAGTGCTCAACATCACTTGCCATCAGAGAAATACAGATCAAAACCACAGTGATATATCACTGTGATATATCATTCACACCAGTGATATATCACTCACACCAGTCAAAATGGCTAAAATTAGCAAGTCAGGAAACGACAGATGTTGTCGAGGATGCGGAGAAAGGGGAACCCTCCCACACTGTTGGTGGGAATGCAAGCTGGTACAGCCACTCTGGAAAAGAGTATGGAGGTTCCTCAAAATATTGAAAATAGAGCTACCCTATGACCCAGCAATCACACTACTGGGTACTTACCCTAAAGATACAAATGTAGTATCCAAAGCGGCACGTGCACCCGAATGTTTATAGCAGCAATGTCCACAATACCAAACTGTGGAAAGAACCTAGATGTCCATCAACAGATGAATGGATATATACAATGGAATACTATGCAGCCATCAAGATAAACGAAATCTTGCCATTTACAATGACGTGGATGGAACTAGAGGGTATTATGCTAAGCGAAATAAGTCAGTCAGAGAAAGACAATTATCACATGATCTCTCTGATATGACGAATTTGAGAGGCAGGGCGGGGGGCTGTAGGGGGTAGGGGAAAGAAATGAAACAAGATGGGATGGGGAAGGAGACAAACCATAAGAGACTCCTAAACTCACGAAACAAACTAAGGGTGGCTGGAAGATAGGAGGGGTAGGGATAGGGTGGCTGGGTTATGGACATTGGGGAGGGTACGTGCTATGGTGAGTGCTATGAAATGTGTAAGCCTGATGATTCACAGACATGTACCCTGGGGCAAATAACACATTATATGTTAATAAAAATATATATAAAATAAGATAAAATTAAATATTAAAAAAAAAAAAGAAATGGGATCTAAAGAGATACCATGAACAAAGAAGCAATGGTGGGAATGACTACATTCAGGGAACAGGGAAAAGACCAGTTAACCACTAAAACTGCCTTATGTGGAGTGCAGCGGAAGACACTTCCGGAATTGTCTCGTCATTTCTCAAAATTTGTAAAGGTTAACAAATTCAGGGCATTTCATTTAAAACTCTCAGAAAGCTTGACGCAATATGCTGGTTTCTATTGCTTTCCTATATTTGCTTTCTATGAAATATAAACAAACTACACAAACTGAATATGTAAAACATAGCAAGTTTAAATCTTATGTATACATTTCTTCTCCACTGAAAGGCAATTTACATAAAGCACAAACATAAACAACATCTGTGTATATCTCCGGTAATATATTAAGTGACAGTGATGTTCTCTTTAACCAAAAATGTACTTATGCATTCAAAAGTACCATTTGCATAGAATTTGGGGGAAAAAACACACATTTTTTTTTCCCAATGGAAATTACCCTAATGTGTCTTAAAATATGTAAACATGACCTAGATATATCAGAGTGGTATTTGTGAAACATCACACATGTTTAAAGCTTACCCAAGTAATTCTATTTTATAGTTCTTAAGATGGTATGTATCTCTGAACACACACACACACACACACACACACACACACACACACACAGACTCCATGTACTTTCACGTGTGAAGCTCAGATTTGAACCCAGTGTTTGAGTGATTCTTCTTTGGACAATTAAAACACTGCGAATTTTAATCTCCTTTTCCAGGAAAACTTGTATCTTTCAGCAGTGGAAAAGTAGGAGTTTTCCACACCATCTGAATCCCAGGGACTAACAACTTACTTATTTAGGTTCCATGGATCTAGGAACACTGTGTTCAGCACCACCAGCCACACCATTTGCAAAGCCACCCTCTTGGAATGAAAACACTCAATCATAGATGGAATCAAAGCTTGGGGGCAAGTGCCTTCCTTATTCGTAGCTACTCTTCTTGCTTAAAATCAATTTTCGCCATTCTCTTCTCCCTTCTCCTCTCTTACACAGTTCTTACAAATCACCGATACTAGTTCTTGTCCAAACACTGTCTCGATAGAGTCAGTGTGATACAACAGTCAAGCACCTGGGCTCTGAAGCCACATGGACCTGAGTTCAAGAACTGACCTCTGCCCTTATTAGCAGTGTCGTCTTTAGCAGGTTACCCACCCTATTGGAGCCTCGGTTTTCTCATCTGTGAAATGGGGAGGATATTACAATGCCAACTTGACTGTGTTATTGAGGCTTTAATGGGTCACTAGCATGAAATCATTGGGTAGTGTGAGGGAACAATCCAAGTGCAGCCCAACACCTCCTCCCTACCGTGTTCCCAGGAAGTACCCGTGCTCCGTACAGAACGAGCTGGCGAGCCTGAAAATTACACCGTGTGCAAAAATCCCGGAGCACATCCAGAATGTCCCTGTTCCCTTTGTATTGGACACATGCATGCCTGTCTTGGAACTGGGTAGCTACGTGTGTGTCAGGGGCCCTCGGGCAGCCCCCCGCTTTCTGTATCTCAGACCCACGGGTAAGGATTGGGGTCCCCCTCTGCGGCAGGAAGTGGGGTACATGCAGCCACATCACCCCTCCGCTGCATGGGGACCACGCATTGCAAGGGGCCATCTGTGAACTACTTCACATCTACTTGGCATCCATTGTAAGAAATGTCATCATCCGGGTACCAATAAGAAAGTAAAAACACTTCCAACTAAATCGTCGCATGTCATTGACTGTGAGATACATTTTGACTCCAGAGATATTAAAATGTGAAAATACCGTGCAGCTGCGAAACCATGAAATCTATTATAAGGAAAGTGGATGTGTGCATGAAAAGGTACTTGTGCCTTCTCTAATTAACTAGGAAAAATGCTTTCTTCCAGGTGCGGAAATGAATTTAAACATCAACGTGGGTGAACTTATAAATGACATCCAAATCTCAAATCCCTTCTAAACTATGCTTGCACGGTGACCTCCCCCCCACCAATCACAGACTGCCATTTTTACATATTTTCATTTGGCGACTGACTGTTCGTGTTACCAACATTTAATTTCCCTTTGGACACCTTTGATAGAAATCATCTCCATTATTGCTACCTTGCTCTCCTACCTGTACCTTCCTCCTATTTCAATGCAGTTCAAAGACTTGAATTGCACTTCAAAAAAAAAATCCTTGCAGTGAAGATGAGTTATCAGCTGTTCAGTTGGTCTTTTAATGCTAGAGTTTGTTAGACACGATTATTAATTCCAGGGGTTCAGCCTTAAGTGGAGTCTGTGAGCAGAGTGGACGGGGTCCCCCAGCCTCTCTGTCGGCAGGACTGCCCCTGTCGATTTCCCTTAGGGCTGCTTCTTCTCAAAGGCGCCCCTTCGTTAATAGGGGCTTTTCTGGGCAGTGGCTTTGCCGATGATTAATTATCATGAACCCAACTTGGACCTTTGGCTTTCTGGCTCTTAGCTGAGTAGCCAAGATATTTCTCTAGACTGAGATAGTTGGCTTCAGTTCTAATTAATGATCAGTTGTTATCAGCTTAGTTTAGACTTTTTGCTCTCTGACTTTTTGGCTGGGTAGCCTAAACACTTCCCAGATCCAAAGAGCTGGCTGAAATTTATGTTCCTTTTTTTTGGCACTGTCTTGATCATTCTGATGCTTTCCCGGATCTGGAAAAAGATTTTAATTGTTTATAGTCTTGATTAATGGGTTTGCTATTGCTTTGATAGTTCATCATTTGTAACGATAAGAAACCCAAAAACAAATGGGCATGTTATATTGCTCTTCTGGGATATTCTGGTCAATCTTTTTTAAGGAGTTACTGTTTTGTTTCCCTCTCTATTACTATTAAGTTACTAATAATTTTGTTATATTTGAACTTTAAACTATCACTATTTCTAACTCTTTTCTCCCCATGGTATTTATTAGGCCATACAGTTTCTTACTGTTGCTTCAACAGAGTCCTTTCTCAGAGTCTTCTGGTTGTATATCTGAAGTTAGCCTCTCACCAAGACAGTCTGGGAACAGTTTGTCTGCAAACACAGGGAGTCCTTATCCCTCCTTTAGCATCTATCACAAAGCTCAGTGAAATTAATTGGCTTTCTACTCTCTAACAAATAAATGAATCCCTCACACTCCATAAACACTCTTTGGTTAATTACCAAAGTAAGTAATCTTCCTTTAAAGTGGAACCCCAAGTTCACTTTTACTAACAAGTTGTGTACTGCACTCTCAACTTATCCTCAGAGTGCTAGTTCAAGTCAGAGACTCTTCTTGATATCCGCTTATTATTAATAAAGGCTGTTGCTGCTGCGAATTCATACACTGTTGACCTAATCTAGGTGGCCTCTACCTCCGAAATACTTGGCTTACGTGGAAGGGTGTGTTTTCTCTGCTAGAGTTCTCTGTAACTACTTTCTTTGTTCCCAAGGGGAAAAGAATGAAAAAAGAAAAAAAATACAGAGTATTTGAGGGAGGTGACAGCATCTAATTGTTTCCATTTTTTTAAATGATTGTTGCACATTGAGTTTCATTGACATTTTCTTGACAAAGACACTGCAGGCCAAAGTTGGCTCTCAGTTATGTTTGGTGCCTTAAATCAGCAGACACCTGCCTCTGCAGTTTATTAATTTTCTATTTTGTTTCAGCTATTTGTATATGTTTTCTATTGGATGTAATAGATGTGTAATAAACATTTTATAGGTAAATAGATGTGTAATAAACATTTTACACGTGGTAGAAAGCATCTCTGTAGAAAGTGCACCAGTGACTCCCTTTTGAAAGAAATTCTAGGTTTCTTCCCCCAATCTCATTCTTTTTGACCTCCCTTCTGCAGCTGATAGAGTTGACCCTTCACTCTTTGAAACAGCTCCGCCCTTGGTTTGCTTGACCCTTTATGGCCCGAACTCCCCTCCTCCCTCTTCAATCATGCTTTCTCTATCTCCTCCACAGAACCCCCCCATCCTCCCATCCTCTAATACCAGACCACCCCAAGGGCCTTCCCTGCTCTGTGCCCGGACTCCTTCCTAGGGAACGCATGGGCTCCTACAGCCTCTCACATCACCTCTATACTAATTGATCCCATTATCACTTGGTCAGTTCTCTCATCTGAATTCTGATTCGTGTTTCCGTTTAGAGAATTTCCTCTTGGCTATCCTGTGATCATCCCACATTCACTTATTCATGTACTTAACCAGGATTTATTACATGTCTATGATGTGCCCTTTTTGGTGCCAGGCCCTGAAGATACAGTGATGATCAAAATACCATTTCTGCCCTCCAAGAACAGGTAGCTCCATCAAACTTGAAGGTGAGGACTGTATCAAATTATTCATAACAAAAGGAAACAAAACACAATGAAAAAAATGCTGCTCTTCTTGTCCTCCAATTTTTTCTTTTATGGATCTTGTTTTTAATGTCATAGCTAAGGAATCTTTGTACAGTGCAAGGTCATAAAGGTGTTTTTCTAAGTTTTCTTCTGGCAGTTTTATAGTTTCAGGTTTTACATTAAGGTCTATGATCCATTTTGCATTAATTTTTGTATAAAGTGAGTAGTATGGGTCAAGGTTCATTTGTTGTATATGCACCTCTAAATATTGCTCCCTCTAATAAAACCTAAATGCTTCTACCAAAATGAGCTCACTTGCTATCATTTCCTCAGGGCCTCCCTCTGGTCAGACCTCACCATGGCTTCCTGTGAGGCTCCATTAACACTCCTCAGCCCCATGAGCTGGTGCTGAGGGTACAGCCCACCTCATTCCCCACAACCTCCCACACTAGCTAGGCCAGTGTCCTCACTGGGGTCGGTGGACTTTGGGAGCTATTGTTTCTGGATTCCAAAGCTGGTCAATCAGAATTCTTCCCCAAGATTATAAAATGGATATTGAGAGAGTGCAGCCTCTTCCCACTGGAGCTGCCCAGCTAAAAGATCAAATGAAGGGAAAGAAGGAGGCTAACACATGGAGGGAAGCAATGGGTTGATCCAATAACAGACCCCACCCTCCTGGCTTTAGGAGTTGGCATATGACCCAGTGTCATCATAATGGCTGGAAGACTGGGAAGGTCTAGTTCATTTGCAGACAGGAAATCTTACTATGAGACACACTAAACACAAAATTGAGAAGATGGTGGAAGGGTTGCCCCCCGTTCCCCTTGAGTTTAACGTTGCCCCTCCTCGCTGGTTTCCCTCACTCTCTTCCTCCTCCCAGAGTCCCTGAGGTCTATTTGGCTCTTCTCCGCCATCCCTGCCCTTGCTGCTGCTGCTTCACTTACTACTTTGGCCTCCATTCGGGCTTCCCTTGAGGAAGCTGGAGCAGGAATCTACAGAGCCTTTGCTTGTGAGGAAAGAATGAAGGGAAAAGCCCTCTCCTGGTCAGACTTCAAAGTGTACCATCTACAGACAAAGAGATGAAGCAGGCATAATTTGTAATGATAATTTAAAACGAAACAGATATCAATTTCACTCAAAAGCAGATTCATTATCTTATAAATCAAATTAAATCTGATTCCCGGAACACATGCTCTACAGTGGTGAGAAATTTAATTGGAAGAGTTTAATTAAAACAGTTAGAAGACAGCACAGCCTAACTTGGCAGCTTTTTGAGCATTTGGTTTGATTTAAGGGCAATTTGGAAATTAAGTCAAGGTGGTCTTGAAATGTATTAGGTGACTGGATTCCGATGGTGAGTCAAATTCTAATTTATTGCTGGTGAAAAGGCACATGGAGACAGACCCTGGGGATGCCCTGATTCTCTCCTGGCCATGCTGATCCTCCCTGAGTCCAAATATTTAATGACTTCAGCCACAAGACTGATTGGTCAGGGAAAGGGACAGCTTATAATGTCTCTCCCCTATATGTGCATCTGGTTGGTAAGTGGCAGGAGAGGATTAGAAAGCCCTACCTCTACCCCATCCCCCCCAAATGCTCTTTCCTCCTGACCTGGGTGAAATGCTCCCCTGCTCTACATTGATCTTCCCTCTGCCCCTGGCAATCTGAGATCCCCTTGTTGCAATCTCCAGTGAGGACCTGTGCTGTCTGCTTCCGCATCTGACAAATCACATGACTGACGTCTTGCCCTGCTCAGAGTAAGTGACACCTTTTTCATGATGGCTTCTCTTTCCTTCAACTGTTGTAATTCATTTGAAAACTCCTCTCTGAACTTACGTCCCTATGAGTAATCATACTGTCCCATTCGTGATCTTCTCAGAACTCTGGTTGAGGGGACATTTTGTGCAAGACCCCTCCCTGCCTTCATTCCATGGAAAACAATTTTGTTGCTTTGATTTCAATGGAAGTTGACATGAAGGGCAATTTTACATTTTAAGGAGGGGGGAATCTAAATAGATTAAGGGGTCATAGTTGTGATTTACCTTGGCTTGTTAATTTGAATATTTTAATTGCCTACTTTACGAAATGGGTCTTAAGAAAATAAAATGAGATTTGAAACTTTGAGTATACCTCAAAGGGCCATGCTTTTTGATTTCTCTAAGGAGAGAAGCCCTATGTCCCTCCACTTCCAATTATTCTATCCCTCCTTCTCTCCTCATCTCTCATTTTCTTTTCATCCTTTGTGTCCCTCTGTGTGCACATGCAAATCCTTTCATGATTTTTAGTAAGTGTATCTGAAACAAAATGCAAAGGAAAAAGTACAGGTAGGGAGAGAAAGAGACATTGATCCCAAATCCTGACCCTCAGGAAATTGAAGGCAATGTTTAATCCTGCGGGGCTCCAAGGCACAAGGGAGCAAAGCATTCCCGGAAGCCCCACCTCACTGGCTTTCTTCCACTTCCTGGGATTTGACAATGCTTGCCCTGCCTTTGAGCATGCTGTTCCTCCCATTAGGAAACCTCTGGTTCCAGCTTGGAGGCCTTCTTCTCAATCTTTAGGCTTTAGTTCAAATTTTGCCTCCTGCAAGAAGTCTTCCTAACAGCCATCAATGGTTCGTGCCCCACACCTGGGTTTTCTCTATCAGTATCCTATTTGCTTCCTTCTTGGCTCATATCACAATTTGTAATCATCTCATTTATGTTCCGTTCCTTGAGTTTACTGTTTTGTTTTGTTTTGTTTTTTTGAGTTTACTGTTTGTTCTTGGTTTTCTTTTGGTCCGTTTGCTGGCTCTGACACTGAGCTACAGGGGATGGGCTGGGACTTACCAATTAAATTCAGTGCTCCAGGGAAAACACCTGGAGGATAATAGGCACTCACTAAACATGCCTTTTGTGAATGAATGAATGAATGAGTTGACCACCCTCTCCAGAGAGGCCTAGTGCGCCAAACTGCTCTGAGAAGCTCTTTGCTACATTGATTCTGAATTCTGTTCAGGGAGAGCTCTAAGGAGGGTGCACCAGCCAAATAGGTTGGGTGGGCTGTTTCTAAGGCCAAATCCAGAGGAAGTCACCCTAGGGAACACTCAGAAGGACAGTGAACCAATCCCTGAATTATTTTCTTAATGAAGAGAGTTAACTTGTATCTCAAATTGAATCAGGTCTCCAATATGTAGAGCTTAAAGCCAGCCACATTTGGTAACCACCCTGACAAAATGACGCCTAACCTATGCAGGCAAAACCCTGGAAGCACTGTGCCAACCTTGGCAAGATGGGGCACTGCTTCAGCCCAAGAGAAAAAGTAAAATTAACATGAAATATTCTTGAGGCGAAGTCTCTGAACAACAACAAAAGACAATGACTTTCCTCTTACTGAACTTATGCGTTTTTTTATATTTGAGTCTCTCAAAGGCAAAGACTTTACAACATTCATCTTTATATTCCTGTCACAATCTCTGGCACTGAAACGTAAGATAAAAGGAGCACAAAAAAATCAGATATTCTTAAAATGTGTGCCCCGTTAGATATATTTGTAAGTATCATCCATTACTGGGAGAAATTTCTCATTATAAGCACACAAAATATAAATTCCAGAGGATGGTGAGAAATAATCCTTCTATTTATAAAGTCAATTATCAGTTCGTCAAGAGCCCATCTTGGGTGAGCATCTGAGAATGACCCCTTCCCTGGTCCTGCCCCACCTCCTTTTATTTCCCCAGTGTCTGTTCCAGCTTTTCTCCTCCTAATCGTTTCGTCCAAGGTGTATGCCTCATCCTGGAGAATAGTACCCCTTCTTTACCCTGTGTTGCTGGAGAAGACTTTTCTTAATATTTTTTAGAAGAGTAATACAAAAATTATTCAAAATAACACAAAATGTATTAGGATTGGATTCAACTGCATGTAGCAGAAGACCCACATGGCTTAAACATGATAATGTCTCTTTCTCTTCTAAAGCTGATATGGCAGCACCTCGCTATGAGAGGCCACTGATCCTTCAATCTCTCTGCTCCATTGTCCGCAGTTTGTCACTACCATTTTCAAGGTCATCTCATGGATGGCTGTTGGCAGAAAGTATAAAGAAGAAGGCACAAAGGCAACAAGGGTATTCCTGCCAGTGGAGGCAGCCCCCTTTAATGAGATCTCCCAGAAGCCTCACCCAATGACTTCTGTTTGCATCTCATGGCCAATTCTATCTGCAAGGATGATAAAAAAGCTGGGCACATTGCTGCCCTGAGTGTTTTACTATTATGAAAAAAGAGAAGAATGGAGAATGGATATTGTGTAACTCAGGGGCTCAAAGCATGTGTCAGAATCATCTAGAGGGCTTATTAAAATACATATTGTTGGGGCATCTGGGTGGCCAGTTGATTGTTCCCCGCATCGGACTCCCTGCTCAGTGGGGAGCCTGTTTCTCCTTCTCCCACTGCCCCTGCTGTGCTCTCCTGCTCTCTCGCTCTCTCTGTCAAATAAATAAATAAATAATCTTTAAAAAAAATTTTAAAATAAAAAAAATTAAAAAATTAAATACAGATTGTTGTATTCCCAAAGTTTCTGACTTAGAAGGCCTGAGGGGATCCAGAGACACTTAGAAAACTGGGAAAACCATTAGCATTTTCTTCTAAGCAAGTCAACTTTTTTTTCTACCTAACACTGGCCATCTTTTTATTTAACCTCAATCCACTATTTTACTAACAAAGTCCCACACTCGTTACTCTACCAGACTGATCCTTTCCGTCAGAGATAGGGCAAGGGAGAAAGGAAATCACATCTTGCTATGACTACCGGGGCTGGAAATCTGCTCTTTCCCACCATTTGCAGACTAGAACATCTACACTCAATGTGGAGCTGAGAAAGAACTGAAAGAGATTGGGTTTTAGTGACATCAATTATCAATGCGCAGCAGATGAAACAAAAGCCAAAAATAGAAGCAAATGCAAACAAAACAAAAACACACACGATTTGGTGGGAAGTTCCTGAAGATTAAGGAACTTCCAAGAGGCCACATAATTGGTCTTCCTTTGCTATTGTCAGTTCAAGGTAATTAGGTAGAGTCATTCTTAAGCAGGGAGATAGTGTGGACTCATGGTTACAGACCAGGCAGAAGACAGGAGAAGGAAGAAAAGGATCATGGGTCCATGGACTTGGCAGTGGGGCTGGCCAGCCTGGGGAAGGGATTTCATTGTCCTGGGATCAGAGACTCTACTGATGCTCACCCCTGTGAGTACTTCCTTCCTCCATATCCCCCCCTTTCTCTTAGTTTTTCATTTTTTCTCAAAAATTTGCTGCGTGAAGGAAGGAAAAGAAAAGAGTATTTGTCTGTGCTCAGCCTAAAGAAATAAAGATCTACAAATCCTTGGAGACTGTGGGGTAGGAAGAGTGAAGGAAGTAGTTAAAGAAACCCAAGGGAGAAGTGAAAAGTCAGGCCAAGAAAGTCAGAGGCCACTTGCACAGAAGTACTTGCCCCTTCTGGGGCTGTTTACCACACAAGCTCTTCTTTTCTTATGATTTGGGGAATTTTTGCGTTTTACTCTATTTTATGGTGTATTTCCCACACAAATTATTCTCCTGGTGGGGTCTGATTTGAACATGATGCTCTGAAGTCCCAAGCTAGTTGTGTGTGTGTGTGTGTGTGTGTGTGTGTGTGTGTGTGTATTTCTTTCAAATTATCCATTGTCAAAAGGAGGGTGATATAGGTTTCTCTACTTTCCCTTTTAAGGGTTTGGGCTCCCAAAAGGTAAAAACTAACACTTCCAAATTCCGTATACTTGGAAAAGTTCTACATGGAAAGGAGAAACTCAAAATTTGCTTTAAGTTCATTTTAATTGAGTCGCAGTATAATTTAGACCTTGAACTTCTTCAGCCAGCCACATAACCAGGGATGCACTTTGAAGAAAGGAATCCTGCAGAATTCACAAAGAGCTAGAGGAGTATAAAATGTTCACCAGAAAATGGGCCTTTTGGGGGCACCTGGGTGGCTCAGTGGGTTAAGCATCTGCCTTGGGCTCAGATCATGATCTCAGGGTCCTGGGATCGAGCCCCACTTTGGGCTCTCTGCTTGGCAGGGAGCCTGATTCTCTCCTCTCCCTCTGCCCCTCCCTCTGCTTATGCTCTTTCCCTCTCAAATAAATAAAATCTTAAAAAAAAAATAGATCTTCACTAGATCAACCCTTTCCCTTGGCAATAAGGCAGGTGAGGTTTGATGGGGTTGAGTAACTTGGCCCAAGGACACTAGCAGAGACTTCAATGTATGCATTTGCTATTCCCTCATTGGTGGCCACTCTTGTTCTACTCCTACTTCACTAACCAATATTTTATGTCTTCACCAATTTTTGAAACTTCATAAACATTTTTGTAGTTGGGGTTGTCAGGTTTAATTAATTAAAACAATTCTGACTGTGTCAGACATTGAGCCAGAGCTAAGGTTAGGAGGACAATAAATGCAAACACCACTTTCCCTGTCCACAAGGAGATTTTACTCTAGCACAAGGAATAAAATATACAAGCACTGGGTGTGGTGCATAAACAATTAATCTTGGAACACTGAAAATAATAAAATAAAATAAAATACATATGTCAAACACACATACACACACACACACACACACACACACAAGGAATAAAACATACGTAATAGCTGGCAGACAGAGTAAACAGAGGCCATACCATAGAAGTGCAGGGTGAAATAGAGAGGGGTTCTGAGGAGAATTGCTTCCAAATGGGAGGAAGTGTTCACAGAGGAGGTGGCTTTGGGCCTGTCTACAAGGCAACTGGAGATGTGACCATGATCTAGAGGAACACAAGGAAAAGCCCCCCACGTGGTCTAACAGAATAAAAGCCAGCTGTGAAAGGAATGCTGGAAGGACAACAGAGTGTTGGGTTTCACTAGAGAAGACTCTGTGTGAAGGGAATTGGTACGACAGAAACAGTGTCCCAAAGGCATTGGAAAGCATATTTCTTAAAATATAGGACCATGTATTAGTTTCCAGCTGCTATAACCAAGTACCACAACTGGGGGGCTTCAACAACAGAAATTTCTTTTTCTCACAGTTCTGGAGGCTGGGAGTCCAAGATCAAGGTGGGGGCAGGGTTGGTTTCTCAGGGGGCCTCTCTCTTTGCCTCGCAGATGGCCCCATTCTTGCAGGGTCCTCATCTGGTCTTTGCTCTTTGCTCAGGATCCCCTGCAGGCTCTTCCTCTTCTTAGAAGGACATTGATCCTATTGGGTTAGGACTAATGACCCTCATTTAATCTTAATCACCTATCTAAAGGCCCTAGCTCCAAATACAGTCCCATTCTGAGATCCTGGGGGTGCAGGCTTCAATGTATAAATTTCAGAAGGACACAAACCATCATGACCACTGCTCTGTGTGATTATGTTACTTCAAGACAGATTACACTTTTGTAAAAGCTGCCACACATTAAGAAAGCCTATTAAAACAGGTTACACATTTCTCTTTCCACACATTTCCTATGAATCTTTTATTCAAGTATAAAGTTTAAAAGTAGAGGTTCAAGTACTGCATAAAAACTTGAGAAAACAAACCTGCATTTCTACTCCAAGGAATTTACCCAAGAGAAATAAAAAACATATCCACACAAAGACTCATCCACAAAGGCCCATAGTAGCATTACTCATCATAGTTAAAATGTGGAAACAACCCAACTATCCAACCAATGGCCAGATAAACAAATTACAGTATACCCATACCATGGAATATTATTCAACCATAAAAAAGGAATGAAATATGGACATGTACTACAACATAGATGAACCTTAAAAACATGATGCTAAGTTAAATGAGCCAGATGGAAAAGGCTACACAGAACACAATTCTATTTATGTGAACTGTCCAGAAAAGACAAATTTATACATACAGAAGGCATAACAGGGGTTACCTGGGGCCTGGAGAAGGGAGTGGAGACTGATGTAAGTGAGCACGGAAGAATGTTTTAAGATAAAAAAGAAGTTCCAAACCTGGATTATGGTGACGGTTGCACAAGTCCATAAATTTACTAGGAAGCACTGAATTATATGCTTACAACAGATGGATTTCATGGTATGCAAATTATACTTCAATAAATCCAGAAAATGTTTGCATGTGAACCTTGTATAGGGGCCAGGCTAACCTTCTCCTCATCATCCCAATTTCAGTAAATGTGCTGCCAAAGTGAGCACAATAAAGCTGGAAAATATTAATAAAAAATATGTAGGAGGCATTGAAAAATTACAAGAAAATAAAATAAACTTTAAAATTTCCTATAATCATGCAGAGCACTTATGCCTTCCAACTGTAGTGTGCAGAAGGAAAAAGCTTACCCCCATCCCATGTGGGTTCTTGGCTCTGCACTGTGTGGGGCAGAGGCAAGGCGAGAATTTTGCAGCTCAGGGGTGTTGTATACTGTTTCACATCCACTAACCAGCTCCTGGTGAAGTTGGGCAAGTAATAAAATCCTGCAACAGTAACCCTGGAAGGGCCCTCAAGGACCATCTTGTGCAAACCTCTCATTTAATTGAAGCTGGAGTGGGGCCTCAGAAACTGTATACCAGAGCTGCTCGGGACACCACAGGTAGTGAATGGCCAAGTTGGAATCCATCTCCAGTGCCCTGATTCGTAATCCACTGGGCTGTTCCTTCACATCCCTTAGCCTTTCTCAGCCTCAGTGATCCCACCTGCAAAATGGGAACAATAATATCTGCCCCTGCCTCATGAAGATCAAATGAGATCAATGATGTGGAAACGCTCTCAAAAACAGAAAGTCCTTGGGGCGCCTGGGTGGCTCAGTTGGTTAAGCATCCAACTCTTGATTTCAGCTCAGGTCATGATCTCAAAGTTGAGAGATTAAGCCCCACCTCGGGCTCCACGCTGGGCATGGAGCCTACCTAAGATTTTCTGTCTCCCTCTCCCTCTGCCCTTCCTCAAGCCCCACCCTCCACCCTCTCTCCTCTAAAAAACAAAACAAAGCAAAACAAACAACAAAAGAAAGCCTTCTACTAATGCCAAGTACTATTGTAGTCATCGTCTTAGCAGGTCACTTATGGGTCTAGTTCAGAACCAAGACCAGAGATCTACAAGACTACCCTTCAGGAAATGCATTTATCTGTCCTGCTGTCCTGATGTGAACTTGAATCTCTGGTTGAAGGTCCTCCCCGGCATCATGAGCTAGGGGGGAGGGGGGGGAGTTTGGGCACCATTCCTGTTAATTTTCCAGAACATTCTCATTCCAGAACACCATTATCTTCCTGCTGTCCATCAGTGACACTTTAATTACCTCAATGATGATGAAATTTAGTCTGTGTGCATTCAACTATGATTACTCAAGTAACAACAATGGAAATGAAGATTTGATTTAGATATGTATAACTTAAACCTTATTTATTTTACCCCCTTCCTTTGAAAACATATCTATTCCTGTTGGGACACAAGAAAGGGCCCTCTGTGTCTAATAACACCTGGAAATCCCCAAGACTGTAAACTAAATGTCTTTTGGAGGGTATTCATCCCTGCTAAAGGGTCCCCTCAATCCAACGCCCTTCCCGGAGCCTCCTACCGCCCACACAGGGGCGGCTCTCACTAGGAACCGTCAGTGAAACAAAAGCCCAGCAAACCAGTCATCACTGCTGGCCTAGGAAAAACACCAGGTGCAGAGCCCAGCGCAGAATGTGATCTGAGGAAGCACTTATAAATCAAGCAATTCCCAGGGAGTGGAAGTACAAGTTAGTAAAAAATAACAACAAAGTGACCATGAAATGTTAAATCAGATCAACCCAACAGCAAGCTCATTACTGGGGCCTCTATAGAAAACCCAGGGTGAAGACTCCCCAGGAAGCCAGAAAAAGGCTGGAGAAGCATCCTCGCCTCCCACATCTGGTTACTTTTCATATATTAGGACGATCGACCCTTTAACTGTGTTTATGCTCCCAATGTTTTCTCCCAATTATCTTATGACTTTGTCATGACTTTTTTTATTTATTTTACCATGCAAGTATATTGTATTTCTAGGCAGCTTGAATTATCAGTCTTTTCTTTCGTTGCATCTGAATTTTAAGTTGTATTTAGAAAAGATCTCTTCACACCTACATTATAGAGAAAGTGAACCATATTTTCTCCTAAAACTAGGGGGTGGGGGGCTCATTCTTGATCCACCTGGAGTTTATTCTTGTATACAGCTAACCGTGGTCTTCATGACAT
This sequence comes from Nasua narica, assembly GCA_028533885.1. Lineage (NCBI taxonomy): Eukaryota > Metazoa > Chordata > Mammalia > Carnivora > Procyonidae > Nasua > Nasua narica. The sequence goes on along the minus strand of CM052800.1, from coordinate 30,389,991 downwards.
CCATTAAAAAGTCCATTTTTACCCTAGTCATTGGAGATACTACCTTTATCATGTGTTACATTTCCACATATATTTGGGTCAATTCCTTGACTTTCTGTCGTATTCCAGTAGTCTCATTATCTACCCATGTGCCAGTGTCACGTTGTTTTAATTTCAGAGTCTTTATAATAAAGTATATTGTAGTATGTGGTAGGTAGTTCTTCTACCCCACTGTCTTCCCAACTATTCTTGCATGTCTTGTATTGTTTTTCTGTATGAACTTTACTATCAATTTGCAACTTGGTTCCAGAAAAAGGCTTTACTGGTATTTGTGTTGAGAATCACATTAACTTAGGAAGACCTGGTATCTATGAAATTTAGGAGACTGAGTCATCCTATCCAAGAACAGGGATTTCTTTCCATTTGTTCAAGTTTACTTTTACGTCTTTCAAGAGTGTTTTAAAGTTGTTTTTCTCCTTATAAAGTCTGCACATTTATGTCTAAGTGTTATATCTTTTTTTGTTGTTACATCCTGTTACTTTTTGAAGCCAAGCTGATCCAGGCACTTGATTTTGGGTTCTAAATAAAGAGTAAAATATTCTTCTTCCCCACTCTTCTTTTCATTTCCCTCCGCCAGTCCACTAGTCTCATTGGCATGACTTGAGGGTATGTCCATCGGCCACGTTGGGAGAACAAGGAACAATAGTAGGTCTAGGGTTAAAGACAAGATGACATAAGACAGTGGTGAGTAAGGTCTTCGGGTCTTAGCAAGAAAGAATTCACATATGTCTAGGGGCAAAGATAAGAGTTGCAGGACTCTCATATATTTAAAAATGTAAAACTGGATTTAACTCATCTGCTTTTCTCAGTCAAGTAAACTCTATCAATTTTCATGACATCTTGGACAATCTTCTAAATCCTCTTTCCTCTTTGGGTCTGATATAATACAGTATACTTATGAGTAATAGTATTGAGTTGATAAATCCTTTCTATAAATTCTCCTCTCTTAATATTTCCCTAATACTTTCATGATCCAAACTCCATGTGGCCACAGGAATCTCTGGTAGATAGTTGTCTCCAAGACTATCTGTAAAACAAAGTGAAAGGCAGGCCCTGTGAATTGTGGTTCACATCTCACACTGTCCATTTCTGTCAGATTTCAGACTTGGGGATCTCTACATGGTTTTCTCAGGTTGGTACATGGTCCTGCTGAGACCAAGACCAACGGCTAGATTCTACTCCAGACCAGCCAGCTCTCCCTTCCCCCAAAGTTTTTCTTCCGATGGTACTTTAATTCCTTAGACCCAAAGAGGACTGAGTGAGAAATCTAGGCAAGTCATAGGAAATCCAGTGTTGAAAAAACAACCGGAGACCTAAGGCAATTGGAGACTCTGAGCCTTTGGCAGAATGAGAAGGAAGCCCCCTGCTGGACCCTTTCACCTCTTTCTCCACCAGTTTCACTGTTGAACTCCTACACACCCTTCAAGGTCAAGCTTAACTGTCACCTTTGGTACATAATTTTTCATGACACTCCTCTGCATCCCCAAAATGTAATTGCTCCCTTGTCTGTTTTCCTATTAAATTTTAAGCATACTTCTATTATCATTTGAATCACATTTTATTACAGCTCTCTCATTTGTTTATATCTCTGTCTACCGAGTAGGCTGCAGATTCCTGGAGGCCAGAACTGTATTTCATTCATCTCAGTATCTGCCAGATCTAGTAATTTAATTGAATGAAACTGACCAAAGAGATTTGAACTTTTTTGTTCTATTCACCATTTGAGATCTATTAGTCACAGCCTGAGCAGGAAGCAGTGCTGAGTTTCACCCTCCTCACATTTGCCCCAAGAGACCCAAACCAGAGCTCCTTGGTCAAGGTTAAGCCATGTGCTTCAAAGCCCACCTCCCTTTTAGCCCATTGATGAACTCTTACTTGGTAAGATGTGAATAGGTATGAGGATTAAATAAGATAAGGCATCTAAGGCACTTATTGGTGAATATTAATTAAAATATTAGTAGCTGTACACAACACAAACTGAGGAAAAAGTTGGATGACAAACAGTAGAGCAACTGAGTCAAAAGAATTCCTTAATGAATTGCTATGTGATCCAACAATAGTTTCCCATCTTTTTTCTACCCCTACATGTAAGATAAGGGGCAAATTCCTAGGGTCATTCCTATGGACTGGCATATAGTAGACAAGGATACAGGCAACGTCAGATACATTTGCTGGCACTTTCTCTCTCCTTTCCCTGTGCCTTGGGAAAGCATACTGGAATGTTCATGAGTAAAAATGATGCAATGATGCAGTTTTTAAAATAACACGTCTACCCTTACTGTTTAACGCACAAAAATCAGTTCTTCATTATTACTAATAAATTACTCCAGCATACCTCTGTTTTGACTCAAGAGTGTTTTGTGAAACCTAGCTGCTAAGATCCATTACTATAAATCCAGAGGGCACGAGGCCCACCATTGTCACAGTGTATAATAATGAATAATAATAATAATAAAATGAAATAATAATGAAAAGCGGGCTTGTCAAATGGGCAATCCGAATATTTCCATGGAGGTGCGCTTGGGCGGCTCAGTGGGTTAAGCACCTGACTCTTGGTTTTGGCTCAGGTCATGATCTCATGGTCGTGGGATCAAGCCCCACATCAGGCTATGGTGCAGAATCTGCTTCAGATTCTCTCTTTCTCTCCCTCCCACTCTCTCTCTCTCAAATAAATATGTAAATAAATAAATAAATAAAATCTTTTTAAAAAAGAATATTCTTATAGATAGTCATAACACGGAATGAAGCTACAATGTCTCAGGAGAGAATTAAAAGTTCAGCATCCTGGCAGCAAAGAGGTGGCAAATTCAGAAAGGGAGATAAAAGAGAGTTGGATGAAAGCACCATTTACAAATGCTCAGGCATGTTTTAGGGGAACCAACAAGTGATGGTAAAACACCCACGGGCTAGCCCCAGCAGGAAGTTGCTATGACCTACTTTTTAGAGGGGAGAACCAGAAATTAGCCATTGGAACTCAAAGAGAGCTGTAGCTGTCCGAAGGGGCTGTGAGCCAGGGGAGTAAATACTGCAAGGTCTTTCTCTTTCTCCTATCTGTGCCTTTCATTGGCCAAACCCAACTGGAACTCCCAGGGCAAGGGCCAGCGATGCCGTCCAGAAAGGCCAGTCCTCCTGGACAGAGAACAGGGTGAGGGCTGCAAAGTGCACGTAGAGGGACAAGCAGGCAATGTCCAGCACCCCTGCCAAGCAACTAACTATTCTCTTCTTGATTCTGCGCTGTGATTTCTAGCCTATTTTCTGGAAGAACTGGACAAGATTTGAGTCATTTTCTACTTGGTCTAAAGGAGAAAGCTCTTTTTTTTTTTTTTTTTGGTCAGCAAAACCAGAAACAATAGGTTCACAAGTGTGCAATTAAACCCTGGAAACCCACGGGTTTTTCATCTCCATATTAGATAAGAAGAAATCTCAGTTATGTCTTTCCCCGGCCATTTTAATTAACTTTGTCAAGAAAGTTCTAAATGCCTAACTCTCTTTATCGTTGACTTCAGAATACCAATTGGGCCGAATGTAAAGATAAAACTTAACAGAATTTACAGTGAAAGGAAAAGGGAAGGGGACCTGAAAAAGAATAGAAAAATTATAAGGGATTTTTTTTACCTTCTTCCCTTTTAATTCTTCTTGGACTTAGTAGGATTTTGATGGCTGACAGAACTCAAAGTCCTGTGTGTTCGCTCTGATGACACGTCTCCTGCTCCAGCTGGAATCCTTTTCAGAGAAACAGGCAGAGATCAAGCTGACCTTCCTCCCTGGGCAGGTGGGGCCTCCATTTTTAGTTCAGGCTAGCTCAGCTGACAGTTTTGAAAGGGCACCAAATATTTACTCTATTTAATATAGCACTTTTATTGATTATGAAAATAACAATTCAATTGATTATGAAAATAAACAATTAGATGAATTGTTAATTTGAAAGAGAAAAATGCATAAAATAAAAATAGATATCATACATATAAAATATATAAAAATATAAAAGTGATATATATGAAATATAAAAGTAAAAAATGTATAACTTGAAAAATAGAAAAATATATAAAGAGAAAAGATAGAAGCCAGGCACCTCCTCCTCTAACAGTGGAAACTCTTGTTAATGTTTTATTATATTCTTTTTCACTCTTCTTTTTATACATAGAGTTCCCAGATAGGCATTATACCCTGCATGCAAGTTTTCAATCCTTCTGTATCATAATGAGGATTATCAAACAATAGTCCCCATGTTATCAAGCAAATGTTAGAAGGAATAAAATGTAAAGACTGCATAACATTATAACAATATGGCTGGGTTCTGGTGAAGGCCTTCTTCCCAGTTTCCAGACTGATGTCTTCACCTTGTATCCTCGAGTGGTAGAGAGAGCTAACTCTCTTCCTCTCTAATAAGGGCACTAACCCCATCAAAGGGAACTCCGTTGTCCTGACCTAATCACCTCCCCAGAGCCCCACCTCCCAACACTATCCTACCAGGGCTAGGGGTTTCCATGCAGTCCCAAGCAGATGGTTCTACCCCTGTGTAATTTAACCATTCCCCTATTCTTGGATGCTTGGCTTTTTCCAATGCAGTTCTCTCCAATTTCTTTCTTCTGAATACAACTACGGTGAACACCTTCATTCATAATTTTTTTCAATCTATAAATTTCTGAGGACAAATTTCTCAAAGCAGAGTTAGGAAGTTAAGAGTTTCACTTCCAATCTTGCCAAATTGCAATCCAAAAAGATGGTACTGATTTACATTCCCACCCACAGGATACAAGAGTGCCCGTTTTTTACAAAACCGGGCGGACACTGAGTACTAGAGTTGATCTTTATCTCTGTTAAAGGCATTTTGGTGTAGTTTCAACTGACATGTCTTTGTTCAGTGAGGGTGAACGTTCTTTCACACATCGCAAGCCATTTAACTCCCTTCTTTGTGGATTGTCTGGTCCGGCGGTTTAGCAGCCGAACTTTCGTCCAAATTTTTGTTCCCCTCCTGAGGACCACAAAACTTTATACAACTTTATTCCAATTCATTGAGTGTTTTCAGATGGTTGCTTGCTTTTAACAGAGTGAGTGGATTCCAAAAATGTCATTCCAGTTTGGTTTTTGACAGAGAGTGGCTATATGCTCAGCGGAATGCTGCCCAGACTGTTTTCGAAAACCGTAACTAAAGTTATCTTAATTGTCTCTCTGCATATATTAAAATACACAGTAGCCTACAGTTTTTAGTTCATAAATCCAAAGCTCTTGGAAACACATTTCTTTTGTGGGCCTCTCTAGGCCTAATTAGGACTATATGATCCCTTTTAGGTACTGGGGAAAGTGAGAAAAAAATAGTTTGGTCAAGCATAGGCCTTTTGACGTTGAGTTCTCAACTTGATAGAAAGCCCAAAAATGTTACTACAAATGTGTTCTGGAGTGCCTGAGTGCTTCCTTACTGTTTCAGTGGTAGGTGACGATGAGATGATTTCTATGCTGGGGCACACCTTGCTGGAACTCCTAGAAGTTAGTGATCCCAAAGGAGGGACGCAGAAAGCCAATGGGAGTTGAGTACATCGAATCATTTCCCCGCTGAATTGACCAGTAGTAGCAAGTAGTATTTGTTCAGCGCTTTCCATTTTACAAAGGCCCTTCTCACCCATCACCTTATGTGATACAACCACCACTTGGGTTGTTTGAAACCATCACCCTCCTTTGAGGGGCATGGTTAAATGACTTACTCAAAGTCACACAGCTGATACATGGTAGTTAGGGCTGAAATTCCTGGCTCCTGTCTGTAAATGGGATTGCAACTGTGTTCTTCTGCACCACTGGTCCTTTGTTTACTGAGCACCCTTTAGAAATGTAATAGGATCCTGAAACAAGAATAGAAAAAAGAACAAAAACAACAACAAACCCACACGTGGATTACAGCCCTGATCACCATCATACTCAATGATCTAGAGAGAAGAAATAAGAGAGATTTGAGCAATCTTTTCCGGGAGAAGCAATATTCCTGGTCTTTGTGCATATGCTTCTCAACTCCCTGTGTTCTGTTGAAGACTGACGTCTCTGTCTTCACTCCATCAATCCAGCTTGACCTTTCATGGCATTATGGTTACTGTCAACTCCACAAAACGCTATAGGCTGTGCTCAGCCAGAGCCCGCGAGTAGACAGTCAGATGAGAAAACCTGGAGAAACACACCGAGTGGAATGTGCCTCTTCTCCTGTAGGAGGCTACTGACCCTCCTCACCAGAATCTACATTTGCCAAATTTGAGGGATTTCTGAGGCTGAAAACAAATGTAAGAGGTTATTTTTGCTGGACTTGGTGCCAAGGGTGGTCCCAATGGTGGATTTGGGAATTCTGTCTTACAATATGGCCATTTTCACTGGGGACTTGGCTGCTTGATGGTGAATGAAGACGGACGACATTTTTTCTCAACACACATACATGTGCCTGCACAGATTTCCCAAGCATTGCTGAGCTTCCTGGTGGAAAATGAATTCAGATTCCAAATCCCTGTCCTCATGACCAAGAAGATGCAAAGCAATGAACTGGTCTCAGCCCTACAGAGACCTGATTATTAGAGCATACCATGTGGTTTCTATTCCGAAAACCTTACTCAGAACATCACAGCCTAAGTGATCGGAGGCCTCTGAAGAAGTTGATAATGAAACCCACCACAGCCACCCACGAAGGGGCATCTGCCGCAGGGTAATTGTGGGGATGTAATTATTGAGGGAGTAGTAACACTTTGGGGCCCAGGCAGCTCTCCTCTGGTTACCACCAGACTCGGCACAATATGAGAGGGGGACAGTCTTATTCCTACCACTTCTGAAGGGATGGATAAACTATCTTAGTGCTGTGACAATCCAGAAACACAACTCCAACCTGAAATAGAAATGAGATGGAAGTTTGGGTGTGAGACTGCATAACTCCCCCCTCCCCGTTCCTTCTCCTGTACCTTCTGCCCTGGTGAATGGCATCACCATCCTTCCAGAAAAGCCTCCAAGATGATGTCAGAATGGGAACTAAAACCCAGATTCTTATTTCTGTGCTCCTTCCATGGTATCCCGCTGTCTCTTAACCAGCCAGTGAAGTTTTCATCAGCCCTGACCAAAATATTTGCCACATGGAGTCGGTAGGATTTGGCTCTCTCAAGTTCCATGATTCTAGAACAAGAAAAATATCTCTACCTGACAAAGGTACTTTTTTTCATCAAACAGCAAGACTACCTATTAACTCATACCTCCCCATCTTTTAATCCAGAGCATGGAAGCTAGGGACACCCATATCACCTTAATGAGACATTCAGGGAGGTAGGACAGAAAACACCCTTCCCTTACTCACCAGAGTCCAACATGCCCAATAAATGCCTCCAAAGACCTGAGCAATCCAAACACAAGTCCATCAAAGCTGGCCATTTTCAAGCACGTGATGGAGGTCAGGTACTATCTGGGGATATCATGGACATTTTATTTGGAAGGGTTAGAGTGATTCATTTAACCTTGTGTCCATTTTCCATTCTTCTTAACATCTAGAGATAAAATAAACACGATGAGCAAATTTTAAATTTTTCAAATTTAAAAATGTCTCTCCTGGCATTCGAAAGCAACCAACACACTAGTGGTAATAAAAAAAAAAATGGTATATAGCGTGCTCACAGTGTATCTTCATGCTGCCCTCTTTCTGCTGACATCGGCTGACGTCAAACTGTTACAATCCAAAGGTCATGTTCGGAGAACTACGAAATGTAGATTTACATTCACGCCACATATTTACCAGCAATGGGTAAGACTGGTTATGTTCTAGGCCCATAAATCTATCCTTACTAAGTAATAGAAATTGCACTAGAATTTTCAGTTAGGTGACTTGATTAATCCCCTTCTGTCCCCCTTTCAGCCGGTTTGACATAAGCTTCTCACACTTGCAAGTGACTGAGATCTGACTAATACAGTTCCACAGAAAATATGTTGACCAAGAAAACTAGAAAATAAGTCTCTCTTAATTATCTATTAAGTAACTTTTTAATTAATCAAAGTATATGGCAACCTTGAGATTATAATTTTCTGCAGTAATACCATATATGGGGTTTTTAAAGTCAGAAAAAACTAATTCTGTATATTTATGTATCATGATTATGTCCCTTATTTTGAATCAAATGTTCATGGGGAGAAAAAGGAATGGAGAGGACCATCTTAATCAGTCCTAAAAGGCTGGTGATTTGATTTTTTGAGCATTTCTCTCTTGTCGTCCCTATTTTTAATTTGTAAAAGTCAGCACCTGTGCTAAAACATAACACATTTCTCATTGCCCATCCCCCATCCTGCTAATCCGTAATCAAATAGCCCATCAGCATTTTGCTTCATCCAGTAGGAAAAGATATATTTTAAATCATCTGACATTATTTAGCAAAAAACATAGCACACCTCTGCATATTTTTTAAATTTCTGAATAATCGTTGTAAGTAAAGCAGTATTTCGATTTAGTGGTTCGGGTAACCTGTAAACAACTAACTAAGCAACATGTTTCAAAGATTCATCAGCAAGTCAATTACACAAAACCCAGAACATATTTTCCCAAAAACATGATCTTGTCTTTGGTGGATAGATTCCTAGGCCACCCCACAAAGACTGCTCTACCCAGAAGGAAGTGTATTTTGGTATGAATAATTAGTCCCCGTCCTTCAGAGGCCCGTCAGCTGGGTCCTGGGCCCCCCTCTATAGTAGTTAAGACCCAAGTCCCATCATTGATCAGATGGGTCACCTCAGTGTACCCACCTATAAAGTGGATATATTGATATTCACCCTTTTAAGGAATAAATTAAATACTGGAAATAAAGCATTTAATACAGGGCTTGGCTCAGAGAAAAAAGTGACAATGACCAGGATGGCAGGAATGACAAAGACTTTTGAGTTCTGGGCCCCTCAGAAGCCAAAGGGTCTGAGAAGTTTCTTGTATCATGTATGCATTTATATTGTATGGGTTGAGAAAACCCATGACGAGTGTACTAGTTTCCCGGGCCTGAAGTAACACAGCACCGGGTGGCTTAACGAATGGCCAATGTATTCTTGTAGAGAGTTATGGAGGCTGGGAGTCCAAAATTAAGGCATCAGCCATGTTGGCTCCTTCTGAGACTGTGGGGGAGAATCTGCTCCAGGCCTCTCACCCAGCTTCTTTTCTTTCCCCCCATAGCTGTATCACTTTTATTTATTTATGTTTATTTTTGTATCTAAATTCAATTTAGTTAACATATACTGTATTATTAGTTTCAGGGTAGAATTTAGTGGTTCATCAGTTGCATGTAACACCCAGTGTTCATTCCATCAAATCCCCTCCTTCAGGCCCATCACCCAGCTTCTAGTGGCCTCAGGGGTTCCTTGGCTAGTGGGTGGCATTCTCCCTGTGGCCTCACATTGTGATCACTCTCTGTCCAAATTTCCCCTTTTCATAAGGACACAGGCACATTGGATTGGGGCCTAACCTCATGATCTCACCTCGAGCGATCATTTGCAAAAACCCTATTTTCCAAATCAGGTCATATTCGCAGGCACTGGGAATTAGGACTTCAATACATTTAGGGAATGCAGTTCAACCCATAACAGTGAGTAAGTGAAAAATCTCACCGAGCACCTCTCAGGGCATGTTGGGACGGGTTTCACAAAGGAGCAGGAGAGTCTCCAGGGCCATGGAACGAGGAATGGGGTCCGGTGTCACTGTGGCCATCAGAGGAGAGCAGCAGCTCCGGGATTTCTCTATGGGTGGTGGTGTGACCCCAGAAATCGTCAGTACCTCTCAAAGCTAAGGTATTGGACACTTATTTTTTTCTTCCACGTTTACCTCATTTCATATCATTAGATTGCCTCCCTTCCTGAGCTACGTAAGCATCTTAACAAACTAGCTATTCTTCTTTCTGGCTATTAGAGTCCCGAACGGATCATTACATTATTCAGTTCCTAGCAGCGGTTTTGCAACACCTGGGGTTTCATCAATTTCTCAAAACCCCTCAAAGTGAAATGAATTTTATATCCAGTTAAATGTTCCAAACAAGCACAAGCCCCCTAGCACTTTCAGAGGGTGAGGTAATCGTGAACTCTGACAAATGACATTAGGGCGTCCCGGTTGGTTCTCCCAAAGTTGGGAATCACGGGGCTAACTAGCACGCCTGACCTCGGGAAGGAAAACCAACTCCCCCCGGTGACTAATTTACAACCAGGAAGTAATTGCTCCACTGGGAGCCCGAGGATGAACAGAGCTCGTTCTTGGTGTTCTCCCAGGACTGCGGTGAACCAGGCAGGGGGGTGATCTGGGGTCACTCTTCCCGCAGACAGAACAACCCCCAGGCTCCAGCGGGGGTCTGCGGAAGGGGATTCTTCTCTAAAATTGCTCCATTCCTCAGGATAACATTTTGAATCTCCAAACATCACAACTAGCTGGTTTCAAGCAATATCTTTGGTGAGACAGAAATTCAGGTTTCTAGCAGGAAGCCCTGAGGAATGGTGGTCCCGCAATGCTGAGCTGAGGGAAGGGTCCTTTGCTGGCTCCCTCCTCCCTCTAGCCCAGCGGATCCCTTCCCATCCTGCAGGGTCAGCTGGAATGTCTTGTCTCAGAGACACCTTCCCTGATGATCCCCATCTCCGTTATTCCTTATTTACATCATTCTAGTGAGTTCTTTCATAGTCCTATGCTCTATCGGTAATTATTCCAGGTACTTGGTTTATTGTTTCCCTACGAATATGAGTCACTGAAGACTCAGAGACTCGCTCGTCCTCTTCTCCCCTTTAGTCCCTGTGTCGGAGCCTGTGCCTGGCACAGAGTAGATGTTCAGTAAAATATGTGTTGAGTGATCGCTGTTCTAAATGACCAGCAGGTGAACCTAGATCCTCAGAGCCCCTGTTGACCAGTGTTCAAGATGTAGAACATCTTGTAGGCTGGATCGAGCACTAAAATATTGACCTGCAAAATATGACTTTCCTCAATATTCACTCCGGCCTAAATAAACAGAAGGAGCCCCGAGGAATTAGGCTGCGAGGCTGATTTAGTGGACTCATTGGCACTTGTGTAAAATTTTGGAGAATAATGTCCTAAGCACAGATGCTCTTGTTAAGAACTTAACACCAGGAAAACCCTTCTGGGGCTCACTCAGTGGGAATGAAGCCCTTTTTATGTCACGGGTGATGTATGAACTGATGGCTCATGGAAGGTGAAACTCAGACTAAGTTATCGGACTTTTTCCTTCTGAGTTATAGCTCAGCAAGCAGACTTGACCGATTACAGTCACTGACAAGAGTTGAGCAGTCTGTGTGCTTGTTTATGTTACCAAAGAGAAGTGACAATATGGCCCAGTTTAGTGCCTACAGCCCAGGGTAGCTAAACAAACTCTCTTTCTAGTCCGAGTCGAGGTTCACCTCAGCTGGACCCGATTTATGGGAAACAAATGCCAAACAGGACCATTCAGTCTGTGATGCTTGTTTTGGGCCAAATGACTTTAAAAGGCACAAATTAGGACCCTCGAGAAGCTGACTTAGAAGAAATCTCGGTAAGCGACACAACTAGATTTCTGGCATCTGGAGTTCGAGTGTGTTGGGCAAGTCCAGTTGCAGTAGTTCACAGGGAAGTTAAAAGCCACCCAGAGCCACTAACCAGTACCCATCTCCCAGAGGCAGGAAGGCCTCAAGAATTCAGAGTCCGGGGGTGCTTCTGCTTGGCTGTGGACTTTTCAGGACAACATTCATCACCGAGGTAAGGGTTTCAAGAACAAAGACCTTCTAGGAAAGGTAAGTTTACCCGCGGCCAGATCCAGAGATGGGGGTCCACTGCGCAAAGACACAGGACTTCCTCCCATGAGAGCAAAAATAAATACTTGGGGGGAAAGAAACTGCACAAAAGATTTAAATCTTTTTTATTGCTACAACTTCTGTGTTAAAGAGAGTGGGAAAAATTCCAGTGAAATCTGCCTCCCTTCTCTTCACAGAAATATATAGTGTTTAGTTCCCAATTGTGGTAGCATTTCTGCATCCGTCTTCTCTCTCATCAGAGTTTCCTAACATTTGAGGGGGGTTGGGGGGATCGCAGAGCTTCGCAAATGCTCTGGCCCCTCTAATGGAAGAAATGTAAAATAGTTTCAGGGGTCCATGCACCCCATTTAAAGCCCATTCGTGGACCCACTAGAGATCCCTATGTTACTGGAACAGAAGTGCCCCACTGTTGGGTCAAAACTGGAGGGTGAGGTCAAGACGTGATTTTACAGAGAGAAAGATGGGAGAGAAGAGAAGAAGGACTTTCTCAGCTCTGTCCTCTCCAAAACCCAGGTCCCCAAGTCCCAATACAAAGTTTAGGCATATGCCAGTGACACACTGGAATGACGCTGATGGAAGAGAAACTGAAAATTTTCCCCACTTATTTAGCTACAGAATGCCTTCCTAATGAGGTCCAGTCACCGTGATTCCCTTCCCTCCTGCGGCAGCTACGGTGATTTGACAAGGTTTATGGCTAAAAATAACCGTGACAGGTGCAATAAACACAGGGATTGGTGTTTTTCTGCTATAAATCTTCAGAAATGGATACTATCAATGCTATTTTACAGATGAAGCTATGAACTATAGGGCAGGGGACAACTAGCATTTTTTAACGCCCTCTCTATTTATTATTTTATAAAAACTGACAGTCCTCCTGAAGATGAGTATCAATATGCTGGTTATATTAATGAGAAAACTGAATTTAGAAAGCTTGAGTGGCTTTCCAGGGTCACAGAGTACACAGGCAACAGACCCAGCCGAACCCAGAAGGGGCTAGCTGCCAAGTCCCTGATCTTTCAGCTCCATCGCGCAGCTAGGAAACACATCTTCCCCTCTTACAGGGAGGTGCCCATCCCAGAGCACACTGCCAGATACCCAACCTCCGTCCTAGACGTCCTCCAGGAACGTCACCTCTCCCTGTTGACTGATCTTCCTAACAGCCCTATGTTACCTCATTCATTCCCTATAAACACCCTAAGCGAAGATAGCATTGGCTCCCTTTTGCAATAAGGAAACTAGACTTGGAGAGATAAAGTGACTTACTCAAGGTGACACAGCTGGACCTGTGTCTCTAAAATTTGGTTCCCTCTACCAGATCATTCCACTCCTGCAAAACAAACATACAAAAAAGCCACACACACACACACACAGAGAGAGAGAGAGAGAGAGAGAGAGAGAAAATGAGGAATCCCTTTGAGGAGACAGTCTAATGGGCATTCGTCATGTCTTTGCCATCTGGGGTTTCAGGTTTCGGGTTTTTTGCTCGTCTCCACACCACACATCCCTACAGATACAATCTACCGACTCCAAGAAGCTTAGGTGTTTGCTCCCCCAAAGGCTGACCCAATTTAGAATGTGGTGGCCCCCCTCTTCTCAGAAGGAAGACTTAGAATGAGTGAGTCTTTAGAGCTCAAGCTGTGGTTGCTTTTGGAAAGCCTAGCAGCCATGTCAGAGGGCGCCACAGGTTGCGGGGCTTGGACAGGCAGAGGTAGAAATAGATCCGACACCAGCTTGCCTGGCTCCACTCCTTATAGGCTGGGTTGCCTCCAGAGAGTTACTGAACCTCTCTGGGCCTCAACTTCCTCCTCTCTACAATGGTAGAGATACCTCATAAAGTTAGGAGGATTGTACAGGGTAACATGTACAAAGCACTTGTACGTCACTCTCTTGTCAAGAACCCTCTTCAGTCCTAGAGAGTCCTCAGGGGAATAGTGTAGAACTGGCGCCCATAGAAGCAGATGCCAACCTCCTCAGCCTGGTGAAATGCAGCCCAGGTGAAGCCTGGCTTGTCTGTGGGTCAAGCAGTCAATTCAAATCTCCACCCTGCTGGGATATTCCAGGGGGTTGGCTCCTCCCAAGCACCCCCCCCCCAATTCTAAGCCCCACAAAGCGCATCTTATCCTGAGGGAAAACTCAAGACACTCAAACCCGAGTGGCCTCAGAAGCTGTGGTTTCAGGGACTGCCTGGGAGGGGGGTAGGTTCTGGGGCCTCTGTGTGGAGCCCTTGGGAAGGCTGAGGGCACCACCTTTCACAGAAGCTTGTCTCCTCCCTCCGCAAGTCTGCTCGTGTTCCAGCTGACGAGCCTCAGCCCGAGCAGGGTCACCACAACCTGCAGGAGACCTCGGCTTCCACCTCGGGCTGCAAATGAGCCTTTCCACGCTTTCACGGACAAAGGTCACGGCCAGATTAACTCCTTCTCCTCACCCCTCCCACCTTGAAAACCGCTCGGTGGTTTTCGGTGGGGCTCGGGGCCTACAAGCTGAGAACTGGTTCCAACTGTGCTGAAATGCAGGAGGGAAAAGGAGCCCCTTTCCTCTTGTGAAGGGGCATAGGTTGTGAGGCGAAGAATTTCTTCAAATTGAGTTTGACAGCAACCACGAGGGCCCAAAATGAATCTTCTCAGGCGTGACCCCAAATTTGTACACAAGCCCATGCACAGGAGAAAGAGAAGGGCAGATTACCACTCCCAGAATTCCTGGTTTAAAGGACCTATCTCCCAGAACTCTTCCTCAAGATGTTTTTTTTCCTTCATTGTGGTAAAACACACAGCCTAAAATTGACTCTTTTAACCATTTCTAAGTGTACGATTCTGTGGCATTAAATACTTTCACATTATTGTACAACCATCCCACCATCCCTCTCCAGAATTCTTCTCTTCTTCCCCAGCAAAAACCCTGTATCCAGTAGATAACCCCCCATTCTCCCCCTCCCAGCCCTTGGCAAGCCACCGTTGTGCTTTCTGTTTCCATGAGTTTGACGACTCTAAGTACCTCATGCGAGAAGAATCATACGTATTTGTCTTCCTGTGACTGGTTCATTTCACTTAGAAAAATATCCTCCAGGTTCATCCCCATGGCAGCAAGTGTCAGAATTCCCTTCCTCGCGGAGGCTGAATTATACTCATCGTACGTGTTTGCCACATTTTGTTAATCCATTCATTGGTCGATTCGTCATCGTCAATGGACATTGGGATTGTTTCCACCTTCTGGTTACACTGAACAATCTACTGTGAACATCAGTGCGCAAAGGTCTGTTCGAGTCCCGGCTTCCAGTTCTCCCGGGCATACATCCAGAAACAGAATGGCTGACCCATATGGCAACTCTGTCCAATATTTTGATGGCCTGCCATCCTGTTTTTCCACAGTAGTTACACTTTTGTACATCCCCACCAACACAGCACTCACAGCTCACTTAAACCCCATCCCCCAGCTGCCTCCATTATCAGACACAATGCCGTGCAAAGACCAGAGGGGTAGTCCAATAAATTTAGATTTAAAGATCTTTTACTAAAAAAAACAAAAAAACAAAAAAAACTTTGACTGTCAGAAACTTGATCTCTCGGTGCTTCCTTCTCAATACAAGTCCGAGAAATGTCGTGCTGTCTTCCAACACGAGAAACCACTAGAACCCGGGGTTCCATGTTGGCCACCTGGTTTTAGCCTGTTTGTTTGATTTTTATGTTTCTGTCTCATTCATCAGGTTTCCATACCCAGCACAGCCAGCCTGGCATACAGTAGGCACTCAATAAAAAATGTGTCGAATAAACAAGCTCTGTCAGAATCCCAGGCTCCTTAAATATTTTTCTTAGTCCCAAAGTCACATATCACTGTAAAGCATCTTAAAAGAGAGGTTCGAAACTCTCTCCTATACCGTTGAGTGCCTGGAAACTGCACACAAAATAGAAATTTTGTACAACAATTAAAATAGGTAGGTTTTTTAAAAAAATAAAATAAAGTAAATAAGATAAAATAGGTAGGAATTTTAAAACAGAGAGTTAATCTTGGTGCATTATATAATTAACCAACACCTACCATACCCTAAATACTGGAAGGGACGCAAAAGAAATAAAATCAATGATTTCTATTCACAGTGGAGTTTAATTCAGTGGAGCAAGCAAGAATAAATCGGTAGAATAATGGAAGATCATACAAGATGGCAAATTCTGCCTGAGAAGTTTGAAGAAGATGAAGCTGTTAAATGAGTCTCTTTTTAAATAAGTTGTGCACCGAGCAGTTCCCTGCCCCCCTGCCTAACTTGGGTATAATTGACAAATAAAATCTTCAGATCCTTAACATGTACAAGATGATGACGATTTGACATAGGTACACATTGTGAAAGGCTTCTGACCATGTAGTTAATTAACACTCTTCATCACCTCGATATTTACACGTCACTGAGCACCTTCTGGGCTCTATATGATATGTCTAGATAACCCCCCACCCCACCCCACCCTGCTGCCAGCCCTGTTCTCAACAACACTCTGCTTCTTCCCAGTTTGCAAATGAGAAAACAAGAGCTTAGAGGTTAAATATTCCCCCCTGGTGACACCGTTAGTCGGTAGGTAGCTGGCGTCTGAATCCACGAGTGTCTTCCCCTTGCCTGTGCTCCTTGGGATGCTTCCCTGCGTGAAGGCTGGACGGGGTGAGGCCCGTTGAATGTGGGCAGTAAGGGCAGCCAGGTAGGGGCGGCACAGAGGGGCAAAATCATGAGCCTCAGCCAAGGTAAAGGGCTATCTGGAAAAATAGAGAAGGTTTAGGCTGTCCAGAGAAAAGGAGTCATCCTCCTTTCAACAACCTTAAAGTCAGGTGGAATTTAAATATTTCTCTCTCCTTTCAGCCACAAGCACTGCAACATGTTGGCAAGGCTAAAAGCGTGCCAGAGTAGAAGGGAGAAGAGTGGGTCAGGAAGGGGAGAGATATTGCCATGTAGCCCTTGTTATCCGGCTCAGGCTGTGAGCACAGACAGAAGGATGCCGTGAACAGGGTTGGGAGACATCGGTCTGTCCCACATCCCACGCGGCTCCCCCATGAGTCCCCTCCCCCATTAGATCTTGGCTCTGACTACAAACACAAGCAACGTGACCGGCTGTTCACCCCGGGGACAACTACTTAGAACTCCTCCACTCATCCTTTCTGCAAAAAAAAGTTGGAGAAAAAGAGAGAAAGTGGCATGAAAACCCACACAGGTATTTCATCAGCTCTTCCCACTCAGCAATTTCCTTTTGCTTCCATTTTTTTTTCTTTTTATTACCTTTTTTTTGGTCCGTGGTGTCTCCTAAATGCCGAGCATCACTTTGCTCCCCTGAAGTTCAAACACAAAGGTAAGCTTTTATTTTCCTAAGAAGACATGTTGATGACAATCTGGAAGGTTCATATTGAATGTCCAGACAAGGTTCCAAATCAGCACTTTGTTCTCAGTCCCTGCAGATCTCACTTGGCCAGCTGCCCAGCAGGAAAGCACTCATCCATTTATCCAGTCCTCTGCTTGGGCCACGAGTATTTACTGAGCATCTACTGTGTGCCAGGTACTGTCTGGGTTCTGAAAGCACAATGGTGACGTGACCCCTGCTCTTCTGAAACTTAGTCTAATTGGGGGTGGAAGAAAACAAAAAACAATGACACAAAGGCTCTGGAAGGACAAAATCTTTAAGTTATGGCAGCACATAGGAGAGATTCCCACTTTCATCCTGCGGGGGTGGGGGGGTGCTAGGTGGGAGTACTGTCCTTAGTTCCTTACCCCTCCTGTATCTGTACTTTGGTTGTGGTTTCATCACGGTTGCCCTTGGCTTTGGGCTTGACCACGTGACTTGCTTTGACCAGTGGCATGTGGCTAGAAATTATAGTACGGCAGTTGAGAACCCAGGACTTAAGAAGTATCATCTAATGGGCACCTGGGTGGCTCACTCAGTTAAGCATTTGCCTTCCCCTCAGGTCATGATCTCGGGGTCCTGGGATCGAGTCCTGTGTCGGTTCCCTGCTAAGCAGGGAGTTCGCTCATGCTCTCTCTCTCTCTCTCTCTCTCTAACAAATAAATAAAATCTTTTAAAAACAGTAAATATCACCTACTTCCACCTGCCCACAGAGAGAGGCAGAGCCACCCCGTGGACCCAGCCTATAGTTGAACCTCAGTCAACCCACAGACATGCGAGCAATAATAAATAATTATTATATTAAGTCACTGATGAAGTTTTGGAATGTTTGATTGTATTGGAGTTAGTTTGGAAGATAGATTGAAAATGTATCTACTGAGCCCGAGACCTGGGCAAGACTACCAGAAGATCACAACTGGAAGCTAGTTTCTTCAGTTGCATATGGTACGGTTCCACTCGGAAGAACTGGTTAGGTTGTCAACAGAACTTAGAGGGTGCGCAGAGAATCTAGAACCACTGGGTTTGGGAAATAAAATTACTTTTTATGCCCAGACTTGCCCGCCCATAAAAGATTCGCTAATAAGGTACAGCTTGGAGACAAAGATCAAGTCAAGAGTATGGCCATCAAGATACGACTTAGAACCCAAGACCCATCCTTGGCACCACCAGAAGCCAAGTTCTCCAGGTAATAACCGAACCTGAAGAGAAGCAAGATGGCATCCAGAACAGTGTTCTCAAGCATTAACATGTTTCAGAATCACCTGGAGGGCTTGTCAGCACAGATACTTTGGCCCCACTCCCTGAGATTCTGAGTCAAGAGACCTGTGAGGGGCCCAAGAACTTGTAGAAAATGTAGGGGCATCATCTCAGAGCAGCCCCAAATGCCCAGATTGACAGAAACTATGGAGAGAGACTGACAGACAGACAGAGACAGATAGGGATAGAGAAGCATGTCCCAAATGAATTTTGACACATGGGCAGACTAAAATAAAATACATTAAAAAACTCATAAAGATGTTTTCCCCATTGCATTCCTTTTATTTTTTTGTTTATAACAGATCTACGTGCTGAGAAATTATGTCCTTAAACGAAATTTAATGGGACTGGAAGGAATTGGGTTGGAGCCGTGTCATTCAGTGCTTTGAACTTCTGGGGTAAATGCTAAAATCACAGAGTAAGCATTTATCAAAGCTAAATGTAAAAGTTCTCTCAACTGAAAACCCAATTAAATCCTACTGCAATTTTCTTAAATGAAAACAATTAGGAACAGACTTGCATAAAGCTTGTACCCAGACATTAGTCCTTCATTTTCTCAATGCTTCTGACATCTTCTAAAGAGACTTTCTTGGACTTATATGTTAACCAGTAATTATACAAATTAGACTAATTACATAAATGTTTTCACTGAAAGATACCCTGTTTAATCTGACATATGCAGGAAGATCTGGGGGAAATTAAAATATCAATTTTAATATACTACTACCAAGATAATATTAATTTCTTAAGTATATATTTTGGTCCTAACCTTGAATTACTGAAATTCCTAAAACGATGCATAAGGAAATACATATGGAATAAAATCCCAGTTCATCTTTTTGACCATATCTCCAACATTCTTTGTTTATTCAGTCATTTGAGAAAATTTATTACTAAAGATAAATCTCGTCTTTCTAAGACAAAGTGTGCTTCTTTTCCACTTTTTCCTTGTTGCTTGTTATGTTTTGTTGTTTCAGGTAAACTCCATGCACAGCATGGAGCCTGATGTGGGTCTTGAACTCAGGACCTTGAGATCAAGACCTAAGCTGAGATCAAGGGTAGGATGCTTAGCCAACTGAACTAACCAGATGCCCCTATTGCTTGTTTTTATTTGTAAACTCAGAGTTTTCTTGAGAGTATTATTGGCAAAAGCACTTCCAGGCTTGACCAAAAAAGGACAGCAACTGTGTGAAATATAAAATGACCTATGAGTCCCCAACTTTCTCCAGGTTGGAAGCATTCTGAGAAATTTGCTCAGATGCCAAAAAGTCTTTTTCAGAGTGACAAGACAGATGATGCAAATGAAGGACAACCGTTCTTCCACTGCCATATGCGCTGGGTTAAAGTATTGGCCCCCATCCTTTCTGTCTCCCTTTCCATGGCTTCATTATGGGTGTCCTTTGACTTTGGGCTTGATCATGTGACTTGATATGGCCACTAAGATAGGGGCAGAAATAGGAGTGTTTCAAATGAAAGTATCTATTTTCATTATTTTCTTCCCATTTTTCCACCTCTGCCAGTTGGGTACATGAGAGGCAGAGAAGATAACTTAACATTTTTGTCTATAAGTCTCTGGCATGTCTGGATCAGATCTAGATCATGACATCTTGAACCTGAGCCAATGTCATGATTGAATGACACTCTTATATTTTACATGTTGGAGGGAAGTGAATAATTGTGACCAAAGGGTAGACTATGGTACATGTTTCCCAATGGTTCCTCAATTCTTTCCTCCTCCCCCATGCATCCTTACCCTTGCCAGAGCCTTTTTCTGGCTTTTGACTTTGGGCTTGACCATGTGATTTCCTTTGGCTATGTACCAGGGAGTATAGGCTCTAAGAAATTTCACACGTTTCCACTCACCTTATACCTCTGCCTTTGCCATGAGAATATATGCTGGCTCTACCACTAGTCCAAAAGCAGTGGTGAAACATGGAGCAGAGCCTCTCCAACAGATGGATAAGACTACAGTGGAAAGCAGAGCAGCCCTAGCCATGGCGACCTGAAGCACAACCACCCAGCCCAACCCAGCCTAAATCAGTGGAACCTTACATGATCCACAGGTGCATGTTTGCTGTTTAAAGCTTCTGAGTTGTAGAGTGGCTCATTATACAGCAAAGGTGATCACACAACAGAGGAAGGAAGCCTTCTTGCAGAAAGCATCAACGAAGCCTATCATTCAAACAGGAGCAGAAATTCAGATAAGCACATGCAAAGATGCTTGAGATCAGTTGTCATTAAGGAAATGCAAATCGAAACCATAATAAGATACCTCTACACACACATTGTAATGAATAAAAACTAAAACACGGACAACACCAAATGCTGGTGAAGATGCGGAGCAAGAGGAATTCTCATTCATTGTTGGTGGGAATGCAAAACGGTACCCACTTTGGAAAGCAGTTTGCCAATTTCTTACAAAACTGAACGTTACCCTACTGGGTAATCGAGCTATTGCATTCCTTGGTGTTTATCCAAATAAGTGATAGCCACACAAAAATTTGCATACAGATACTTACAGCAGCTTTTTCCAAACTTGGAAGCAACCAAGATGTCCTTCCGTATGTGAATGGCTAAGCAGACTGTGGTACCTCCCTACAATGAAATGAGCTATCAAGCCACAAAGAAACATTCAGGAAACTTCAGTGCAAATCACTAAATGAAAGCAGCCAATCTGCAAAGGCTACATACTGCCTAACTCCAACTAGATGATGTTCTGATGAAAGCAAAACTTACAGAGAGAGTAGAAAGATCAGGAGTGACCAGAGGTTCAGAAGGAGAGAAGGAGGGAGGAAAAGGTGGAACAAGGGGGATTTTTAGGGCAGTGAAACTATTCTGTGTGATTCTGTAATGATGGGTACATGACTTTATGCATTTGTCAAAACCTAGAACATACAACATAAAAGTGAACCCTAATGTAAGCTATGAACTTTAGTGAATAAATAACATATCGATATTGGTTGATCAATGGTAACAAAGGTACCATGCTAGTAGAAGATGTTACTAATGGGTGAAACTGGAGGGGAGTAGAAGGGAAGTTGATGGGAGACTCTGAACTTCCTGTTTGATTTTTCTGTAAACCTAAAACAGTTCTAAAAAAAATAAGGCCTATTTTTAAGAACCCAAAAAAAGTAAGAAGAACCCTGGATAGTTTGAGGGGAAAAAAAGCCAACTGGAACAGAATTGGGCCATGAAGAGTAAGGCACAATGGAATCAAAGAGTATCATAGGAGAGAACAGTGTAAACAAAGGCTGGGTGTTGAGAAAGAACATTTCACGGCCTCAGAACTGCAAGAGTAAGAGGGCATCGGGGAGGAAATAAAAATGTGATTCAGAGGACATTGTATGCTGTGTATATTAATCCATTCAGGCTGCTCTAACAGAATGCTGCACACTGGGTGGCTTATAAGCAAAAGGAATTCATTTCTTACAATTATGGAGGCTAAGTCCAAGATCAAGGTGGTAACAGATCCAGGGCCTGGTGAAAGTCCACTTCCTAGTTCATGGAAGACATCTTCTCACTGTGTCCTCACATGGTAGAAGAAGACAGCAAACTCTCAGAGGCCTCCTATAGAAGGGCATTTTGTTACTATGATTAATAAGAAGAAATATGTATTTGTCGGGGCGCCTGGGTGGCTCAGTGGGTTGGAGCCTCTGCCTTTGGCCCGGGTCATGATCTCAGGGTCCTGGGATTGAGCCCCGCATTGAGCTCTCTGCTTGGCAGGGAGCCTGCTTCCCCCCCCCCGCCTATTTGTGATCTCTTTCTCTCTGTCAAATAAATGAGTAAAATCTTTAAAAAAGAAATATGTATTTGTCTTCATCTCAGGTTCTGGCACAGAGTCTGGAAAACTCTTGGAATTTCCTAAGTAACGAAGTCACAGAGTGTCTTTCATTATGAGGTGACTTTTGGAAGACTCTTATGTAACCTAAACATGGGAGCTGTCACCAAGGGAACCAACCATGTGGTTAAAGAGTTGGAACTTTTAGTCTCACCCCAACCTTGGGGCAAGAAGAGGGGCTGGAGATTGAATTCAATCACCAATGGCAAATGACTTACTCAGTTGTGTCTAGGTAATGAGGCTTCCATAAAAACTCAAAAAGGACAAGGTTCAGAGAGCTTCTGTGCAGCCAAAGACGTGGAGTTTCAGAGAGTGATGAGTTTGGGCAATAGCAGGGGGCTTTGTGACCTTACCACAAAGCTTACCTGACTCCTGTATCTGTCCACCCCAGTGTTATATCCGCTCATATCAAACCAGTGATCTAATAAGGAAAATGTTTCTTGGAGCTCTGTGAGCTACTCCAGCAAATCAATCAGATCCAAAGAAGGAGGGAGTCATGGAACGCTGATTTACAGCGAGCTGGTCTGAAGTATAATTAACAACCTGGGATGACTACTGGGGTCTGAGGGGTGGTGGGGGAGGGACAGTCCCTTAAGACTGAATCCTTAACCTGTGGGAACCAATGCTACCTCAGGGTAGCCGGCGTCAGAATTGAGCGGAATTGCAGGACAGCTGACTGATGCCACAGAACTGTCGGGTGTAGGGGAAACAAACATCTGGTGTCAGAAGTGTTGAGTGTTGTGGCGGTATGGGAGTAAAGGGGACACACACGTGGGGAAGAGGGAGCTTTCTGACAGAGACGCTGAGCCCAGGCATGAGGGCTACACCCTTCACGGTCTGATCACCACCCAGAGACCCACTTCTAATCACCATCACCCGGGGATAGGTTTCAACATTTGACTTGGGGGAGGGGGCACAAACTTCCGTCCGTGGCACCTTGGTGAGGAGTTTCAATGTTATCCCGAGAGCCAGGGAGAGTCACGTGAGGGCCGCAAGGGCGGGAGCGACTTGGTGACTTCTGCCTTCAGAAGACATTCTTGTCCCATGCTGGAGAGCGATTAGGAGAGGGAAAGAATCCTGGAAGCCAGGGGCCCCTTGAAGACACTGTTGCAGGAGGTCAAGTGTGGGGCGCTGGCTGCTTCACTAGTGATCCTTATCCCAGCTTCCAGCTTGGCACTCTGCACCTGTCTCTGCCCTGCTTTGCACAGAGAAGTCTGGCCCCTGATGACTGCTTCACTGGGGCTCCCTCACCACTGGGCTTCAGCTGGGTTTGGCCAAGAGGAGGTGTAACCAGAGACTGGAGGACCAGAGGAGAGAAAGGATGAAGTACTTACTTCCCCACCTCTCATCATGGCGCGCCACATCCCCTCCCTGACTCGGCAGCCTCCTCCCTCACTCTCCCTCTCAGGCATTGGGAACACAAGGCCCTCCACTGTCCCCAGCCTAGGTGTGATACTCGCATACCAGCATCCCTGCTCTCTGGGCACCTTATGGCCCTTGTGTGTTCCCCTAGCCTTGACCACATGCCCAGAATGGTCTTCCCATTAAAGTCTTTATTCGAACCATCCAGGGCTAAGGTAGTTCCCCCAAGGCTCAATGGATACAGTCACTTTAACTTAGGCCATGATGGTAGGAATAGACAAAAGGGAACAGCTGCAGAGATACTTAGGAGGTGAACTTGACCACAGAACTTGGACGCAGCAGGGGCCAGGGAGGGAAGCCCAGGTAAGAAAAAGTTGTGGGAAACATCTAGGTTTTAGCCTAGACCCCCGGGTGGATGGTGATGCCATTTACTACCATCATCTTGGTGTTGTTTCTTGATGCTGGTGGATTCAGGACAAACCACAATTACAATGACCAGAATTTGGATATTGCTAAAAATTGTTGTTGTTTTTTTTTTTTTTGCCAGCACGGGATAGTCACTTTTAAAACATACAGTTCAATGACTCACTTCACTTAAGAGTAACTCTCCAGGCCCCAAAACATCTGTCCTCGATTAAATCACAGATACCACTTAGAGCCCATGTCTGTTTTCAAGGGTTTCAGAGCAGTAATTAATCAGGCAAATGAAAAATCACAGACCACATCATTTTATCCAATTAGGAGAAACCTCTTTAAATGCAGGGCACCAAACTTTGGTTTTGTTGAAGTGCATTGTGACGAGTGACTGGTTTTATATCTTAGAAAATATCAATATTTACTTTAAACTTACAGCTAAATTAAAGAAAAACAGAAGTGATTATTTAACTGTCACAAAATATATGGCGGGGGCTATTGGGTGGCCACTGCAGGGATCCAGAAATGAGAAGACACACACCCAAGACTTTGTGCTTCCCACAGCTGGGGACATTTCAAGCTGCCTTTTGGTGGTTTTGCCTTTTTGTCTCCATTCATCATCCGCCAGTGCTGGGCTTGTTTCCGCCTCTACGCCTTGGCCCATAAGCGCTAAACTGTCCTCCTTCCTCCATCTCCCAACCATGCCCTTCACTGCTTCAAATACATGGCTCCCATGGCCAAATCCAGGAACTCCTGTCAGATCACCCCTGCTGGAGCTTTCTGCCTTTACTCAGAAGTAGAAAGAGCCATTCTCATACTTAGTTTGAACTACCAGGATCTTCAGGTAATTAAATTGTTAGAATCCAACAAAGTGAGCTGCGGGCTAATTGTCACCCTATTTCCCAGTGACTTCCAGAAGACATTAAAGAGTCACTGAAGGTTAGTTAGCCTTGGAAGGGGCAGCAGACCACTCAAGGAGACTGAGGCACTCAGTGTTTGGTGAAAGAGGACTAGACTTACCCTTCAGACACCCGTCCAAAGTTCCTTCCATTCTCCTCTCTGATGAGACGTTGGCTGGAGCTGCATATACTCTGGGTCATTCATTTACCTCCATCATAGCTGCACAGGTCTGTCGTGGAAGAATTTCAGGGAGTCAAATGAAGTAGAAACAAAAAACATCACTTGAAATAAAACTTGTCTACACTAGATAGACTAAAACTGCACTGGAAGAGACAGCTAACCACCACCCCCCCCCAAAAAAGAAAAAAAACACCCACGCAAACAAAATCCGCTTCCTCTCATATTATAAAAGCAGAACATGCTTCCTGAGAAAGATAGAGAAGAAAATTTTAATAACCCATAATCACATCGCCTACATTTTACAATATTCCCTTCAAGGTTTTTTTCCCCCTTAACATCCATGCATGACAAGAAAATGTTTCACATCCTATGTAAGAAAAAAACTAACATTTTGATTTCTAAAATCCTGAGCATTAAAAATAATACTCGAGTATACTCAAAAAGTTATAAAAATAGAATAACGGAAAGAAAGATAACATCTCAATGTGAGGGACATGGGTAAATTGACTTTCTGTGGAGGAAGAGAAAGAAAAGAAAGTGCTGGCTTCTTTGTGGTCATGCATACGGAATTCTGTAAAAGTGTCCTTGAACATTGGGATGGTCATTTCGGTGCCTCATGCACCTGGGCCATGTCTGGTCATTGCTGTGCATGTTCCCAGGGCCACAGGATCTTCTGGAAAGCAGCCGGTGACTCCCGCTGATGGGCAGCCAATAGCCTTCTGATGTCCAATGCCAATTATCCAGTCCCAGATCTCTTTCCAGTGCCCTGTAGAACTCAGGCTGATTAGAAAGGAGGATAGGCTCAACATAAGGTAAAAGGAAGACTGGTTTGCTTATGGGGATTTCCCTGCTCTCATCACTGAAAGTATGAATGAAGAAAGGGGCTGCCAAGACAATCATCCATAACACTAAAAACACACCCCTGGCCTGAGTTCTGAGTGTGGGCCAGTTCCTGGGCAAATGTAGAGTGTCCCCAGGCAGGGGGAAGAAATTAACAGGGATGGCCAGATCTCAGTAAGTTTTAGGATCCCAGGCTTATGCTGGCATTCAGCTTCTCCCCATTCCAGGCATCCCAAGTGTAGGGGTAGGAGGCTCACCGATGTTCAGGAAACATGCCAGTTTCCCTGTTGAGAAGGTCATTGGAACGACGGCCAAGAGCAGTAGCTCTGGCATCTAAAGGCCTGGATTCAAACCCTGGCTTTGCCAGCTACTCTCTGCCACACTGGGGGAAGTTACTTAATCCTTCTTGGCCTCAGTTTCCCACTGGAAAATGAGGAAAATGAAAGGACTGATGGTTGTTCATTCGAAAAGATAGATGCACCCCAATTGTATTGCAGCATTGTTTACAACAGCCAAATTATGAAAGCAGCCCAAGTGTGCATTGATAGATAAATGGATAAGAATGGATAAAGAAGTGAGGTGTGTGTGTGTGTGTGTGTGTGTGATGGAATATTACTCAGCCATAAAAAAGAATGAAACCTTGCCAGTTGCAACACGTGGATGGACCTAGAAAGTATAAAGCTAATAAGTTAAAGAAAGACAAATAACCTGATGATTTCCCTCATATGCGGACTTTACGAAACAAAACAAATGAACAAAGAAAAAAAGAGACAAAAAATGTACTCTTCACTAGAGAGAACAAACTGATGGTGACCCAAGGGGAGGAAGGGGGATGGGTGAAATATGCAGACGATTAAGACTACACTTATCTTCACGAGCACTGAGACATGCATAGAATTGTTGATTCATGATATTGTACACCTGCAACAAATACAACACTGTATGTTAATTATATCGGCATCTTAAAAATGTGGCACTAGTTGTTGTCACGAGGTGGTTGTGATTTAAAAGTAATGATGTATGTAAAGTTTTTGCAGAGTCCCCAGAGCCTATGATTTCTAGCTACTACAGTAATTAAAGGGCACTCCTCCTACACGCACACATTCCATGTTCCCCTCTCCCCAGTACACAGACCCACTAGTGACTCTGAGCTTCATGAGAAGCTCTTCCATCTGATGGGCCAGGCACAACCCTCTTCCATCGGCAACAGGGATGGGATGCAGGCAGAATGCCTCAGTATTGGGAAGTAGAGTGGGAGATATTTTCCTGGCCCCTAAAACAGCCCTTCCTGTGCCTAGAGTTACATAAAGCCTTCCATGCACACAGGTCCTTCACTTGTTTGCTCTCTCTGTTTCTATTGAATCTCAAACCAGTGGGCACAAGGCCAAGGCTCATGTGGCCCTTCTCAGTGGCTCTCAGGATCCTTCTTGTGAATTAGACAAGACAGCCCTCCCTGAAACCCGGGCAGCCCTGTGGCCAGGCACGGACCTCCCCGCCGCCATTCGTCCTTTTCCAGCCCTCTCTACATGAACACCTGTGCCCTGAATAGGAGGATGGAGACCATGCCATACCATCCCCTTTGATCCTCTCCTCCCTTTCCCCTCACCAGCATCCTACCTCATACTCCTCTCTCCCTGAACCCCCTCCTGAAACAACAGCAACAACAAGAAGCCTTAATCCACATCAGCTCATACGGAAAGATATGTGGGTGGGAGCAGGGAACATCCTCTACACATTAGAATTATCTAGTATGTCAGTTAGTACCCAGTCAGGATACCATATTAATATATATTATCCACCTGGCACCCTTCTGAGTAACTTTTATTGTTATTTCCATTTTACAGATGAAGGAACTAAAGGTCAGAGAGGTTAAGTGACCAAACAAATGTCACACAGTGGTAAGGAGCAAGGAATATCACACTCAGGCACACTCTCCCGCAACATTTGTTTATAGCTACTAGTCAGGTACCTCATAGCTAGTATGATCCAACTTCCCAATGGATAAAACAAGAGCTACTCAAAGCAATCAAATATTAAGATGTAATCAGATAGTCTCAATGCATAGATATACAAAGAATTCTGTGAAGTCAATAAAATATGAATCAATATATTTATCAAAAATAATCAAAGTGCAATTAGGATGGGCAATTAAATCTATCAATATTAATATGCATTAGCACTTTCAACACCTAATTATAGAGCACATAGTCAAAATATAGTGGCAATGGGGGTAAAAACAGTCCCTCTTCAAAGTTCCATCTAAAAGTCCAACATTATTAGGGCATGGGGGTGGCTCGGTCTGTTGAGTGGCCAGCTTTTGGTTTTGGCTCAGGTCATGATCTCAGGGTCATGAGATCAAGCCCTGTGTGGGGCCAAGCCCTGTGTTGGGCTCCCGCTCAGTGCTTGAGATTCCCTCTCTTCCTCTCCCTCTGCCCTTCCCCCCACTCACACTCTAAATCAATCAATCAATCATCTTTTGAAAATAAAAATAAAAATCCAATATTCTTATCCAACTAGATAAATTGGTTGGATTCAAAGTCTACATGAACCTTATGGATACTGTTGAGGAAATCTCCCTGATCCCACAAAGATCCCTCTAATTAGGAAGTCTGTATAATTTATCCTTTAAATTTTAGAGTGAAAGAGGATTTTATCAATAATTAACATTAGGGCAAGAAAAAAAAATTAACCTTAGGGCCACAGGTCCCAGGCAAACACAGTTGTATGGACACCCCACCGCGATCAGCTTCGTTCCATTCCATTTAACCCAATTCAATTCAATTTTTTAAAAATAATTAAGCCCATATTTTTTTTTTGCAGAACTGATTGATGCTAGATATTGGAAATAAGATGGTCAACAAAACCATTAGCTACCCTTATATTTGCTACTGGAATAGACGGGTAGACATGAAATTAAGCCACAGTGCCATCAGCTCTACAGCAGGGACCAAATAGAACGCTATGGAAGCATCAGTAGAGAGCGTAGTTGCCGAGACCTTTGGCCTGCCTGACACACCACGCCGAACACAGTGGCTCGAAAGGACCACCGTTTGATTACAACTTATGGCTTTGTGGGTCACCCACGCAGACGGGGCTCCGTTGCGCAGTTCTGTTCATCACGGCATCAGTGGGGGTCACTCACAGGGATGCTGTGTGCATGTGGCTGGAGGGTCCACGACAGCCCAGTCACTTCTCTGGCACTTCGGCAGAGCTGGGCTGGAAGGCTGAGCCCGGCCGAGGCTGTCCACTAAAGCACCCTCCCGTGGCTTCTCCGCACGGAGGCCTTGGGTCCTCGGCTTCTCACAGGGCAGCTCGGGGCTCCAGGAGCGAGGGTTCCAGCAAATAAGGTGGGAGTCGCATGACCTTTTATGACCTAGGGTTAGAAGCCACACAATTTCACTTCCGCCGTATGCTAGCGGTTGAAGCAGTCACAAGAGCAGCCAGGCCCCCCTGGGAGGTGACGCGGTCCCCGCCTCTCTGTGGAACGAGGGCCAAAAACTTTGCCCCCTTTGGTTCAAATCGCCTCAAGCGCCAAAGACTGACTTTGAGGATCAGGGAAGGATGCTTTGGCTTCAGGGTGAGTGGGAACTTGCTCACAGAGAGAAGAGCGGGGGATGAGAGGAGTTTTGTAAAGGCCCCGAGATGAAAGGCGACAAGGGTCGTTCAAGGCAGTGAAGGTGGTGGAGGGGGGAGGGGAGGGAGGAGGAGGAGGAAAGAGCTGGCACTAAGATGGGCGCACGCCCGATGGTGATAGTGAGGTCAGAATCTGCGATGTAAAAAGTGTGTCATAAATGGAAGTGAATGGACAAGGTGAGTGGAAGAACCAACACCCTCATCACAGAGCAGAGCGGGGCGATGGATGGGTCACCACTACCGGGTGTGGTGCAGGGGACAAGGGAGCAGTCCCCACTGAGGATGGAACCGCCATCGAAGCAGAGCTCGGTGTGGGCAAAACCAGGTAAGAGCAGACAACTCCATCCCCTCGCCCAGGGCACCTTCTCATTGCTGAGGAATGCACCACCGCCTCTTCCTGGCCCCCAGCTGATCCCCTTAAAACACACGATCCCGAGCCCCTCTCGCTATCCCTCACCCCAACAGAGGGGACCCCTGAAACATCTTCAGGCTGTGAGGCTCACCGCTGGCCTTGCTCCCTCCCACCCCCCCCTCCTCCTCCCTCCTTCCCTCTGTCCCATCCTGCCTTCTACCTTCCTTCCAAGTTCTTATCCTGACTGCTCCCTTTAAGGCAAACTAGCCCAAATACTCGGGGCTAAACTGATGAACATAAGTCCGTTTCCCAGTAGCTATTTGTGAAGCCATCACTAGTAGCTACCACCCTGAGCCAGGTCTCCAATACACCACGTGCACACCACCACGGTGACATTTCCCAGGGCCCATGCGCCACCAGAATATGTCTTCTTTATAAGTCGACCCATTCGCGGGGCACCTAGGTGGCTCAGTCGGTGAAGCATCTGCCTTCAGCTCAGGTCTTGATCTCTGGGCCCTGGGATCGAGCCCTGTGGCCCGGCAGAGGGTCTGCTTCTCTCCCTCTGTTCATGCTCTCTCTCTCTCTCTCTTTCTCCGATAAATAAATAAATGGACTCATTCTTTATTTTTTTAAAGGTTTTATTTATCTGAGAGAAAGCACAAGCAAGGGGAGTGGCAGAGGTAGAGGGAGAAGCAGGCTGAGCAGGGAGCTCTACGTGGGGCTCGATCCCAGGACCTCAAGATCATGACCTGAGCCAAAGGCAGGCACTTAACCAACTGAACCATCCAGACACCCCAGTGGACTCATTCTTTAACTTGGACTTTGTTTTAACCTCATCCTAAACGGACACATCCGTGAAACCATGGATTTGGTATGCCTGTGGTACTTTTTCCTTATTACACATGAAAAAAAAATATATTTATAAAACTTAGCATATTTAAAATAAACATATCCAAAGACCAATATTTGTTAGCATGCTCCTTAAAATCACCTCACTTGCCGCAGATGGCATGGGTAGCACACTTTGAGAAAAGCTGCTAACGGATTTTCCTGAGGGGTAGAAGACACTTCCTGTGTTGTCACAAGACGTTTTGTGAGGTGAGAGATCAAGATTTCATCAGAAGCGGACAGATGGAAATAAGGCAGACACTCATCCAATCCCAAAGCGTGTGGCCCCAGCAGGAAAGAAAATGTGAAGTCAGGGACATAGAGAAGCTGGTGGGGGACAGAAGGGCCATACTTAAGATCCTTCAAAGGCTCCCCAGAGCTGCAGGGCACACGGCGAACTTCTCAGCACACCTGCCCCCACGAGTGGCCTCTATCCAGCCCTGTGGTCCAGTAGCCCAGAAGTCTCCGGAACGGTCTCTTTTACAAACTGTTTTTCTACAAACACACCGTCGGCTGTCCTCCGCCTAGAGACCTCACCTTTACTTCTGTCTTTGGGGTAATTTTTATCCAGTCTTTTAAGCTCAGTTCAAACATCCCCCCTCCTCTTGTCTCATGACTGCTTGATAAATTTTACAGCACCCTCGTGCAAATTAGGAGTGTTCCTTCTGCCGGGTAAACACAGTCCAGTAGATGGAGGGTCACAGTATTTGGTGAGAAAATGGCACCTTGTATAGATAAAAATGCGATGCTTCCCCCACTGTATGCAGCCCTGCTCCAGAGGCCACAGGCTGGATCTCTGTCTCCCTGACCTGGCACCCTTGTGCAGTGCACACCCTGCACAACAACAATGGCGGACCTGCCTTCTCCTCACCACACAACTCAGGCAGAATTCGCCGCATTCTATCTTGGTGGCTATTGATTTATTCATATCCCCAAATAGACCGTCAACAACTAAAGGCAGAAAGAGCTTTGTCTCTCTCCGCATCTGTGGCAACTAAGAGCGCGCCTATAAAGTAGGACGGAATGAAAATCTGAGGCGCATATAATTAATGACCAATCAACAAATACGTGTGGGAATGATTCAGAAAGCAGTCAGTGTTGGGAAACTTTGGGGGAAAAGGGAATGAATTTGAAATTGGAGTTTTAACTCCATGCCAGCCCACATTGCCCAATACGGAAATCGTACTAACTTGTGCTAGAGTGTGCGTGGAAAAAATGTGTGAGTCGCCACAGACCACAGGGAACAACCAGGAGAGAACGGCCAGCAGAAAAATGCCCCGCCCCTCCTCCCACTCCAAAGAGTATCCAGTTGTTTGAGTTCAGGATCATACCTGCCTCGTTCCATGCACCCCTATAACTAGTAAATGATTCTTGATCAACAAATACTGATGGAACACATAAGTTAAGCCCACACCCCTTGCCAATCTCATTATGGAATTGAAATAATGATGGGTGGATGGTTCTGGGGTTAGCACACCCAGCACCGAGATAGGAACCAAGTCTATACAATGATTCAGGTATTTTTTTAAAAAGCTATTTTGTCTATAGAACTGTTCACATCATGATCTTTAGCCGCATTGCTGTTGACCGTAAAAAAACTTAAACTTGCAAATTCAAGATAACCCAATCTTTTCTAATTTAAAACAGACCTTTTGGTCTAAATCGGTCTCCTCGGAATAAATGTTCACTTGATTCAAAGATTGAATTTCCTCCAGGGCCATTTCCCTTCTCCAAAAGGTCCCCCATGAGTGCCAGGGGAAGCTCATATATACCCTGTCCCCACAGCCCCTGCTGGCCTGGCTGTCATGTGGCCTGCCCGCTTTGCCTCTGCGGGTCCTACACGGGTTTTCACGGTGGCAGAGCAGGTCCCACCTGGCATCATAAGCACCATGTGCCCCC
>CM052800.1:30329979-30356757 GCA_028533885.1 Nasua narica | reverse complement strand
GCAGTGCCCAGGCTGTTTGTGAGGGTAACCAGTTTTGGTTCTCCAGTAGATAAGAAGATTTTCTAAACTGTGGTCTAGATGGACTTGGATACTTTTTTATTATTATTATTATTTGAGCGAGAGAGAAAGAGTAAGCAGTGGGGAGGAAGGGGAGAGGGAGAAAGAATCTCAAGCACACTCCCCACTGAGTGCAGAGCTCAATGCAGGGCTCGATCCCAGCACCCTGAGATCATGACCTGAGTGGAAATCAAGAGTCGGACACTCAACTGACTGAGCCATCCAGGCGCCCGTGGACATGAATATTTAGACAGCACTCCCAAGCATCCCCAAGGAAACCCTTTCAGCTTCTGAGGGCAAACCCTATGTCTTCAAGGTTAAGGATAGAACAAAAATCAAAGTAACATGAGAAAGGGTATCCAACCCCTTTTCTGAGAGTTAGGTAAGGCTTCTTAGGGGAAGAAGCCCCTAAAGTGAGACCTAAAGCCGGAAAAACACCAGCCACAAAAAGGAGGCTGTGGAGGGTACGTTTCGGGTGGTAGGGACAGCATGGACCCAGGAGTGAGAGCGAGGAGGCCCCGGAGACCTACATGTCATTCACGAGGGAGGGAGGAAGGGCTGAGCTCGTAGGACACACACGTCATGAAGAAGTTTGCTTCCCGGAGTCCAGAGTCTCTCGTGGTTTGTCTCCCTCTCTGATTTCTCCCCATACGCATTTTTAAAGAGAGCAGAGAATGCTTCTGGAAGGGACATGACTAGAGGCAGGGAAACAGCTATACCATTCACCATGCTGGAGTCACATGGACTCATTTTTATGTCTTCTTACCCAAATTCCTGGCTCACAGACCCTAAGGGTAGAAAAGAACCCCTAAAATCATCCAGACCAGCACTTCCTTTGCAAATGATACTGCAGACCAGCAAGGACTCAACCCTCTCCTTGCCCCGAGGAGCGGGCAGGGGAGGATGGGGCAGGACAGAGGGGGTGAGTGGGACGCTGTTGCTGGGAAGCTGAGAGACAGAGCAGACCTTGGGAAGCAACCTTCTGGTGCACCCACCCACCTGGGCAGTGATTGACTTCTTTCTACGCTGATCTGATCCAAGTTAAACACATGCTTTTCAAAACAGGGAGAAATGTGTACCCAGAATGTGCTTCAACAACTCAAAAGCCAATTATGGTCCATCTAATCTAACCAAAGCTGATTTCCTCAGGTGGCCGAACGAGAGGTCAAATGTCCATTCCCGAAGATTTCCACAGAGCTCCACCAAAACATGAAGTTCTCGGCATGTCCCCAGGGCCAACCGCTCAACTGCTGGAGAGTCAAGCAGTTGAATCCTTTCATTTCCCTTCCTCTCCTGATAATTATAAATATGACACAGCAGTGAACTACAGCAAACTCCCCTGGAGGGGAGGGTTCAGTATTATTCACAAAAGAAACAAAAGGAAATCCTCCATATTTTACTTTCCCACATGTGCATCATTTTCACTGATGCTGATCCAAAAAAGACAAAGAGGTATTATTTGCTGATAAAAAAAAATCGACATATCCATATTCATCTGTTTATATAAATAGATTTGGCTCCCATGCAGAGCATGGGCTTTTTCTGACAAACTGCCTTAGCATGAGTTCCGCTCACAGAGAAGCTGTGGGTGCCCTCTAGAGGAATTTTGTCTCTATTGCATGTACATCTGAGCAGCTCTTGTACAAGGGGACTTTTGAGTAACTTACATGTGAGAAGCCCTAATGTATGGTGTGACTGGATACTACAGGTTATCTTGAAGTCATTTGTGTCATCATGAAAAAAATGTTAATTTTTACTTACAGAAAGTGCCCTTTTCTGTATAGCACACTGAAGATATTTGAAGAGAGATCCCCCAGGATTCACCTTAATAAAATACTGAGTAAAATCTCATTAAGTTGGGGGGAATGATGTGGGGAAAATGAACTTTGAGTTGACTTAGTTTGAATTGTGCAATATATAAGAAAATAATAATGCGAGACATCTAGATAGTTCAGAGATAGCAGCTGCTTCATATTGTGTTGAATCCTGGATGTGGTAATGTTTTCTCTCAGTGTGGTGAAATGGCTGGTTTGGGGAGCCAGAACACTGGGTTCCCTGCTGCTTGAGGGTCCTGATCCCCGTCCACAAACAGGAAACAGTAACCTTTGCTTAGTTTCCTTCATTCAGCTTCATTTCTATAATGAGCCCCCCATTCCACCAGGGGGCAGAAACGTGATCTGAGTCAATTACAGTTCGTTCTTGTTTCTCCCAGGTGGCTCTTGCAAGCCTGGTAGCCTGTGGCCTTGACCTTTACCTCCCCTCTCTGGCACAGCCCCTGAGACCTCCTGTTCCTCACAGTTTTAGGCTGCATCGCTCTTCACAGTCACTTGCCAAGCATCCTCCATATTGCCCACGCCTCCCTCCTCCCATCTAACCCTGTGGGGCCTGGGCCTCTCCTGAGTGTGGGGACCCCCTCTGCTGCTGAGTGGGGCGGGAGGCTGCCCCGGGGCTCAGCTGGCTGCCAAGCAACCCGCGGCGATCCTCCTCAGGGTCTCATGCCCACCCAAGAGGGGATGACAGATGGCTCTGCGCTTGGACCCCGCCCCCCAAAACTAGCTAGCTGGACTCTTGTTTTCCCCTGCTTCTGACCCCCAGCCCGGCTGGAGGATGAGGCATGAGATCCTTCTTTTCTGAGCGCCCCTCGCCCCCCATGTCTCCTCACATCCTCTCCTTCTCCAACTCGCCCCACCCCAACCGTGATGGCGAAATTCACATGTCCACCTGCCTGGGCTAAGGGATGCGCAGCCAGCTGGTAAAACACTATTCCCGGGTGCGTCTGTGAGAATGTCTCCCGAAGACATCAGCAGTGGAACTAGCGGACTGAGTACAAAAGGCTGCCCTCACCGAGGAAAGTGGGCATTATCCAATCCATCAAGGCCTGAATAGAGCAAAAAGGTGAAGGAAGGATGAATTTGCTCTCTGTTTGGGCCGAGACATCCATCTTCTTCGGCCCTTGGACATTGGAGCTACTGGTTCTTGGGCCGTCAGGCTCAGACTCAGAACTCAGACCATCGGCCACCCTGGTTTTCAGGCCTCAGGGCTTGGACTGGGGCTGCATCACCGGCTGCTCCAGGCCTCCAGCTCGCAGATTGCAAATCATGGGACTTTTCAGCCTCCATAATCACATGAACCAACTCCTATAATAGTTCTCGATCTGTATCTTTCTCTCTCTATCCTATTGGTTCTGTTTCTCTGGAGACCTCTGGCTAATTCGCTGACCCAGAGAATCTCTATCTAGCCTGGAGGACTGGGACAAGCACTTCACCTTGCCCTGAGTCATCAAGTTTTTCTACACTGAGGTGCCCACACAGTTTCTTAACAATCCTTTCCGGAGATACTGGATGTCCACGATGCCAGAAACGGATGGAAGGGTCAAGAGTAATAAGACATACTGAAGGGAAAAGAGTATGCTACTGCTCCCCAACTTGCTGTGGATTGTAGGCAAGCTCCCTACTCTCTCTGCGCCTGTTTCTTCATCAATCAAAAGAGAAAATGGAGTCTCTCACATAAGGTCATGAGAGGGTAGACATTAAACTTCTAGTTCAGCACCTTACACACTAACCTCACCTCCTATCCCTGCTCAGTCAATTAGCACTTCTGGAGAGCAAAGAGTGTAGAGGTCAGACTCTCCACAGCCACTGCTTTCCAATAAAGAGAATAGGCAGGAGCAAAAGAACATAGATACGCCCCGGGGACAACATGGCCGGCAGAGGAAACCTGGGAAATGAACATCCGGAGAAAGAGGAGCCTGGCACGTGACTGGGAAAAGGCAGGAACAAAGATGCGGAATGACCGAGTCCACCGAGGGCTGTTCCAGCCCCACACATAACACGCACTGTCCGTGGAAGGTGGCTGCACATGCCTGCCCGGCCAGACCCACCGGGCCAGAATACCCCGCTGCAGCTGCCCCAGGGGAGGGTGTAGAAGGCAGATGGGAGCCCCGCCCCGCAACACGCAGGGTCTTGAAGTCCCACTTCTGCCACCTGCTGGGCGAAGTCCTGAAATGGAAACCCCCTGATCGTCGGCTCTTGACCAACTGACCACCTTCATGAAACTCTGCCGTCCGTTTCACCACGCCCCTAGCCAAACTTGTTTCATTTTCAAAGAACACTTCTTGGGTTTCATGCATCTTTAGCAACACTATCTCATCCAGCCAATTAGATGCTAATTAAAGAATTTCCCAAAGCTCTGGTTCCTTGATGTCAGAAAGCCATTTGCTTTTCTCTGACACATCTATTAGTCTATTATTTCCATTTAGCCTATTTGTACACAGCCCTCTCCTGCTCCAGACTCTCAAATTATTGATTTTTATGCTTCTTCCTTAGCACTTAATGCAGTTCATAAATTTCACTCTAAAAGTTTAGGCATAAATCACACTAAAAGCCCAAGTTGCCTAAGAAAACTAGCAGCAAATCAAGCTTGGAATAGCAAGCCACCAGCATCAATTCTACATTCACACACTTTGAATTAAGGGTCCCCCCATCCCGTTATTTAGAATGCAGTTTAAACTTTTCTTACAACTTTCCCTGACTTTACATCAGGCCCCAAACTAAAAAAAAAAAAAAAAAAAAAAAATCAAAAATACTCTTTTTGTTGTTTTTGTTATTCAATACCAAAATTTCTGAGGTGAATGCATAAAAATCACCTCAGTAGAGACACAAACAAATGGAAAGGGATGCCCCTGAGAAACCATTATCCACTTCGGGCCAAGGTGAAAGGTTCTAAGTTCAAAGTGTTCTGGAAGAAAAATACAGATAGAGAGAGAGAGAGGTAGATCGATCGATCTGATGCCCCGTCCATGATTTAGGCTGTCAGTAGTATTTGAGGTGACATGTGGCTGACAAAAGGCAAAGCCATGTCCCAGTGCCTGACAAATCCCTCACGGACAAAGGCCTAAACGTCAACCTTAACCCAGCTGCCCCAGTTACATTCCATGGGAGTAATTTGGTCACGTCTTTGGGAGATAGATGCACAAGTTTCAGGGAGCTATTCTGTGTGGAGATATTTTTCTTTATTGGTAAATAAATATTCCACCTGTGAGATGCAGAGCATTGAAATGAAACGCCAGTGATCATTGTGGGACTCCCTTTAAAAGGCAGAGAATTTCTCTTGGACAACATAATAATAATAATAATCGGCACTTTTCATCCTCAGAGCAATTTTTGCACATTAAATAATCAATCTGTCCAACATCTGTGTGAGGTAGATGAATAAGGATCATTATTTGCGCTGGGGAGAGAGAAATCGTGAAAAAAGTTGAGTGCCTGGAGCTCAGCTGAGGTCAAGAAAATCCTAGACTGAAAATGAGGAGATTCCTACCTCAAGACGGGTCCCGCTTTGGGACTTTCTGCAAGAGAAGAGAGGCTACAGGATCAGTTACCAGGATATTATGATATTCCAAGGGAGACTTCAGCTGTCTGTGTGATGTTTTTACAGGATGAAATTATAGATAAAAGCTATACTCCATCTAAAATAAGACACGCCTGAAATTTGGTGAGAAGGGGCAAAAAAAAAAGAAAAGAAAAGAAAAAGAAAACCCCCACCTCTCCGTGACTATTAATGATTCATACGCACCAGTGAAGAAGTTCTAACTAACTTTCAGCATGCTGCACAGAAACCGGTATAACATGCCTTCTGTTTACTAACATCCACATGCTCGGTTTGGTTTGGTTTGGTTTTGGCAGTCAACAAGAAGTTAATTTGCTTTAGTGAAAATCCCTCATTCCAGCCTTTCTATATAAATAGCTCTTTCTTGCTGTTTTAATGTGGTCCCCACGATCGCCTCAGTATAACCCGCAGTGTCCTAACTAAAGTTACTGACTTAGTCTTATCTGCACAGTTTTTGCGTCCTCTTCGCTTCTTGAATCTAATCAACTAGAATATTTCTCTTACCCCTTTTTAATATGTGATGCCCCTTGACCTAATTTATGTGTAGAAGCACTATACCATTGGTTTCCAGTCCCCTGTGTGTAAGATACACACTTGTGTGCAGAAAGTCTCTCCCTTCAGGCTTGTAATACCCTTCCTGTGGAAGATGAATGAGGGAAATCTTTATATTCTGTATAAAAACAAAATCAAATTTATATACTAAAATCATTTGTCTAAAAATTTAAGTTGCTTTCAAATAAAAATTTTAAAAAGCAAAAAAAAAAAAAAAAAATGTATGATGGGGACAGGGGTAGAAATTAAAGAGAGAAGCCAGAATGCTATGGTAGACCAGCAGACCCTACCGAGAAAAGACTCATTCATGAATTCATTCACAGATTCATTACTTGATTCATTCACTCAGCACCTCGCTGAAGACATGTTGGCTGAACAATGGAATTTATCCATTTACCACGTGTTGGGTGTCTGCCAGCCACTGTGTAAGGTCTGGGAGACACTAAATGGAAAAGACATAATTTCCTAACATATGGCATGGAGATACAAAGTGCTGACCTCTCTCCATCACAGAGATCACTAACTCCCATCAATCCCATTTCTCAGGCCTCTCCACAGACCGTGCCACCCTCTTATCATTGCTCCTGCCATGGCCCTTGCTCCGGTCCTCATCAGCTCTGGCTACAGGTCTCTGTCCTCAGAAACTGCTTCAGTTTTGTTTCTAGAGCACTTTCTGAAACTTCTAAGGTGATGCTAGTGCTCTCCTGCTTAAAGGCGTTTAGTCGCAGTCCAGGTCTTTCAGAATAAATTCCAAACGAGGCAGTTCCCATTCAGGCTGATGCCTCTTTCTCCAGTCTCATTGTCCCTTGCGCTTTACACTTCAGCAATGGGAAAATACTTTAAGTTCCCTGAACACAATATCATGGGGTTGTTTTTTGTTTGTTGGTTTGGTTTTGGTTTGGTCTCTCTGACTTCGCCTAAAATGCCCTTCCCTTGATCTCTCTACGTGGCCTGTCTGCCGAGCCCTCATCTTACAACTTTTCCTTGGCCCTGCTTCCCTCCTGGGCATTACCTGACCTTCTCTGGCAGAGTTCACCATTCTCCTCTGTGTGACCGCATTACCTTATACCCACCACTCCTGAAATTATGGGTGTCCCTTATTATCTGAGGACTCATCGCACGAACATTCGCTGTAATGAATTGCAAAAATTGTCACCCAACAGTCTCTAACCAAATCAGAAACCCATCATAATAAATCTGCATATTTAGATTGTGTGCAAATGCACACAAGAGGGAGTAGAGTGCCCTGTGGTCACATGTCAGCTGTTCTCCCAAAAGGACCTCATTGCAAGCTCCCATTGTTCTGTATCATCTATTATTGTTTTCACATACCCCACAAACTTAAGGGAAAAAAATGTCACCAAAGATGTATCAGAGAAAGCGGATAAATGTAATATGCCTGGAAAATTCCACACACTAGAAGTGAGAATGTGCACTCAAAAAGGCAAACACACAAGGAACCCACATCTGGCCGTGCATGCATCCCATATCCATTTGCTGAGCATACTAAGTTTTCTCTGCATGAGAAAATGCAAAAAGGAATGTTAATAATGTTGTTGGTTCTGGAAAGTTTCACTAAACACGGCATGTTATCTTTTATTTTTTTAAGTTTTTATTTAAATTCCAGTTAGTTCACATACAGTGTAAAATTAGTTTTAGGTGTACAGTATAGTGATCTAACAATTCCATATGTCACCCAGTGCTCATCACAAGTGCCCTCCCAGATCCCCAACACCTATTTCGCCCATCCCCCCCACCTGCCTCTCCTCTGGTTACCAGCAGTTTGTTCTCTATAATTAAGAGTCTGTTTCTTGATTTGCCTCTCTTTTTTCCCCTATGATTGTTCCTTTTGTTTCTGAAGTTCCACATATGAATGAAATCATATGGGTATTTGTCTTTCTGACTTATCTCACTTACCTTAATACTCCCTAGCTCCATCCACATTGTTACAAATGGCAAGATGCCATTCTTTTTCATGGCTGTGTAGTATTCCCTTGGATATATATACCACTTCTTTTTTATCCATTCATCAGTTGATAGATACTTGAGCTGTTTCCATAATTTGGCTATTGTAGATAATGCTACTATAAACATCAGGGTACATGTATCCCTTTGAATTAATGTTTTTGTATTCTTCGAGTAAATATCTAGTAGTGCAATTGCTGGATCATAGGGTAGTTCTTATTTTTTACTTTTTGAGGTACCTCCATACTGTTTTCCAGGGTGCTGCACCAGTTTGCATTCCCACCAACAGTGCAAGAGGGTTCTCCTTTCTCCACATCCTTGCCAACATCTGTTGTTTCTTGAGGTTGCTGATTTTAGCCATTCTGACAAGTGTGAGATGATAATTCATTGTAGTTATTAATTGATTTCTCTGATGATTAGTTATGTTGAGCATCTTTTCATATGTCTGTTGGTCATGGCATGTTATCTTTTAAATCTGAAGAAATACTATGTTCAGTGGACCAATGGCCACAATCAGTGCAATGGGATGCACTGAGGGTAAGTTCTTACTGAAGGGTATGCTCTCCATATAAAACTAAAACATGACCTATCTAGTGCTCTTCAGTATCATTGTATACTGCACGAAACCATGAGAAGTTCAGTAAGTGCTATGAATTAGACAATTGGTGTTTAAGATGTTTTATATTAAGCCAGAAATTTTTATTGGATGGTAGCATAGGTGCTTACAAGTGTTTTGAAGAATTCTTGGAGAAAGTGATTGGGATTTTGGGGTGGGATAGGGACACATTATTATTTTTCCAATTTAAGACAAAAGAGCTTAGATTCTCCTACTGAAAATAGGCAATCTAGCACTTTTTTAAAAATATATAAATTTGGGTGATGGAGATGGCTGTATTTGCTTACACAGCCGTCTTCCCTTCTCCCATACAAGACTCTGAGCTCCTGGGGTCCCTGGGTATTCAGTCATTAAGTGTCTGCCTTTGGCTCAGGTCATGATCGCAGGCTCCCAGGATCGAGCCCTGCATCAAGCTCCCTGCTCCACAGGAAGCCTGCTTCTCCTTCTCCCACTCCCCCTGCTTGTGTTCCTTCTCTTGCTATCTCTCTTTCTCTCTCTCAAATAAATAAATAAAACCTTAAAAAAAAAAAGACTGTGAGCTCCTGATCTAGGGACTTGTGTTTTGTTTATTTACGTATCTCCAGATATAAACAACATGACTGACACTCAGCAAATGTATAATGGATGGATGGACAGATGGACGGACGTACGGATGGGTGAATGGGCATTCTAACTGCAGTATCACTAGGTATCTATCCACCAATAGACTCTCAGCTTTATTCTGTTCCCTTGTGTAGCCAAAAATATGACTTTTCTGCCTCCCTCGTAACATGACAGTGTTGGGGGAAAAAAGAGATCATGGAAGCCTATTTTGAGAGCATGAGACATTAAATAAATGCAAGTGACTTAATTGGGGATGACTGAAGAGAAGCAGAAGCAGAATCCCAGAACCCATCACACTCACTCTTAATCCTGGTTCTTGCACTTGATCTAGCTTAGAGTGAGGTCTAAATTCTTAGAACTGCATCCCTCTCCTTCCAGAAGAAAAATTAACCTGGTTCCTTCCCAACAGGTACCCCTTTTAGAATTACTTTGCCTTATCAATTTCCTAACAGGGAATCATGTTTGCTGTTAGCTCAGGACTGTCTCTGTAGCTACCTGTAGGCTCTTTTAATCATACCTATAGATCAATAACCACCAAGCCACAGGCCACATTGCATTCTCCATCAACTCAGCATTTGGAAAGAAAAAACAACAAGATCCTCCAAGGGTTTATTGAGTTTAAAAAAAAAAAAGTTTTCTATAGCCTTATT
This sequence comes from Nasua narica, assembly GCA_028533885.1. Lineage (NCBI taxonomy): Eukaryota > Metazoa > Chordata > Mammalia > Carnivora > Procyonidae > Nasua > Nasua narica. The sequence continues at coordinate 30,346,926 of CM052800.1, read as the reverse complement.
TATAAGTAACCCTTCCCACCTATTACATGTGCTAAGAATTCAGGCACCAGCTACCAGGAATCAATACTTTCTCAAATTGCTCCATCAATATGCACGTTCATGTATTCCCTTCAAGGTTATCTTGGCTCCTTCAGGGCAGACATTCATTTTCTCCATTACAGCCATGCCCTTTAGGTTAGGGGAAACTAGTCTCCCCTCCCCTAAAGGGAGAAACCTCTCACACAAGGACATCAGCTTGGATATTTGCAGCCCTAAGAAGCAGGCAGATCTCACTGGTAAGAGGGGTGGGAGCATGTGGTGGGACCACTTGCTTTTCTTGTTTATCCAGGGAATTTACTTCCTAAGCACAGCCCCTCCAGGACTTCTCCAGACAGACCTCAAGGTCACCAACCAAGCACGTAAGATAAGAGTATAACCATCTTAACCTATTTTGTATCCAAGATCTTGGCACCTATGTACATAGTAAATGTTCATTGCATGAATAAAACATATTATGTGGAGACACACCCTGCGTTCCCAACGAACCTCTGCTACTTACGGAAGCACCTTAACCTCCGGCATCGGTTTCTGCTGAGGGGTTCCTGCTCTGATTAGGTTGTGATGCTCTGTAGGCGCCTGTCTCTCCAGTTTGGAGGACAGCTGTTCACCCTGTGACCGCACTTCTCTGACAAATCTAGAAGCTATCGTTTTCCCGTTTGTTTGGCTGTTTACTTGTTGTTAGGAGTGGTGACTTCGAAGTTCCTTCCATGCCAACGCAGAAACCGGAAGTTGCAGGCACAATTTTTATTTTGTACATTTGGACAGACAAGAACCATCTCATTACTTTATATATACGTGCGTGTGTGTGTGTGTGTGTGTGTGTGTGTGTGTGTAAGTCATGCCCTTACACACACACATTTACTACTAAACTATACGCAAGGCACTGTTTTAACCACTTTATAAACAAACTCATTTTCTTTTCAAAGCAACCCCAAGGAAACATCAGGTTCTTTTATCCTCCCCATTTTATAGGTGGAGAAACTGCGATTGAAAAAATTAACGCTGCGGCTCCAGCCACTAGGTAGGTAGCCCTTCCAAATTCAGATTAATCTGATCTAAGCCTTCATCCTCCTGAATAGGAGGTTCTTACTCCTGCTTGGGCTGCGGGGAGTCCTCTTCGGAGAAGACCGCGGGACGGGGTTGGGGAGGGCAGCTCTGGTCCCCAGCCAGCGCAGCCCCTGCCGATGGCTCCCTGTCCACGTCTCCTTGTTCCCTGCAGCTGAGAGCAGCGCTGACCACGCGTGGTCGTGGGTGAGTCTGGAGTGTGTGAAGGACTCTCAGCAGTGGTCCCAATATGAAAACAGTTCATGTTTTCCCATCACTCGTTCCAACTGCGCTGTATCTGATCCCCTTCCTTGTTCCTCAATGACGTCTTGGACAGATTTGATAACTTCCAATCACTTGTGATTACTGGGGGTCCAGACCCATTTCAAGCTTATCTCAAAGGTGCCTTGAGTCTCATTTCTTGCCCTTTCTTCGAGTAAGGGCTGGGGGAAGAGCATCAGGGCGCTAGCTTGGGGTCGCTCTGAAATATCTCGAGCCCCTCAAGGCTGGCTTCCAGGGTGGGAGAGTGGCACCATGGTCGGGAGGGGCTCAAACCTCCTTCTGACTTGGTCTGTTTTATATGGCAGTTTCCTGTGTAGATGATGGCTTTCTTGGGGTGCTGTTCAGCTTCACCCCAGCTCCTCTGCCTCGAAGGACTATCCCGAAGAGGTAGTCATGACTTCTGGCCCCACTAGAAATCCATGCTGTCAGCCACTTATCTGAGGAAGACATTGCGTGGCTGGACCCAGCAGCCACCAGGCCACTAGGTGTCTCTGGTCCCTCCCCTAACTTCCTGTCCCTTCCTGGGAACGATGGGCTCCTGCTCCATATCCTTCAGGGGACTCTGGGAATATGAGTGGGTTTGCCTTCATCCTTTCCTTCCCAGGTTTACTCACTCCCCTTCCTACTTTTTTTTTTAAGATTTTATTTATTTATTAGAGAGAGAGAGAGAAAGAGGGGGGGAGAGAGAGAGAGCATAAGCAAGGGCAGTGGCAGAGGGAGAGGGAGAGGGAGAGAGAAAATCTCAAGCAAGTTCCACCCAACGTGGGGCTTGATCTCAAGACCCAGACACCATGACCTGAGCTGAAACTAAGAGTCAGATGCTTAACTGACTGAGCCCCCGGGTACCCTTCCCCTTCCTACTTGTTGAGGGAAGTGGTGCGTGTTCTAGGGCCGAGCAGAACCCTCACGACCAGGTTCCCCCAAGTACCATCCCAACAGTAGCTCAGGGTAGGCAAGGACGGCTCAGGCAGGCAGCAAGACCTCACTCTCCCCTTGGCGCAGACATCCCCTGCCTCTGGAAGAGTCTCTGGAGCCCCCCATGGCCTGGGGTTGAGAGAAGCCCTTCCCGTCCTCTCCCACCGAGAAGGGTGGGAATCTCCTCACCACCAGCACCACACTCCACAGGCTGAAGAACTGGGCCGCTGTCCCCTCACCCCCACCCCCAGTGCTCTCTTCTGAGGAAGACAGTTGGTGGGGGACCATGGCGGGGCTGATGCTGTGGCCACTTGTAAGCGCAGGGAAGGGGGGGCTGGCACTGGATTGTTGTGAACTTTCTTTAGTGTGGGCTATACTTAGTTCCTATTGTTTTCAACTCTCAGTCCCAGTGACAGGACTTAAGGAAAAGCCTCCCCCCTGGACCTCCTTGGAGGTGCTTCTTCTTTCTGTCTACTTTGTAAAGAACTGTCTGAGCTGCTCTGCTTGCTTTTGGGGCCATTAGCACCTAATTCCACTGAGGACGTTTCCTCCCCCAAAGAGGAGGCATGGGGAGTGGGGGGAGGCACACAGCTTGAGGCTTGAGGCAAAGAGAAAGAGATGGAATGAAAATTGAGGGGTTTGTGCCAACCTTTTACACACGTGTCCACATGGACTCTTCTCGGTAATTCTATGCCTAGGAGATACAGGTTAAGCAATGGAGTCTAGTAACTTGCCCTGTTTTCAAACACTAGCCTGTGGCTGAAAGCTTTCTTTCCAGCACAGCCAGGCTTGCTGTGAGGGCAAACCCTGGCAGCAGGGAGAGCTGACCACGAGGGACTTGATCATGGCGTGTTTCTCAGAGTACCGGCCCATGTCAGTGTTAAACATGCTATGCTTGTGTATCTCATCTCCCTAATTAAATTATAATTTCCCCGAAATCAGGAATGCATTGACCTTTTTTTCCCCTCATAGCATTTAGGCAGTGGCTTTACATGAAAGCTTTATATTTGTTGGATGAAGAAATGAAAGAATGAGAAGCCAAAAGTACTGAATACAAATACCCTGACTCCATGATCTTATCTCAATAATGACACAATGTGAGTACTAAGTATTTAGGAAACCTATGTGGAAGTCTTGTGGGGGGGGCCGGTTTATGTCAACGACGAAAGAGTCGAAGGACAAGGGTACAGGTTTCATTGAGAAGGAGAATTTGAATATCAGGATATTAGAACAAACCAGCTAAAGTTTTGACAGAAGTGGAATAAAATACTATTTATAAATCTTCTCCTGGCCAGACTATTTTTTTTCTAGAATTTTCTGTTGAAACTATTTTTTTTATACCCACAAACAAAGTTAAGATTCTTGAAGCATGTGCTCAAGTCTGACTGCAACCTGGTCATCTCAAATTTTCATACTCACTTGTGAAGGAGAATCATAAAATGATGAAACTGATATTTACGTGTGGCTTGTGGAAACAGTTTTTTTTTTTACAGTTGCACATCATATTTTCAGAAGGTCTTTTTTTTTTTTTTAAACTGGAAGCAATGGCAAGGGATCGATATTCAATCAGTTCGTGCAGAATATGATGATGGATTTGAAATCACCAGGGTCTGGAATAGTTTGATGCCAAGAAAGTCAATAATTCTCAACTCATTCATTCATTCGACAAACATCTACTGCATATTTAGACGCGCTAGACATCAAAATATCAAGACAAAAGACGCAGTTCCTCTCTTCAAGACACCACAGACTTCCTGGGAACGTCAACGAGGGGGCAGCGGGTTTCAGTGCAGTGGGCTGGGCGTGACGGCAGAGGCAAAGGGGGCTGTTGGAGGAACACGCGGAGTGGGACTTAATCCAGACTCTGGGGGTGTCAGGGGGGGCTTCCTTAAAGCAGTGAGGAGGACTGTGTTGATGGATGAAGGATTAACCAGATAAAGAAAGGGAGACAGTAGAGACATATTAAAAAAGTCCAGTTTTAAACTGCAGGCAAGACAGGTACGCAAACCACGTATAATCCCAGGAACCCTGAGAACAGGAGAAAACAGGCGTGCTAGATGTTCCTGAGAGTTTTCTGCTTCTGCCACCACCACTGTCACGGGGTCACCAGCTCCCACAGCCCTGAGCCCAGCCTCAGCCCTTGGCACCCCGTGAAGACAGCTCCTCCCTAACTTTGGTCCTCTGTGCCTGCCCATGTGCCTACACCTGTCCACGTGGGCCTCAGAAAGGTAAAGCTGGGGTTTAGCTTGACAATGGGCCTTGAGAGCATAAAGCTTGCGGCCAGGTGGTCTTGTGTCATCTGTCTCAGTGCCCAGCCTCAGGGAGGGTGAGGAGAGCCAACATGGGATCCATGAGGAAGCCCAAAACAACCCACCCAATCTTAATCCCCAGAGATCCCACAACTTCAGTAGTCCCCGGTGAGGAAAAGGGAAGTGCCCAAGTTTGGGAGGCAAGCTGAATCCTTGGTTTGCTTTCTATGGGGAAAGTCAACGGCCCTGTTTGATCTCAGTATCCAAAACCACAAAGAACTCAAACTCCACCCATGCTGGATAGATCTGGAGGCCGGGCTGGGCTAGCAAAGTCTCTGGGAAGGAGGGTGGCAGCCTTCCAGTCTGTGCCTTCAGGATGGAATGGGACCCCAGCCAGGGACTGGAGGGATGGGTAGGAGAGTCCAGCCCTTCTGGGAAGAGAACTGGATTGGGCCAAATGATCCAGGGCATGACATTAGTGCCAGGGAGTGATATTTTAGGGTGACAACTTCCTTCTCTTTATTTGAGGGTGACAACTTCCTTCTCTTGCACAAGTCTGCCTCCAGGTCATAAATACAATCCCCGGCGACAGGCTGCCTCCATCACCAAGCTGCCCTGTAAGCTCTGATTTCTCTTTATTGATAAGCTACAAACAGAAAGGACTGGAAGGATGCCTTGTATTGCACCATTTGTGCAAATCGGAGTTCACGGGAGGTGCCAATCCTTTGGTAAATTTCTCTTGGCCAGAGAGCAGGTCTGGGGAAGGGAGCCAGTCATAGATCAGTTGGTGTCCTTCACAGGCAGCTGTCTCCATACCGTGAACCTCAAACATTGCTACTTGGTCCCAAGTCTGGGAACAGATGAATAAACCAGTGCACCAAGGACTAGACCACTTGATTTCTTTCCAGTCCACCCCCTCGCCACCATGATGACTCACCTAGTGTCAGGAAACGACAGTCCAGAGCCAGGGGCAGAATTGCAATATGAACACATTGTAAAGCTCCCAGCCCTGGTAGATGGCAGCTAGTGGCAGAAAAACAGGATTTAAAATAGAGCTAGACTCTGGAAAATTCTTCCAGTTACCAGACATGTAGAATTCAAGTGGAGGATTCATTCTCCACAACGCCTAGTCAAAACAGGAGTTCCATTCTGCTAGGCATATGCTCAGTAAGGAAGCATATATAATTATACACATATGATGTATTGTTTTTATCTTCTGAGAGGACTCAGGCGAAATAACATTTCTCGAATTCCTGTGTTCGTAGGATACAAACCTACAGAGGTACAATAAGCAGCAAGTGCATCTGTGTGTGAAGTCACATGTTTTATGCACCCAATGTATACTGGATCACGCCTTCCCATATCTGAAACATCTTGTCCCGATGAAGTCTGGCATCTCCAGAAGAAGGCATGCAAATTTGCCACCAACACAGCAAAATGGCCTGAAAAACAAGTATTCCAATGACACCATTCCTAAGCCACTACATGTAATCTGAGTAATTTGATTACATAATTATGTAGCTCAATACGACATGGAAGCCTTCGGAAAAAAATACATATGTATTCTTCTTTTGTAGGCCTTAATTTCAGATTCATTTTGTATATTTTTGCAGATTATTGATTAAATATGACGAGATGAAACATTCTGATAGAAGCCAAAAACATGTGAAAAGAAAGGCTTTTTACAATTGTCTGTCCTTTTAAATATTATAATTTGTAGTGATTTATTTTCTCATCCTAAAAAGATATTCACTTTCATGCCTAATTTTATACGTATGATTTTGAATTCTTTTTTTAAAGAGGGCTCCCAAAATTGCAAAAGCTTCCAATTCCACAAAACTGGGACTGCCCCTACTATCTAATTATCGTGATGCTAACTTGTCATACCCAATTTGCTTGCTCACGTCTACAAATATTTAATGAGTACTTACTATGTGCCAAGTACTGTGTAAAGTGCTCGGAATTGTTATGTGTTTTCAGGGCTATTCCTTTATAGCAAACTATCAGAATATTTTCCTGGTCCATCTGAGAGAGAATGCAAACATCTAGAATTCAGGACATTAGAAATGTTTTTTAAATATACGTTTTCCTTGGAAATATTCCTTAGAATATTGAAAAATTGAAAATTTTCCTTGGAAGTTTTTAACTACAAGAAGGTATACAGGTGAAACTCTATGGAGTTTGAGTTTTTCTCAAACTTGGAATTCTCCCAGGTTATATATGCTAAAACCACTTCTTTTGCAAGTCAGTTTTAATTTGGCTGATCGTGTATAAGGACCTAGATTTTCTTCAAAAACAAGATGATGGGTATTAAGGAGAGCACTGGGTGTTATACACAACTAATGAATCGTTGAACTCTACAAAAACTTACGATGTACTATATGTTGGCTAACTGAACATAATGGGAAAAAAAACTAGATGGACAGAATTCTGGGATTGTGTGATAGTCAAATATTATAGTTTTTAAAAAGAAGCACATGAAATTCCCTGGCACAACATGTATTAGTCTAATATAGCTTGTCTGCAAAAGAAGTGTTAATTAGAAATTTAACTATGACGCCTAGGTAGCTCAGTCAGCTAAGCATCTGCCTTCAATTCATGATCCCAGAACCTGGGATCAAGCCCCGCATCGTGGTCCCTGCTCCTTGGGGAGTCTGCTTTTCCCTTTGCCCTCCCCTTCTGCTCATGCTCTCTTTCTAATAAATAAATAATCTTTAAAAAAAAAAGTTTGACTGTATTTACATGACACTCAGGAGTGTTTAACAGTAACAATGCAGTTAGAGCCCTCTTGGTCATAAAATGTATGTTGCTTTTTTATGTACAGTCAATCCAGCTTGCGTGTTAATAGTTTTATCTCACTTTCTGTGGCTTTGGTAGACCCACAGCCCTGTGTCTCCTCTTGTTCACTAGCATACCCATAATGCCTGGAATGGTGCCAAGCACACAGGACACACTCAATAAATATTGGCTGGATGAACAAATGAACCATTTCATAACTTTCTATGGAGGAAATAGGAGTGCATTTCACCTTTGCAGCCAGAAACCTTTGGTTGTTCCAAATACTACCTACCAGCTCTTTTAGACTATTTGTTTCCTTTTTGTCACGCCTCATGTCAGATCAATAAGCATTATTCCAACACGGAATAATCCTAGATAATGTATGTGCGTTATGATGTTTTTTACTCTGTCGATGTTCATTTCGGAAAAGACAGCCTTCCAGTTTTATAATTGTCCAGCCAATCTGTCCCTCCAAATTTGTGAATTTCAGCAGGCCTCATAACGCAGTATGATAAGTTCTGATTGTGAAATTCCAGGCATACAAATAATGATGGAAGTGGTCAATTGCTTTAACAATGCCTAATAGCCCTTTCCTGGGGCTCAGCAGTTTCTGGTTGAAGTACTTACAGTTTGATTATAGTGAGTGATTATTACCTTATCAAGAATCATCTTATGTCTGCCATGTTTTCCTTCTGGACAGAAAAAAGGCCCCATTAATCCTCAAATCACCCACTCTTCATCTTTCTCTCATTTACATCCACTCTGTGCCTTCTTTGCTTCATTCTTTCTAGCTCCAAAGACTCTTCCTCGTCCAGAACACTCATAGGGGGACCATATTGACAGATCCCGAATTTAAATGCATTTTCTGACAAACGATGTTTGTCATTTGTGAATTTATTTTTAGAAAGCCTCAAAAATTAGAAAAAGTAAATGCTATGAATTATACATTGAACCCATTGCCTTTTACTGACAAGAGTAAATGCATGTGACAGTTAATACAAAATTCTGCAAAAAGTTATAGATGGATTAACATAATTTTACTTTAATACAGTTCCGTCATCTCTGTTGAAGCTGATGACAGGGTCTGTGTTCATGTAGAATTCAACTTGTGAAGTTAGAATTTGTTCTTTCTTTTTTCTTTTTTCAAACATCTCTTGGAAAGTCCGAGTAATTCATTTGATTATCAAGAGAGATTTTTATGTCAATTATTTTAATAATCCTCCAAGAGTTGTCAGCAAAAATGATCTGATGAGCTGGAATCATATACCACGTGGTGTGAAATCTTGATGAAGTAATATGTTTCTCCATGAAAATCTCTCTGGAGAATTTTGGGTTTTTCCTGCTTCTACTCAGGAAACAAGTATTCAGGTAATAATTTAAGGACCCCATTTTGAAAAGTCTTCACAGCAACAGAAAACAAGATATCCCAGAAATTATTCCATGCTTTCTTCAGATAATCCTTTTTAGGGCCTTTTAACAAGTTTTTGTTGTTTTTTCCAAATAAAGCAAAACTCTTCAAGGTTTTCCAATATATCCCTTCTTAAAGTGGGTAATTCTACTCCCATTCCCTCTTCCATTTATCACAATGAATAGTTAATATTATTAGCAATTTTCTTCTGAAATTCTTTTATTTTTTAGAAGGAAACCATTCACATTTTTATCTTTCTCTCCCATTCTGATTAAAATGCAAAGATTCACGTGGAGAAACTTTTCTGCCTCTCCGTTTTAAAAAAAGTATCATGGAAAATTGTGATGGCCTTGTTTTGATTTAGGGTTTTTGGAAAATGTCTTGAAATGGAACTTTTTCAGCTGATAAAAAGGAAACACGTGATGATCGAAACATGATTAGTATTCTTCTGAGAACAGGCATCCATATCAGAAATCTTGTGTTTGAATAGGCCAAAATTTGTCTTTGATAAAATCACACAATTATTTCAATGTCTTCACTCGCATTATAGAAATGTAACAAATTTTGAATAATTTTACAATAACAACCTCTACATCAATTGAAAAAATCTGATGAATTATTAATACAATCGTTGCAAATGTGTGCCATGTAACTGATCCCCACCAAGATTCTGATATTGCCATTATTGCAAAGAATCTCAGAGCTGGTACTAGGAATATTACACGACACAGTGACAAGCTCATCAACAAGGCTGCTGAGGCTGGAGGCCGGAGGAAAGATGGTCATGTAATTGGCCACTTCAGTCACCTGACAGATGTCACTTCCAGGAATTTCCACACTAATTTTGGTGTTTTCACTTAAATATCTTATTAACGAGTTGTGCGTTATGAATTACCATAATTCAACCACCATAGTGGTTGAAAGAACTTCTGGGGTTCAAATCCCATTTCAGCCACTTATTAGTCAGGAGAAACCGGTCCAAGTTACTTAACTGTGCTCTGTGTGTCAGTTTATAGAGTGAGATGATAAGAAGAGTTATGACGAGGCTGAAACAAATTACTATTTCTTTCTTCTTTCTTTCTTTCTTTCTTTCTTTCTTTCTTTCTTTCTTTCTTTTTCTTTCTTCCTTCCTTCCTTCCTCTTTCTTTCTTTCTCTTTCTTTCTTCCTTCCTTCCTTCCTTCCTTTCTCTTTCTTTCTCTCTCTTTCTTTCTTTCTTTCTTTCTTTCTTTCTTTCTTTCTTTCTTTCTTTCTTTCTTTCTTTCTTTCTTTCTTTCTTTCTTTCTTTTTTCAACAAATTACTATTTGCATAGTGCTCAGAACAGTGCCCGGCACATAGGAAGCACCATATAAACATTTAAGTACATTTGTGGCTAGACAAGTAGCTCATGATTCTAAGATCCAGTGTTTCACACAACACTATTAGAGTGTTCTTGACCTTCCGGGAGAAGGATGTTTTTCACAGTTGTTCCTCTTTTTGTTTGTGCAGACGAAAGTTTGGATTTAAACAGTATGACAATTAGCCTAGGTGTACAATCCACGTATCTGAATCTATGATTGTGTCTTGTGGTAGGAAAAGCAATGTGCTTGGGTTTTCTGTTTTGTTTTGTTTTGTGGCCATAAATTCCATTTCCGCGGAATGATTATTTTCAGTAAAACTAAAGAGCAAGCTGATCTTTGACTATGGGAAGCTGCGATGGCCCCACAGAGGATTCCATTGAAGTCTTGAAGAAAATAAGCACTGGAACGGATAGATGCAAGGAAGCTACGATTTGCATCCATAAGCACAGAGAACACATCCCACGGGGTAATGAGGAGTAACGGGGAGCTGAGGGGCTGCCGAGTGCTTGTGCAGAAAGCTTCTCAGATGTCCCTGGGTCGTCACGTGGGAGAGGTGCTCAGGGCCGTGGCTCTGCTTTTCCATCTGTTAGATCCTGCCAGGTCCCAGGACCAACCTCGGGGAGAAGGGCTCTAGTGTCTTCCACCCCAGCGGGTCACCCTGACACGCCAGCTCTGCTCCAACTGCTGTGAAGCCGTAACATCTGGACCTCGCATCTAGTTCTGGAAACCATCTCTCGCTAGGCCACAAGAGCCACCTCACGCCATCCCACAGATGACATCAAGGGGTTACAAACCACAGGCCACGGGCCAAGTCCAGCCAAGCGCCTGACATTGGTTTTTTGGGTTTTTTTCCAACTCATAAGAATGATTTTTTGCATTTTTTAAGGGGTGAAAAAATAATCAAGAGAAGAATACTACTTTTGTGACAGAGGGGAATAAAAAGATCTGGTCCTCACATTTCAGTGTAGCCCTGTTGTTTTATTTGAACACATATATGGTAGACAGACTTCTGAGGGAGGCCCCAATATTCCCACTCACTGGTATACACGCCCTATATAATCTCTCCTTCTCTCAAGTGTGGATGGGACCTGTGAATATGATGAGGTATCACTCCTGTGACTATGTTACCTTGGATAGCAAAAGTGAAGGGATGTAATTAAGGCCTTCAATCAGTTCAGTGTGAAGTAACCAAAGGAAGATTACCTTGGGTGGGCCTGCCCTAATCAGGTGAGTACTTAAAAGATGGCTTAGGCTTTTCCCCAGTGTCCCCCTGAGATGAATAAGATGAGATAGATAGCTCATCTGTTAATGTTAGCAAGCGGCTCTGAGTTAGACAGCTGCAAGGCAATGCATTCTGCCAACAAGCACTTGAACTTGGAAGAGGATCCCAAGCTTCAGATGAGACAGCAGCCCTGGGAAGATCTTGATTATAGCCTGAGCAGAGGACCCAGCGAAGCTGACTCTTGACGGATAGAAACTGTTAGGTAATAAACGTGTATTGCTTTAAACCACTAAGTTTGTGATAATTTATTACACAGCAATGAAAGCAATACAATAGCCACGCCTATTTGTTTAAGTATTGTCTGTGCTGACTTTGGGGGTACAACACTGGAGTTGAGTGGCTGCAATAGAGACTGCATACCCCACAAAACATAAAACATAAGTTACAGACAAAAATTCGCAAACCCCTGGGTTATTTAATTATGACCATACCAACCACATAGCAACCATGTAAGAAGGACAGGTCTGTGCTTACACTTAATAGGATGAAGGCTGAAGAAAGAACAGAAGTCCTGTTAAATCACTTTGTTGTGTACTTGAAACTAACATAACATTGTATGTCAACCAACTCCAATAATAAAAAATTTCAATAAGTAAATAATAAAATAAAATTTTACGGGGGGGGGGGGGCAATTGGGAAAACATTGCCTGAAAAGGGTTGTTGGGCCCATGATTTTCTGAGTCTCATTATATCTACTATGAGCTGCTCCTCATTCATATATACTACGAGTTCATATGTGATTAAACTATCAGAAGATAAAAACGAAGAAAGAACAGATGTCTTGCTATAAGCCAAGTTTATCTTACTGATGGAGGTACAAAAACAGACATGTGGATTACGATGCATCGTTCCAGAGTTCTACTCTTTTGAATAATCTCATGAAAAGGCTTCTTTCTTTTCTAGTCCCTGTGTTCGTGGAAACAAACCAGAATTTCATAATTAAGTCATTTTGAACTTCACGTAGCTTTAAACCACAGACAAAATAACCATGCTCGGTTAGACAAGAAATGCTCAATATTGTTACCACCTTACACTGCGGTCAACTTTGCCTGGCAGCTACCGTCGCCGCGGCCGGGGCGAGCTCTCCATCCAGAGGCACCAGCACGCCCGTCGCTCCCACGTGGCCAGGGCTGGACGCAACCGCCGCCTGAGTGGGCGCAGTTCCCCGAGTCACTGGTGTTCCCTCAGCCTCTACCCTCTCCTGCCATGTCCTGGCCTGATTGATGCATTTGTTCCGAAGACACGGAATGTCTCCTCTGCCAGCTGGGGATTCGGCAGTAAACGGGTCACATGGGGGGTCACTGCCACGTGCCCACGATCTAGTGAGGAAGACATGCGCTAAATAAGATATTAAAAGTGGAAGAAGTGAGTGAAGAAGCACAGTGCTCTGGGGATATACAGCCAGGGTCCTGGATGAATAGGTGTCCTAGAAGGACACTTCTCTAAGGAAGTTGTCGTCTAAGCCGTGTTGGGCTTAGCCCAACTCATACTTACTTTTTCAGGCACAAGGGAAGTAAAACACAGCTCACAGTATTCCTTCCTGTTCCCCATCTCCTCTCTTTTCTCTTCCTTGTAGGCTGGTTTTATATGCTTGGGGTGGTTAAGGACGCGGTCTGCCCATGTCTTTGTCTTATGTCAGTCTAAATGTGGGTATTTCCATGTTCATGAGTTTTCTGAATCTTCTTATGTGGCGTGTTATTTTACTCTAGAATCCCACCACTCTTATCCTTTAAGAATTTCAATTAAACTAAAAGCTGACCTTGTGTCATCTTCTTCCCTGTTTTAGATTCCCTTCATTCTGTTTTCATAGGGTCCTTTCAGGCAGTATTTGCATATTTACTTATTTCAGTAGTTTAGTTAAACATATTTTGTGAGGGCCCACAAAGTACCAGGCATTGGGCTAGATGTAGGGGACAAAATGGTGAACAAAAACCAATGAAGGCTATGGCAAATGCTGTGAAATGTGTAAGCCTGATGATTCACAGACTTGTACCCTGGGGTAAATAATACATTATATGTTAATAAAAAAATTAAAAAAAAAAAAAAACCAATGAAGGATCTTCCCTGAAAGAATTTGTGGTCTACATGGGAGAGTAGACAGGTTAGTTAATTTATTGCACTAATGAAAGCAAAATTACAAACAGAAAAGAGCATCGGGAAAAGAACGTGATTCTACACCTGCATTTTAGCAAAGTCACCTGACAGAGACTGGAAACCACTAGAATGGGGTTCCCAAGAAGATAGAAAAGAGGGACGACGTACAAGGAGGGGTACAAATGGGGGTGCATGGCCAAGGACGCAGCAAGGCACTGGACTGTCCAGTCCTTGCTGGACCAAGGCACTGGACTAAGAAAAGCTTAGTGGCTGAGGCCGAGAGGAGCAGGCGTGTGGTACAGGGAAGGTTCGGAGGCAGTGGGAGCAGGGGTATGGTTAGATCCGTATTTTGAACGGATGCCTTGAGCTTCAGCATGAAGAACAGAGAGCAAAGGGCTGTGGCTAGTGAATATGGGGAGGCCAAGGCAGGAGGCTAATCCATCTTTCCTGGCAAAGATAATGATAAATTGGTCTCGGGCATGTCAGTGGCGAACGAGAAAAGCGATCCATCTGAAAAATATTTGGAAGGTGAAAGAATCGATAAGCCTTGTATGACAGCTTGCGTGCACTGGCACTGTTCTAAGCATTCAAAGGCTGCCCTGTCGGATGCAGTGGCCACCACCCACTCGTGGCTATAAGCACGTGGGATGAGGATAGCCCAAATTGAGTTGTGCAGGAAGTATAAAGTACAGATTCCAAAGAGTCAGAGCAAAAAAAACCTGTAAAATATCTCCTTAATAATTTTGCATTAATTGCATATTGAAACAATATTTTGGATATATTAGATTGAGTATATTATTTAGTATATTATATTAGATTGAGTAATTATGTAAAAATATATTATTACAATTAATTTCACCTCTTTCCCTTTCCTTGTTTTTTATGGGGCTATGAGAAAATTGTATTTTTTTTAAGATTTTATTTATTTATTTGACAGAGAGAGAGATCACAAGTAGGCAGAGAGGCAGGCAGAGAGAGAAGGGGAAGCAGGCTCCCTGCTGAGCAAAGAGCCCGATGCGGGGCTTGATCCCAGGACCCTGAGATCATGACCTGAGCGGAAGGCAGAGGCTTTAACCCACTGAGCCACCCAGGTGCCCCCCTCAGAAAATTTTAAATCACATATATGGCTCACGTGCTACTTCTCTTTGATGGTGCAGCTCCAGATATACCAACTCTCTTAATTCTGCCAACAACCCTTTTAGGCTGAATACGACTTTTTGCAAACTGAGGCATAGGGACCCCAGCTGAAAACGGCCACCAGGCAAGTAAAAGGAAAGCTAAGGCTTGAACTCATATAATCTGGCTCTGGAATCTATTCGCTGAACCTCTGCACTTGCACTGCCTCTTGGAAACCACTACACTTGCACTATGATGCTAAACACCTCAAATTTCTAGATTTTGCTATAGTGGCCTAAAAACGGTTCTTGTAATTGGCACACGTGGAATGCTAATTATAAAAGTGAGCTCGATATCTTTTCTTTTTTTTTACTTTTTAAAAAAAAGATTTATTTATTTGTCTGCAAGAGAGAGAGCATGCATGAGCAGGGGGAGAGGCAGAGGAATAGAGAGAAAAGAGAAACTCAGGCAGACTCCACACTGAGCACAGAGCCCGATGTGGGGCTTGATCCCAGGACTCTGAGATCATGACCTGAGTCAAAATCAGGAGTCAGCCACTTAACTGCCTGAGCCACCCAGGTACCCCTCAATGTCTTTAATGTATTTGCTACTGATGCATTCTTTTGTGTCTAAGTACAGATTATGTCCCCATGCCTCCATTTCTCAACTATAAAATGCTAATAATAAAAGAATTTATCTTATATCATTGTTGCAAAGATTAAATGAGATGATACATGTAAATTTAGAATAGTACTAGGCATCGCTTCTCGGCCTTTTGGCTAAGATCAAGTGTAGAATAGTACTAGGCACATAGCTATCATAATAATTATTTTTAAAGGATTTTATTTAAATGAATAATTATTATAATAATTATAATTATTATAATAATATGTTATTATAATAATTATAATTATTATATTCAATTATAATAATTGAATAATTGAATTTCAATTATTTAATTGAAAGAGTGACAGAAAGCACAAGCAGGAGGAGGGTTAGAAGCAATGGGAGACGGACAAGCAGACTTCCGGCTGAGCGGAGAACCTAACATGGGGCTCCATCCCAGGACCCTGAGACCATGACCTGAGCCCAAGGGAGATGCCCAGGTGCCCTCATAACAATAATAATAACTATTATTATTATTAAAAGGAGTTTATGATATTTGTAGTACGTATTTTGCTTCATACTTTGAATTTGCTTCATTTTATTCTTTATTTACCGTTTGCCTCTTATTTTTCTTCTTGTGCTCTGTTAGTTTAAAGGTACGCACAATTTGGTTGTAAATAAAGAGAATACTCATCTGAAGTCTATGTAAAAATATACTAGAACTTTTCCTACTGTCCTATAAGTGCAGCTAAGGCCCAATACGCTAGGTTGTAAACGTGCCATTATTGAGGGATAAACTCCTCCCTCCAAGGCTTACAAAAATTGCTAGGAAGTATTTTTGGACAGGTCCTACAACTGCCTGCCTCCCTTTGCATGAGCCCAGTCAATATAAAGTAGGGATTAAGAGTGAGGAGGTAGGGTTAGGGAGGTGAAGCATTTGAGACTGGCCCCTCCACTCCTCCTAACAGGGGCTTCAGGAGACTCACTGGTTAGGAAGGGCATCCTGAGGAAAGAGGAGACCAGCTTTTCATTCTGTAGTTATGACTGCTTAGCTAGGGGACTTGCTGATTTGTCCCCAGGGCTTGTGACCATGCAAGAGATACTTATGGAAAAGCAACATGTCAGGGCAGGAGAGGAAGGCATGAGACAGACAGGGATCTGCTGTACAATACAGCCGTATCTGGAAAGGATTGGCTAAAGCTCAGGGAACTCCTCGGAAATGAGTTGTAGGTCAGTGCACAACAGTGACTGACCACCCTCCATATCATTCCTATATGGACACTGAGCAAGAAAAACACTCATAGCCAACCAAGGCGAGGACTCAAGCTTGCCCAGGATGGTAGGAAGATGTTAGTCCTTTCCTCCACTTCACCCTGGCACCTTAAGAGAAGTTGAGTTCTTAGAAGGAAGCAGAGAGCAGGACCTCTTGACTATAGGTTGTTTTTTTTTATTAACATATAATGTATTATTTACCCCAGGGTACATGGCTGTGAATCATCAGGCTTACACATTTCACAGCATTTGCCATAGCACATACCCTCCCCAATGTCCATATCCCTACCCCCCCCACCTCCCAGCAACCCTTAGTTTGTTTCGTGAGTTTAGGAGTCTCTTATGGTTTGTCTCCTTCCCCATCCCATCTTGCTTCATTTCTCTTCCCCACCCCCCATAACCCCCTGACCTGCCTCTCAAATTCATATCAGAGCGATCATGTGATAATTGTCTTTCTCTGACTGACTTATTTCGCTTAGCATAATACCCTCTAGTTCCATCCACGTCGTTGCAAGTGGCAAGA
>CM052800.1:30219101-30329479 GCA_028533885.1 Nasua narica | reverse complement strand
ACAGCTACTCACTCCAGGCGCCAGTTTTCTATTTTTGTTGCTATAAGACAGGAGTACTACCATCATTTGTTGGTTTCCCTTTACCTGCCTAAATCTTTGTAAATGATCCTTTTACTCACCTCTCTTCAACTGTCCCATGTGAATGGGATGTTTTCCATGGGAAGTCACTGATGCAGAGAAAGACACAATCAAAATGATTCCAATGCTGCATATAACTAACCTAGATGACTGTAAAAGGACATATGGTGGCAGTGGAAAGGCATTATACAGGGGTAGCCAGGAAGGACTCTTTGAGTAGGTGACTTGATTAATGAACAGAGTTCAGCAATGCTCTGGGACTGACAAAGGGAAAAGCAAGTGCAAAAGATCCAAAGCAGGAATGAGCTCCATATATTCAAGGAAGAAAAATAAGGCCAATGTAGTTAAGGAGAAGGAGTGTCATTGTGATGGGTTGGAGAAGCAGGCAGGGGCCAGATCAGGTGAAGCCTTGGGCCATGGTAAGGAGTTTGATTCCACTGTAAGTACAATCAAGTGACACTAAAGGAGTTTAAACAGGCGGGCGGCATAATCAGAATTACATCTTTGACAGAATGCCCTCAGCCTGATCTGTGAGAACAGCTTCCTGGGGACAAGGGAGAAAGCAGGAAGATCCACTTGAAGTCTCCAGCAGCAGTTCAGAGGGGAGGTGATGGTGAACCTGGACCAGGGTGAGGGTGGTGGAGATGGACAGTGAACAGTGTTGAAAGGTCGTATATTTTGGAGGAAGAACTCACAGGATGTTCCAGTGAATGAGATGTCAACAGTGAGGAAAAAGGGAATCAGGGATAATCAGGAGGTTTGGAGCTGGAGCCACTTTGTACGTGATAGTGCCTACAACAGAGAAGGTAAAGACTGGAGGCGGAGAGAGGGGGGCGATTAAGATAAGACATGCAAATGGAGACACCAGGCTAAGAGATGTCATGTGGGTGTCATCAGCATAAAGGGGGGTTTAACACAGAGGGCTGGACAGGCTGACTGAGGGAGGGAATGCAGTTCATCAACACCATCTAAACCTGGAGAGATGAAGAGAAATCATTTTCTAACTGCTCGTAAATTTCAAGGTGCTGTTCTCTCAATAGCATCACTGTGTCACATTAATATGCAGAACAATATTTAGTTTCTTCCTTTCATTTTCTATTTCTAAATTGTGCATCTTCAGGCCTGCAGAAAATCGTAGGCCCAGCTATGAGCTATATAACTATCCCTTAAAAATGCAAAGAGGTCTTGAGCTCATAGGGATGACCTGATTAATTTTTTTTCACAACTCTCCACAATTTCTGTCTGGGGGAAAGGAAGGGATGGCTCTATTCATTCTTGTGTTTGGCAGACATTTACTGATTCCCTATGACGGGTCAGTGTCTAAGTGCTGAGGTTAGCAGAAAATAGGGAAGAAAACAAAAATCTCTGCCTTTCCAGTACTTACCTTCTAGAGGGGGTAGACAGAAAATAAATAATAAATTAAATGACAGAATGTGCTACAAACTGGTAATAGCTATGGAAAAACTAGATGAAAATAAAGAGTATTCAGAGCATGGAGGTGGGTTCTGACTCTAAATAGGGAGATTGGGGGGGGGGTCTCATTGGGTAGGTGATATTAAATAAATGACTTAGAGGTAAAGAATTAGCTAAGCAGATTAGGGGATAGCGTTCCAGGCGGAGGAAACAGTAAGGGTCTAAGTCAGCAATGAGCCTAGCATGTGGGAGAAACAGCAAAGAGGCCCATGTGACAGGTAGTCATGCCTAGAATGCCCTTCCTTTCCAACACCCAGTGGGTACCACTTATCCTTCAAAGTGCTGTTCAAATCCAATCTCCTCCATGAAAGCTCCCCCCAGAGCCCACAGTTCACACTAATCTCCTCTCCAGAAGACCTCAGTACCCACAATCAAGATTACACAGCTTAGAAGTTGTTTGTAGTCAGCTTTATTAATTTTGCTTCCACAAGTAAACTCTGGAGCTTTCTGAATTCAGGGAACCAGTCTTTGTACTCTTTATCTCATCCATGACACATGATAAGTAAACAATAAATATGTTTTGATTTATTGACTAAATGAGCAATTCTTAAATCATTTATATTTGACTTTGAAAGGCAGGCACATAAATATGCATACACATATGCCTAGAAACTTCTCCCTGTCTAGTACCGACCCCTTTCCAGGATCTGGTTTTAATATCAAAAGATTGGGAACCAAGATGGACAGGAGGGATGGAAGGGTGAAGAAGCTTCAGGCGATAATGACTTGTCTGAAAAATGAATTCAAGCCACAGAATTCAAGAATAGATTTTAAAAACAGTAGAGGGCAAGAAGCAATAACCCTAGTGTCTCAAACAAGAAGAACTGAACAGTAGAGGGAAAAGGTGAAATGGAGATTTTTGTAAATTTTGTAACTTTAAAACTTTTAACCATGTGAATGTATTATTTCTTCCAAAAAAAGAGGGGGGAAAAAAACAGTGTAGGAGAGACTATCTTAGTCACAGTCTAGGCTGGCAAAGCTGACAAATGTTTTGCTCTTCAATGGGTTTTCCAAAGTTGAAACGGAAAGTTGACATCTCTGGCAGCCTGCAGCATTAATTAGAAAGATGAGAGTCCACTTTGCAATTAGACTTCACATTTTCCATTCCACTTGGTGCAACCCAAGAAATAAATGTGGGCAGTGTTATAGAAGGAGCCCTCTTCTATCCATCCCCATGTTGTCACCCTCCACTATAGACAAGACTTCATCTCTCGTCCTCTAGCGAAGTATCAGGGAGAACACCTGTACTTCCTCTCTCTCCTCTACCACTGGTTCCTCTCCACAAAAGAGGATACGACTGGAAAAAGCAGAATAGTCATGGGCACATTATCCAGGATCCAGAGTCATTCCAGGCAGTGGGGGCCAGCTATGGCCCGTCCCTTCCCATTTGCACTTGGCCTCTTAGGTCTGTATGTACTCAACAACAGGGAGAGCTGTTTCATCTCCCAACCAGTTTCTGGCAGGCCCAGCCAGGTCTCAACCTTTCCAAACGTGGACTGAGAATGGTTAGGTCAGGAGTGGGAAAGTATCAAAGGTTCTGCTTTGGAGGGGGAGGAGAAAGGCTTTGCCACATCCTCCGGCTCTCCTGGTAATAACACTGATCATCATTTTGCTCCTTGTGTTCTCAATTGGTTCTTAACCAATTGAAGGGAAGGGGGATTAATTAGCACCCTCAGACTTCCAATGTAATTGAGTTCTCCGGATAACAAGGCATCTTAGAAAAGTCCTTGAGGTATTTCAACATTCAAATACGTCAGCACCATTGTATCAAGTGATAAAAGACTACAAAGATGACTCCACAACCATTCTTCCAAGAAATGGTGGCATATCTTATGGTTCCAATGTTTCATGTAGTAAGATTTTCAAGGCGATTTTTTCAACTGAGAAATACTCCAGAGTCTTCATTTTAACAAATAACAAACAAATTAACAAATATTAAAGATATATTTCAGTGCTGATGAAAATTTTTGAATTGGCATTGCATATCATCTGCATTGAGGTCCTGAGAAGGACACAACATCATGTCAGTGGTATTCCTAACAAAAATGCACAACTTGAAATAGGTCATAAGGAAACAAACCCAAATTGGGGGACATTTTACAAAACAAGGGGCCAATATTTTTCAAAAATGTCAATGTCAGGAAATAGAAAGAAAAACCAAAGAATGATTGCAGGCTAAAGAAATATGGCGACTCAATGCAATGAGTCATCATGGAGTGGAAAAAACAGGTGTCAAAAAGGACACTTTTGGGACAATGGACAAGATTTGAATATGTACTGCATGTTAGATGATGGCCTTGAATCAATGTGAAACTTTCTAGATTTGATAAGTTCGTGATGATGATATACTTCATGTTCTGGGAAAATGTTCACTGATACCATCATGATCTCTACAATTGACTCCCAAACGGTCAGCAAAAGATAAATAAATAAAAGATATTATATATCAGACATCATGTCATAGATATGTGTAGCTAGAGTGAAAGTGGCAAAATAGTGGTCATAGGTGGATCCAGGTGAATATGTATGGCAGATCATGTATTGGTCTTATAACTTTTCTGCAGATAGGTAACTTTTCAAATTAGAAGGTGAAATTTTAAAAAAAAAAAAGGTACTCCCAATAATTCTCACATATTCTTCAAACTTTGAGAGAGGATTAAATAAGTCTTGAGGATACCATAAGAGACAGAAAATCATTTTGTAACAAATCCCCCGTGTCTCAGTGTATTGAGGCTGTAATTTAGGTCACCTCACATGGGGATCTAACAATCTGAGCCACTGCTTTCCAATCTGCATGTCAAAAACAGAACCGGGGTAGAAAGTGGTGGCCCATAAATTGAGACCTGCTCCATCTTGTTCCATCTGGGGGCCATTTGTCAGCCCTCCTTCATTTCCATCCTTCCCTCGGCTTCCTCCCCATCCCTACTTCAGTCTGTCACTAAATTAAAAAACGCAAATGTGCCTTCGTAAGGGCGTAAAAAAAATTAAAAAAAAGTACCCAACACTCAGACTCAGCAATATCGCAGATTGTGTTTTTTAAAATATATTCACACTGCCCTAAGGCCCTTGCCAGAAAAATAGATGTGTATAAATGCACTTTATGGCAGGCCTTTTTGTAACACTGGTTTTTATAAATTTCCTTGAGAAGGATCTGAGACAGGCATGCCTTATGCCAAATAGTGTTAAGGTGAGGTTTCAATGTATAATTATGACTATTTCATATAATTCATTTCCATCATAAACATCAGGTAATTTGCAACTTCTATTTTGGTTACACAGCTGGGATATCTCCCCCTCCTCTTCATCAGCCCTTCCCCAAGGAGACACAACACTTACGGGCCCTCAGTATGTGCCAGGCACTGTACTCTGTAAACATTATTTATTGGATATTCATTACATTATTGGGTACATGGTATTATTTCTATCTTAAAAGCAAGAAAATTGAGGCTCAAGTGCTTAAGTCCCTTGCACAAAGACTCACAACCAGTTAACAGCATAGTAGACCCAAGAACCCAAAGCTAGAGCTACCTGACTCTATATTCCTACCTCCATACGTCTTAACACTATCACGTACCTATCTCCCAGCCTCTGCAAAGCACCATCAGAGTGCTTTGCAGTGCTTGGATTCCATCAGACCTCAGACCAGCATAAGGCCATGCAGAGACTCCAGAATCTTGAGTCTCTATTCTAGGAGACGCCAAATAGGAAAACAAGGACATTCCCTACCACAGGAAGAATAAAAGACTTTTCTGTTTAAACCCTCTTTTTTCCTTTTTTTTTTTTTTTTTTCCTGAATTGCTTGAACTTCACACACAAAGGGAAAAGAAAAGCCAAAATTGCCCACTGTTCTCTTACTGAGATCTTTCTGGACAATTCAGGATGGTCTCTTGAACCAGAATCAAGTTCTTCCGCCACCCATCCAAAACTTCAAAATGCTTGTTTTGCAGAGACTACACCAAGGCTTTAGGATATAACTCACACATAAAAAGTACAATGCTGAATATGAAAATCTGAAATACACACTGCATAAGTAATGGCAGTAAAAAGCCAATGATATTTTAAAGATATTTTAAAGATTTAGTATTTATCATTGTAACACAGCTTTTATGTTTGCTGTTATACAAAGCTATGAGCTCACTTCTGAATCAATGCGATTTTATTGCTTGCTGTTATATTTATGGAATGTTACTGTGAACAAGCAGAACAGGCCGAGTCTATTCCCAACATAACCTATAAATAATGTAAGTAAATAAACTAAGCAAATCTTCATGAAGCAATGCATTATTTACTATTCCTTGTTGCTGAAATATGAGTTTAAATTTTGGTTACATATTAATGTAAGATCTTAGCCATTTCTAAGTCTCCCTAGGGAGTCGAATCCTAAAGTTTAACTCAGAATTAACCTTGCCTGCCTTCTCAACTCTGTAACTAAAAGCCACACTCCTCACCAGAGCCAGAAGCTAGCCTGTAGAAGCCATATTACCATCATAGGCCAATGATCTAAGATTAGACCAACAAAGCCTACATCAGCCTCACAGTGTAACTAACCCAATTGGATGTTCTAGAGTCTTCGGCAAGTGAGTTTTTGCAAGACAAAATCGCAAGTACTTTGTATCACCGACTGAGGTCATTTTATTTTCACGTATTGTATTCCGAATGGCGGGGGAGAGTCACTCAAACTTTCTTCAAGTTTCAGAGTGTTTTTAAAGATTCATTCATTAAAAAAAATATGAGCTGAGTCCTATCACAGTGCTAGGATATTACAGCAAACAAGATAGGTAAAGGATTCTTTACAGAGACCACAATCATAAGGAAATAGAGAACTAATTAGCAAACAAGTAAACAAAGGAACAAGATAATTTCAGGAGTAAGGAAGAAATAAAAGAGTAATATGATAGAAAATGATGGGGTCACTTTAGAAAGGGAGGTTAGAGGATGTTTCTATAAGGAATTAGTAACACTTGAACTGAAGCACCCTCAAGACTAGCAACCTTCGGGGCGCCTCAGTGGCTCGGTGGGTTAATGCCTATGCTTTCAGCTCAGGTCGTGATCCTGGGATCCTGGGATCCTGGGATCGAGCCCCGCATCGGGCTCTCTGCTCAGCGGGGAGCCTGCTTCTCCCTCTCTCTCTGCCTGCCTCTCTGCCTACTTGTGATCTCTCTCTCTCTGTTAAATAAATAAAATTAAAAAAAAAAAAAGACTAGCAACCTTCATCAGTTTCTCCTTCCTCTTCCTCTTCCTCTTCCTCCTCCCACCACCCTCCTTCTTTCCATCTATTCAGTGCGAGCCAAGGGCCAGTGATCCATAAGCAAGGGGCATTCAAGCCATGGTGAGAAAACATCCCAAGGTAAACTCAGGTGGAGTCCCCTTGCAGAAAGGAGGGGAGAATAATGGTAGGCCAGTGCCAACGAGTGGACTGCCATCCCTCAGAGAGGGATGGTGCCTGGGAACATCATCAAGTGGTGAGAGATGGATGAGTACCAGGGTGTCACAACAGAAGCAGGGGTGGGACAGCAGAGTTGCAAACAAACGGAAAGGACGTGCAGCCATAGGCAGCTTGGAAGGACTCAGGAGGAAAAGTCTGCTACCGAGTTGAAGGAAGGATGGCCTTACCTAGAGGCCAACCAGATGCCATCACCTCCTTCCTTCATTTCTATGTGACCCCCGCTCGGGATCACTCACAACACAGGTGGTCTCACTCAATGGCCCCAGGATGCTGGAGATCTTACTTTCCTGAGAGGGTTGTCCTCATCTCCTACTAATGCTCCCTGCTAGACCTAATTATTTGAAATGAAAAGACCAGAAAATATCTGCAGAGGTTTCCCAATTCTGTCTCTAAACAGAATAAATGAACAAACTACCCAGAACAGATATTTAAAGCTTACTTAGATGACCAGGCCTTAAGCGAATTTGTGAATGGGGTGAAAGTTCCCTTTCTACCTAAATTACAGTACCTTTCATTCACTGTGTTAGGTTAATGGGCCATCTTTTCTTTATGCCTCTTATTTCAAGCTGTCTGCACCTGTTTTGTTAGATTGAGCCCCCACCTCAGTAAAGTTTCAGGTGAAAGAGACTATAATAAATGAATTCATTCTAAATAGTCAAGAACTCAAAAACAGTTTAATGCTAATCAACTGTAATCCTTATTAAAGATTTACTCATAGGATGAAAGGGAGATGGGAGAGGAAGAATGGTTGCCATTACCAAGGACATTGAATAAGACAATTAAAGGGCAGGTAAGAAAGGCATGAGAAATTGATTATTTTTATTTTTTATTGACATATACATAAAAGAAATATGCTTATCATAATTACACAGGTCAACGACATTTTCAAACACTGAACACGCTCGTGTACTCTGCCCTTAGATCAAGAAATTGAGCATGACGTGCACCTCCCCTCATACTCCTTCCGGTCACTCCTGCCCCCAGGGGCAACCACCTTCCTAACTTCCAACACTATTGATGAGTTTTGTCTGTTTTTGAACTTTATGTAAACGGAATCATAGAGTGCACTCTTTGGTGTCTGACTTCTTGTGTTGAACATTATGTTGTGAGCTTCATTCATAATGTTTCGCGTACTTAAAATTCTTCATTATCATCACTGTATAGTGTAAGAAGTCATCTTATAAATGTCAATATTTGACCATCAGGACTGAATTCTAAGCATACTTCAAGGGAAAAAATATAAACTCATCCCCAGAGTAAAATTAACTCCCTTGGCTGAAATCATTTTTATTTTGTTCATTGAGCACTGAGCTCATAATACATTCTCTTAGACTTTCTTATTTAATTTGAAATTTACATCTGAGCTACTCTTAATATCAGGATACAGACAAATGACTTCCAGTCACAACCCTTTCTCACTACCAGAGAAATGAAGCCAAGCTGTTCTCTTGTTCCAATTTTATTTCTTCTCTCACAAGGAACTATGCTTGAAGATACACCAAGGACAGCTGCCAACAACCCATCCTCTGGGACACTTATCCAGCTCAGCCAGTCACTCAGTTGCTGGCATGAGTTCATAGGTTGCAAACATCAAAAAGTGCTTGTGATCATTACTGAGGGAATTCTAAGCCTTGCAAACACACACATACACACACACACACACACACACACACACACACAAAGGCCTGGGCTACTATGCTCTCATTCCCGAGAGCATGCTTTGTCCATGCCACCAGCGCTTGGGTCTTCTAAATAATTCACCCCACATCAGACACCTGGGGAACAGCAGCATCGCACCAAGAGATGCCCCGTTCTCATTGGACAGCAACCCAGCTCTAGTTTTCATAAGGACAGCAGTAAAATGAAAAATGAGACAGACAGAGGTTGGTGTCAATTTGACTTTAGGTGTCGCGCTAGATCTGGCAGGAAATGGTCATGGCCAGCCTATGAAAATCTCTATTTACGCAGTATCTCGAAAACCAGAATTCAAAACAGCAGAACGTTTTGCTACTTACGGCTTATACTTATCTGTATGATCCTGATGTTCAGTACAATAGCCTGTAAAGTCCTCAAGGGTCTTCTAAATTGTGGGAGAAAAAAAATTTCCATTTGGAATACGTTTAGTGCCCTTTACCCATATTGAGAGGCAGAGTGCGGCAGTAGCAAGAACACCATATTCCAAGTCAGGTATGAGAGTCGGAGCCTACCATTACCGCCTGTGAGACTGGTGTCCTTTGAGAATCTCCAGGCCCTAGGCCTCTTCCTTTTGGAGGCTGACTCCATATAACTTCCCAGCCAAAAGGCTTTTTAATATAACTTTTATAAATTGTTCTTACTCTCTAAAGTATTTTTGTTTTTGGAACATTGGTAATTTGAATATAAAGGAAAGAAAATGCTTGGGATTTGGGGATCTGGGATTTTAGGGATTTGGGGGAAGTTTTATGTCCTATAGTATATTTGGAAAAATATTATCTAATTAGATGAGAATTAGCCCATTCTCAATAAGCTAGTTTTCTATTCTCAGGCAAGAAGTAATGCCAATCAGACAGTACACCTTTGTCTACTACCTCATTTGGTCATTTTAACACTTTTTTTTTAAGATTTTATTTATTTGACAGAGAAAGATCACAAGTAGGCAGAGAGGCAGGCAGAGAGAGGGGGGGAAGCAGGCTCCCTGCTGAGCAGAGAGCCCGCTTCGGGGCTCGATCCCAGGACCCTGAGATCATGCCCTGAGCCGAGGGCAGAGGCCCAACCCACTGAGCCACCCAGGTGCCCCCATTTTAACACTTTTAATGATTTTTGTTTTAATTTTGAAATGAACATGTACTCATTTTAACAAGTGACAAAATCTAACAATATACAAAGAAAAAAATACACATCTCCCTCTTCAATTCCATCCATCCTCGCCTTCTTCCCAGAGAAAACCAGTATTGAACAGTCAGCTGAGCACTTTCAAACCTTTTTTGAGTGTGTATAAAATATAGATACAGAAATCAGATCACATTTGTCACATAATTTTACAGCTTCCTTTTCTTTCCTAAATTACCAATAAATAGAGGTGGAATTCACTGTTTCAAATGGCAGCATAAAATTCCAATGTATGGATCTCCTTATTCAATAGTTCTGTTGATGAAAAGTGAGGTTGTTTCCAGTTTTCTTGTTTGTTTGCCAATAAAAGCAATGCTGTAATAAAAATTAGTATATATGTCCTTACATACCAGTGCTTTATGTCCATTGGCTAGAACCCCACTCACTTTGCAAAGTCAGAGCTTACGTACATTACTCATTTTAATAAAGACTGACATATTACTTTCTTTGATCCATCCAGACTTTACTTTTTATATGATGAGGTAGAGATGATAAATTGTGTTTTCTGCCACATGGGTAGCCATTTTTGCTAGCACATTTTATTAAATAAGCCATGCTTTTAATAAGTTGCAATACCACTTTTTTTTTAAAGTGGGCTCCACAACCTGAGGCTTGAACCCATGACCCAGAGATCAAGACCTGAGCTGAGATCAAGAATCAGACACTTAACCAGCTGAGCCACACCAGCAATACCACTTTTGATACATGGTAAGGTCTCATAAACACCTGGCTCTTTTTCTGGAGTTTTTACTCCACTTCTCTGATTTGTTTATCCCATTTGATGGTGATACCAAACAATTTTTATTAACCATGGCTCTGAAGTTAGCTTTAATATCTAGTAAGTATGTCTTATTATTCCCCTGCATAATTTTCTTGACTATTTTAAGATACTTATTCTGCCATTTGAACTTAATTATTTTCTTTTTTAAAATCCCATTAAGATTTTGAATAAAATTGCAAATATGTGTTTATTGATTTTGAAAGAATCGAAAATGTTATAGTTTTAAGTCTTCCATATAGATCATTGTGTGTTTTTCCATTTATTCAATAAGATTTTTTTAAGTTTTTTTAAGGAGGGGAATAAATCTTATAAAAGTATTCCTATGTATTTTAAATTTTTGTTGCTATTATAAATGGAAAGTTTTCTCAAAATCTATTTCAGTTGACTAACACTACTAAAACGAAAAATTACAGGGGTGCCTGGGTGGCTCAGTCAGTTGAGCATCCGACTCTTGATTTTGGCTCAGGTCATGATCTCAGGGTCCTGAGATCGAGTGCTGGGTTGGGCTCCAGGCTCAGCACAGAGTCTGCTGGTCCTTCTCCCTCTGCTCCTCTCCATGCTTGCTCGCTCTCTCAAATAAATACATAAGTCTTTTTTGAAATATATAGATTTAGTGTTTGTCAAATAACCAAACACCTTACCAAAAGCTCTTATCAAATCTAGTATTTTTTTTAGTCTCATGGGTTTGCTAAATATCCAGCCATACTATTTCTAATACGGCAATTTTCTCTTCTAATATTTATACCCATTATTTACTTCTCTCATTTCATTTACTACCACCTCCAAATCAATGTAAATAATTGTGGTCACAGAGAGGAGCCCTAATTTGTTCCTGATTTTATTTTTATTTTTATAAAGATGTTATTTGTTTATTTGACAGAGAGTGAGAGAGCACAATCAGGGGGAAGGGCAGAGGGAGAGAGAGAGAAGCAGGTTCCCCATTGAGCAGGGACCCTGACGGAAGGACATGAGGCTTGATCCCAGGACCCTGGGATCATGACCTGAGCTGAAAGCAGACACTTAACCAACTGAGCCACCCAGGCATCCCTTGTATCTGTTTGTTGTTTTTTTTTTTTTTTTAAGATTTTATTTATTTGACAGAGAGAGACACAGCAAGAGAGGGACCACAAGCAGGGGGAGTTGGAGAGGGAGAGGCAGGCTCTCCAGCCAAGCAGGGAGCCTGATGCTGGGGTGGATCCCAGGACCCGGGTATCGTGACCTGAGCTGAAGGCAGACACATAAAGACTGAGCTACCCAGGTGCCCCCTTGTTCTTAACTTTAAACAAAAATAACTTTATCATTGGATCATTTATTATATTTGCTAAAAGAATGTGATAATCTTTCCAAACTTGAGTAAATATCCCTATATTCTTATTTTGCTGTAGTTTTATCAAGAATGGCTATTTAATCTTATAAAATTACATTATGGTATCTAATGATTTAATCCATGATTTTTCCTCTTTTAGTTTGTTGATTTGAAGTACTATCATGTAGATTTTCTGATACTAAAACCCCTTTACATTACAGAAATATATCCTACTTAGTCATGGTGCATTATTTGTTTTATACAGGGCTAGATTCAGTCAACTAAGGTTTTAGTTAGACTTTTTGCATCCATATTTATAAGTGAAATCAATACATAATTATCAGATTACACTGGCTTTGTAAAATGAACTAAGGAACTATCTACTTCTTTCCTATGGCCTGAAACTGTTAAAGAAGAGAAATTTTCATCTTGCTTTATGATAATATGGGAAGGTATTGTTAGGTATTATTAGGGAGGGCATTACTGTTATACATGTTTTATTTTTAATTTTTTTTATTGTGTTATGTTAGTCACCATACAGTATATCATTAGTTTTTGATGTAGTGTTCCAAGATTCATTGTTTGCGTATAACACCCTGTGCTCCATGCAATCCATGCCCTCCTTAATACCCATCACCAGGCTCGCTTTTTAAACACGACAAGGAATAGATGTTCAGTAAAATATCGAAGTTGACTAGAGTCAAGCAACCATTAAGGGGTAACGCTAGGAATGGAACACCAGGCTTCCGATTTCAGATCTGGATCTTGATCTATCATGTACCATTTTATCTCTCCAGGTGGGAGCCTCAAATTCAGCCCTAAACAAAGGTTAGCAGGCTCCCCATAGCAGGACCAACAAAAAAGAAAGCTGCCCTTTGGAGAACAGCCAACAGAGCAGTCATAAGACTTGCGAAGAAGAGCTAGGAACTGCTGAGGAGCCACAACCACAGAATGATCTTCTTGGTATTTGGTCCTTTGAAATCGTATCACCCAGATGGAGCTAATGGACCACTAACAGTGATTCAAGATGGCAGATTCACAAGAGGCAACTATGCAGGACTGTACATAACTGTGTAAAGTAATGATGATTCACATATGTATCGTCCTTCATAATTTACAAAGAGTAAATTCAGAAAGTTTAAATCATTTGTCAAAGATTATCTCTCCCACCCCATGACTCCTTAAATCATGGTTCTTGTATGTTTCCCTCATAGCATTTATCACTCTTACTGCAATTATTTATTTGTGTTATTCTTTGCCTACCCACTCCTCCCCAACCACGATGGAGGTAATATAAAACCTCAGGCCATGTTGTATTACTGCCTTTAACCACAGGTCTGAACACAGCAAAAAGACATTTAAAACATATTTGTTATATGACTGAAAAAATAAATACCATACACCATTTATACCTAAAGTGATCCCTGTTTGAATCCTATATAGAAAGAACACCAGCTTCCCGTCCAGATAGGGTGGTACCCCTACACACGGTTTGGAATAACACTGCTGCTACCTCTCTAAATATAAATTGTGCTATACATCCAAGTCAGAACTCTCCGTATCAATCTTAAACAATCACCTTATTTGACAGTGACATTCTTTTTAAAGGCAAATCAGTGTGAACTCTCAATATCCCAAATTAGATCAAGCACACAAGTTCAAATGAGTTGGCCATTAATTACTCACCACCACTGGCCTAAGTTTGAAACCACCAGATCTCATTTTTCACTGGGCTGACATCCTGAAAGGCACCATTTATCAGAAGACTCCATTGTATTTTTTTCTTTCTCCTCCATTGTTTCACTGAATTAACCAAAGCAATATTAAATAAGTTGCTAAATACAGATTTTAGCTCATTTGTAGCTAATTATTATAAGTAAATGGTGCAGTAAATGAAGTACCCTACACCCTCCCCGACCCCTCCCTTCTTTTTTTGAAGCTTTTGTGATGTTCTCCAGGTAAATCCCATGCATAATGTAAGAGTGGCAATGTTGTTTGCATAATAAGCTATTTTCTACCACAGAAGCAGAAACATTTTATCGCTATAGAGAAAGCTCAAATTATGAATACATTTTCATATAAGTTGATTTATGTGAAAATTACAAATAAATGCAGAGCTGAGCTGCAAGTGAATTGTTTGTTCCCAGTTCAAGGAGTGGTGTTATTTGAAATTAAAAAAGAAAACAACTCCACCACATCCTGCTAAGAGAAATATTTTTAATGTTATTCAGACTGAAGCACATACCATATGATCCAAGAAGAAAAGTATTACCCGGTCTAGCAGTGGGCTTGAGGTTGAAAAACTAAAATAAATATGTCCACTGATTTTGGAAGCCATCTTTTCATGGATAAAAATATACATGATATACAATATATATATACAGATATAGATCCATGATGTATGTATTTATACTTGCACTTGGGGTTGCAAAGATTCGTGGCAAACTTTGTAACTACTTCTTTCAATAGTCAAAGGAAGTTGAAAGAATAAATAAAACTATTATCACCCCTGCACAAGGGAAAGCTAAACGTGTGTTGAAGACATGAAAATTGTTTTGTGTAAGACCCAAAGCTTCTCAGACACCTGCAGGGCTCTCAAAGTGGGATGCACGTTTCTAATTCCAGTCAAATCTTTGGAGGCAGAGAACTTCCCTTGCAAGAAGCCCCCTTAACTATATTCCACCACTTCTCCATTGTTTGGCATCTAGGCGGTTGATCTGGAATAGGGATATAGAGCTGGCCACAAGGCTTTGGCCAGTGTCTAAGACGTGCAGGAGGTGGGTTTTCAGGGGAAGGGACATCAACACGGCACCTTGGTTATGTCTACACAGTAAAATAAATGTGACCTGTTTAGCAATTTGAGCAAAATTTCTTAACCCTTTAAACTTGCCTACATGATCTCTTGATGGCCGTGGCCACAGAGAAACACCCCGACCCGGCTACTGCTCCAGACCTCAGCCCACTTAGGCTTTTTTATCTTTCTTTCTTTCTTTCTTTCTTTCTTTCTTTCTTTCTTTCTTTTTATTTAAGATTTGTAATTTCTTATCTTTCTGAGTAATTTCTTATCTTTCTTTCTTTTATTTAAGATTTTATTTATTTATTTGACAGAGAGAGAGAGATCACAAGTAGGCAGAGAGGCAGGCAGAGAGAGAGAGGGAAGCAGGCTCCTTGCTGAGTAGAGAGCCTGACGCGGGGCTCGATCCCAGGACCCTGAGATCATGACCTGAGCCGAAGGCAGAGGCTTTACCCCGCTGAGCCACCCAGGAGCCCCAATTTCTTCTCTCTCAACCTCTTAGTTCTGATAATGATCTCTGACTCCCTTCACACTTTGCACCCCTTCCTAATTCCTGAATGGGCTTACTGGACTTTGGTGTCTTATTCGGCTCTTGGTCTATGTGCTCCGCAGATTTTGGGGAGCCTCGAGAGAGAATCGTATTTCCAGCCCCAGCCGTGGTGCTGAGCCCCCACCAAACACCACTCCCTCCCCCCCTCCTCCTCCCCGTGTCACAGAAAGGCCAATCAGATAGGTAAACTAAACACAGATCTCAAAAATCTCATCTTTACTTACTATTTGTTGTCAGTTCACTCACTAGTCAAGAGACGTTGTCCGTGTAGATGAGGCTTCTTGCAAGCCTTCTCCGTCATCTCTAAGCCATCCATCTGTGTATGTGTGTGAATGGTAAGTACATTCTGGTCACGGCACAGACAGGCATTATACAACTTGCTCGGCCTTGTTAGATCAAAGAGAGGGGAGCTGGTCCCATCTCCATGCCCCAGATTCAAGTATTAAATTACTACCCGAGGACCTCTGCCACATCCGTTCTGTTTTTCTTTCTTATTTGCATTTCTGCCTTCTCTTCACTACTACGCTGGGAGTCTGGGCGAGATGTGAAAATAAGTTAGGGTGGGGAAACGCTATCCTAATTCCACTGTCTTGGATTCCCACATTCGATAGGTGACACCCTGGAAATGTAGTCTAGTCACAAACTGTGCACTTGAAGCTGAACAATAAGAAGCCTGGAGAAGATATCTATCCGCTTCTCTTCCTCCCCTACTAGCCCTGACTCTTTCAATGTGAATAGGTCAAGAATAAGCATATTTCTTTTTCAGTTGGACGAAGAAAAGACTCACTCCAACAAACACTACCACAGAGTCTGTGTTCCTTGCTAGTTCAGAATGATAAAAATAAAAAAGTCTTTTAAGGACAAATACTGTCTGAGCCCACTTGTCTGAAGGGCCTAGAGTAGTCAAATGCATAAAGCCAGAAAGTACAATCGTGGTTGGCAGGGGCAGAGAGGAAGAGAAAACAGGGAGTTAGTGTTTAACGGGTTCAGAGTTTCGTTTTTGCATCCATCCGTGGATGTAGAGCAATGATGGTTGTGTAACAATGGGAATGTACTGTTATTTATTTGTTTGTTTTATTTAATTTTATTTTTCCAGTGTTCCAAGATTCATTGTTCATGCACCACACCCAGTGCTCCATGCAGTACGTGCCCTCCTCAATACCCACCACCAGGCTCGCCCAACCCCCCGCCCTCTCCCCCCCAAAACCCTCAGCTTGTTGCTCAAAGTCACAGTCTCTCATGGTTCGTCTCCCCCTCCGATTTCCCCCCATTCACCCTTCCTTTCCTTCTCCCAATGTCCTCCACGTTTTTCCTTATGCTCCACACGTAAGTGAGACCATATGATAAAAAACTGACTCTCCCTAGGAATGTACTTTATGCCACTGAACTGTATGCTTAGAATGGTCAGGAAGGTAAATTTACATTACATGTAGTTCACCCCATACACAAAAAAAAGATATTTATTGAGCCACATTTTTTAAAGTAAAAAGGACTTTTTTAAAATATCAGCTTTTCAAATTTTAAAAGAACAACTATTGAGTCATTGATCACCTACTACATGCCTTGCAGTCTGCTAGATCCTGGGGATACGGTATTTATTACAAGAGACAAATGCTCTACCCTTATGGAGCTAAGAGCCGGTGGGAAGAAATAGACATAAAAAAAATTTACAGGGGTGCCTGGGGGTCTCAGTTGGTTAAGCACATCTGCTTTTACCTCAGGTCACGGTCAGGGTCAGGGATTGAGCCCTGCGTCAGGCTCCCTGCTCAGGGAGGTGTTTGGTTCTCCCTCTCTCTGCACCCCGCTCATGCTCTCTCTCGCACTCTCTCTCTCAAATAAATAAATAAAATCTTTAAAAAAATTACAATCTGATGAGGATTTTCAAGGAAAAGGGAAAGCTATGCAGGACCCTTTCGCAGACACTACACTCCTAACGAGGGCTGAAGGATCAGAAACTTGAGGGATAAAGGGCAGTTCACTCGGAGAAAAGCTTCTGAGGGATGCTTGGCCCCACTGGTCTCAAAGTACCACCTCCCCAGTGAGAACTCTTCGATTCTAGATTTCGATGATACTTGTCACCCAGCAGTTTTCTGGGGACCAGACTCACATGGGAGACAAACATCTTTCTCTTAGTTCAATCTCAAATACCAAAAGGGAGTGGGACCTAGACACTGGGCCAAGGTCATTAATGAAAGAAATGGCATTTTAGTCTCCTCCTTCACCTCTCTTTCCAAGGTTCTTTTTTTTTTTTAGAGCTTTTATTTATTAATTTGCCAGAGAGAGAGAGATCACAAGTAGGCAGAGAGGCAGGCAGAGAGAGAGGGGGAAGCAGGCTCCCTGCTGAGCAGAGAGCCCGATGCAGGGCTCGATCCCAGGACCCTGAGATTATGACCTGAGCCAAAGGCAGACGCTTAACCCACTGAACTGCCCAAGTGCCCCAGGAGAGGGAATCTTAAGCAGGCTCCAAACCCAGCCAGAGCGCGACTCAGGGCTCTCAATCTCACGACCCTGAGATCATGACCTGAACCCAAATTGAAAGTTAGATACTTAAGTGACTGAGCCACCCAGGTGCCCCTTCAATAAATATATCTTCAGTGAATCCCCCTCTCTGTGCCAGCTTCTAAATCCCTGTCACATACAGCCATAACACAGCCCCTGTCATATATGGATACGAAACGGCAAGGCTTTGGGAGTCAGACCTAGGTTTAAATCCAGGACCTGGCTCTGGCTCTGCCATTTACTAAAAATATGAATTTCATCCAATTACATTAACACTCCAAACATCAGAGTCCACATCTGTGAAATGAGAATCGTGAGACATTTCTCAGGGATGTTAAAGGCCTCTCGGAGAGGGCGAGCACGCGTGGTAACACAAAAACACGGGGAGGAGGCACAGGTGGCTAGTTCCTCTTTATACAAGAAGACGGTGCCACCCAGTGAAATCACTGACCCCAGGATGCAACTTCATCAGCTGATTTGCTTTCAAACAAAGTAAAAAGGGTAAAAAGTGGAATTACTGAGACTGGGGCTTCGTCCCCATCTACTAGATCAATGCAATGACTTGCACCTCTGAGAAGGGTCTAAACATCAAATCATATAAGACAATACGAAATAAGCCCAGCAGTGCTTCTCAAACAAATATGCATGCAAACATCACCTGGGGATTTCTGTTAAAATGCAGATTTGGGGTCACTGGGGTGGGAACCGAGATTCTACTTTTCTAACCAGCTCCCAGATCCTGAGAGCTCCCCAGGCTCCTGCGGTCTGTAGACCACACTTAAGAGTAGCAAGGATTTAAAGCACTATGCAAAATATTGGGTATTATCTCTCCAAGGGCCATACCATGATAATGATAATATTAGAAACATCTTATTTCTGCGCTCTGTGCAATAACTTCCCCCAAGTACTGTGATTTTCTCTCAATGTCTTTTAAATGCCACAAAATCATACTTTGACCCCCGATAATGATCATGATAAACACTTCTGAATAGAAAGACCCCCACGCTCCTGCTAGGCAAGATCTTTAAGCTTAGCGCCATATTGTTTGTAGTCGCCTTGGCTTTTCTCCTTTTCAATCTGCTATCAAGTCAGTGAACCAGACTCACATCAAAGTCAATTTGAATTCATTTTGTACAATTTCAACCGATACTATTTCAAAGGGTTCTGCTAACTTCAAAAATAATATTCATTACCTGGTCGTTGAAGGAAACTGCTCTCAGGATATTGTACCCCGCCATCCCCTAATTTGGTAATTCTATCAGGAAAAGCAATTAAGTTTGTCTGACATGACTTGTTTTTATAAATCCATGATGGTTACTGCTCTTAATTTAATTCTCCTCTTACCACTTATAATTTCATTCTCATCTGACAGTTCGTATTTTCTCTCTGAGTGATTTTTGCCCCTTTATATTACTAATCATAGAAAACTCCGTGAATAACATCAGGCTTTGGGTGGGAGGGAAACTGGAAAATGGTGGGCAGTGCACAGGTTTCCCTCACGGATGGCAGGATTTTTGTTCCTTACAATTTCCACAGCCCCTAGAGCCGTGCTCAGCATACAGATGGTGCTCAACAAATGTCTGGTATCATGCACCATGCCAGGCGCTGTAAAGGAAAAGGAGAGTGTGACCCAGGCCTTTCCCCATGTCTTACCTTAGTCAGGAGGCAGACGTTCTAAAAAAAATAATAATTACAAAGCAACTGGGGAAGAAATGATACTGTGACAGGATTTCCAGTGGAGACTAGACCTTGAAATTTTATTTTATTTTCAATGCTAGAAAAACTTTCATCTAAGATGCTGTCAGCAGTTTCTGACTTATTCATTGGAGACCTGAATTACCTGTGATAATGTACAAGTTACCGGAGCACAAACGAGACGATGGCCAGCCATCTTGGAAAACCTGAGCTCAGGGAAGACAGCAGGTAAGATAAGTCACTTGGTGAGGTCTCAAAGGCTGGACTGTGGTTGGAGGACAAGGAGGCAGAAACACGTTGTGTACACAGGGAGGAGTAAACTTGTGCAGCTATGTGGTGTGTTCAGGGAAGCGTAGGCATTTGCGCTCCTCGGAACATAGGGTTCCGTGGGGAAGCAGCCAAAGATGGATTCAACTTTAGCCAGGAGTAAGATGCTGGAGGACCTTACGTGCTGAGCTTAGAAACTGAATTGCTTTCGGAGACACTAAAGCATTTTTAAGCAGGGAAGTGAAATGATGTGTGCTATGAAAAAAATTAAAAATTACTCAAAGAATTTAAGGATGGATTTGATGGGGACAAGACTGGAAGCAGGAGAAGAGGTAACAGTTTCAAGAGCCTAGGTGAATGGTAACAAGGGTTTGAAGTGACTACTACTAATAGGAAAGTTTACCATGAACGGCATGCTTACAGTGTGCAGGGCACAGAGCCAACACATTACAAGCATTATCTTACTGAACTCAGAGACCTTGGGCAAGAGTGGAGAGGGAATTGAAAGACATATAGAAGGGAGGACCAGCAGGAACCTACTGGATGTCGGGAGGTAAGGGAGAGAGGGAAGAGAGGCATCATTCATTCATCACTCATTTAACGGGGTTTACTTGCACACTGCTGTAATTCCTACTGAAACGTTTCCTGCCCATCAGAATAAGCAACAGATGGATGAAAAAGCACCCCCTAAAACTGATGGTCAAAAAGATCAGTGTCTTATCACTTAAGATTAGGCATGTGTTGCAAGTAACTCACCCTACAATGGTCCGGCAATGTGCTGACTAGGAGAATACTGAAGTGTCATGAAAATACGAAACAACCACCTACAATAAATATTGTATGGTGATTTGCCTAGCATGAATTGATGGACTGTTAGAGTTGAGTGGGAGCATGTGTTTTTCATAGAGAATAAAAATGGACATTGGGGGAAAATGGCCAATAAGCTCATGAAAATATGATTAACATTACCAATCATTAGGAAAATTCAAACCAAAACCATGATGATAAAAAGCAAACAAAAAAACCCACATGTCACTGCACACCTATTAAGATGGCTGTTATTCAAGCGTTGGCGAAGATGTGGAGAAACCGGGACCCTACTGCATTGCTGGCAGGCATATAAGATGATACAGCCTCTCTGGAAAACAGTATGGTGGTTCCTCAAAAAATTAAACGTGGAATTAACAGAGGATTCAACAATTCCACTTAGGTATGTACCAAAATAATTGAAAGCAGGGACTCAAACAGATGTTTGTATACTCATATTCTTTTTTTTTTTTTAAAGATTTTATTTATTTATTTGACAGAGAGAGATCACAAATAGGCAGATAGGCAGGCAGCTGGAGAGGGGGAAGCAGGGTCCCTGCCGAGCAGAGAGCCCGATGCGGGGCTTGATCCCAGGACCCTGAGATCATGACCTGAGCTGAAGGCAGAGGCTTTAACCCACTGAGCCACCCAGGCACCCCTGTATACTCATATTCTTAGCAGCATTATTAACAAGAGCCAAAAGGTAGAAGCAAACCATTAACGAATGAATGGATAAAGAAACTGTGATGTATACACACAGTGGAATACTATTCAGCCTTAAAAAGGAAGAACATGCTGGCATATGCTATAATGCGGATGAACCTCAAAAACACTCTGCTAAATGAAATGAGCCGGGCACAAAAGGACAAATATTGTATGATTCCGCTTACACCAGG
The DNA here is from genome assembly GCA_028533885.1 of Nasua narica. Classification (NCBI taxonomy): domain Eukaryota; kingdom Metazoa; phylum Chordata; class Mammalia; order Carnivora; family Procyonidae; genus Nasua; species Nasua narica. The sequence continues at coordinate 30,308,019 of CM052800.1, read as the reverse complement.
CTCCCAGGGTAGTCAAATTCATGGAGAGAGAAAATAGAATGGCGGTTGCCAGGAGCCAGCGGCAAGGAAGAGTGGGGAGTTACTGTCTCATGGGTATGGAGCTTCTGTTTGGGAAGACGAAAAGGTCCTAGACGTGGGTGGTGGCCATAGTTGCACAGGAATTTAAGTGTCTTTCCCACCAGAGCACTGTACATGAAAAATGGTTAAAATAGTAAATTTCACATTATATGTAGTTTGCCACAAAACAACAATGAGTATTGGAGAAGAAGATGGAGTCTATTTTCTTTTAAGATTGCCTGAGAGAGAGAGAAAAGGTTCTGATTGTAGGGGGCTTGAGATGATTAGGTTTTCAGAAAAGAAGCATCCCTGGGAAGAAGATACCCTTTGTCGTGCCACAGCTAATAATATTAATAGAAATACTACCAATAATATTACTACCATTTGAGTGTTATTTTTTTTAGTAATACTATTTTATATGTTTTTTTCATTTTCAAAAAAAATTAAAGTAAAAATGACTATCCCTAATTTGCAGATAAGAAAACTGGGGCTCCAAAAGATTATTTAAATGGTCAAAGTCGCAGAGAGTAAGAGATCGAGTGAGGACTCGAATCCATGGCATCTGTCCCCAGGGCCCAGGCTCTCACCAACTCCACCGTGGGTTGGGATTCTGTACCCAACTACCATGCCCGGCTTCCAGGGGAAGATTTTGAATTTATCCAGAGAACTATTAACATGGGAAATTGTTTTCTTCCTTAAAGAGGGAGTAATCTCCACCCAAAACTCAGCAATAGGTGTTTGTCATATTCGTCTCTTGGTAGGCGCGGCGCAGAGTAAGAGCTGTGAGACAAGCTCCTCAGCCAGACAGCCTGGGTTCCTGTCCTGCTTTTGTCCCTCTGGTTGGATGACTTTGAGTTACTGAACCCGTTGGCGCCTTAACTTCCTCACCTGAAAACGGGGACGATTTGCTAGGATTAAATGTGTTAATAAACGTAAAACACATAGAATGGTGCCCGGTCGCTAGAAAAATTCACTTAGCAATTAACTGTGTGTTTTGGATTATTTTAAGCCACTCTGTGCCTCTGGGTGCTAATACTGGATCATCAACACTAAGGAACAAATTGGAAAAAAATCTGGAGGTACCGGAAAGGTTCTGATGTAGTCTCAGGGCCAACTTCTAGCCTCCTCTCTGAGGCTGTCCAGTGGTAAGCCTAAGGAATGAATCCAAGCCGAGAGTCTACCAGGTGCAAGCACTGGGCTAGGAGCTAAATAAGATCAAGAAGATTTCATGTGGGACACAATATGCTACAGAGTGAGAAAGGGTTGTGCTTCAATCGCCATGGAGACAGACACAAACATAAAGTTGCCTGTGTTCTTACTCCTTCCTTTAAAGTATCTCATTGCTTTGTAGGTCTCAGAGTAGGAAGGAACCTCCAATGTCACCGAGTCCAACCTTTACTTTGTGGAACCCTGCAGGCTGTCCCTTAAGAAACGGTCTCACAACTCAGTCTTTTGTTTTCTTCTCTTGCATGGATGTGGATTTCGCAATTGGAATTCAAAGAGAGGAAAGCACTTTAAAAAATGGAGGAGGGGGGCACCTGGGTGGCTCAGGGGGTTAAAGCCTCTGCCTTCGGCTCAGGTCATGATCCCAGGGTCCTGGGATAGAACCCGCATTGGACTCTCTGCTCAGCAGGGAGCCTGCTTCCCCTCTCTCTCTGCCTGACTCTCTGCCTACTTGTGATCTCTCTCTGTCAAATAAATAAATACAATCTTTAAAAATATAAAAAATAAATAAATAAAAATAAAAAATAGGAGGGGATTAAGAGTTCACTCATCTTGATGAGCACTGAGTGATATGTAGAAGGGTCGACTCATTCTATTGTACCCCTGAATATAACACTGGATGTTAACTACACTGGAACTAAAATACATACATATATACTTCATCAAGCCAAAAAAAAAAAAAAAAATAGAAATGCAAAGTTATTAGGACAACTTCAGGATATCTTTCAGGAAGAACAGCTTCGTGGTTTGAGAAGGAATCTCTACTTGCCTTGTGCCCAGGGAGAAGAATGCCTAGGCTCTCCTCCAGGGCAGATCAGTTCCAAGAGGCAACAAAGCATGATAATCCCTTAAAATCATAAATATTGGCCACTGACATGGACACAAATGCTCTTAGCAACATTATTCATGAGAGCCAAACACTGGAAGCAACCCAAATATCCGGATAACGATGGAATGACAAACGAAATGTGGTATATCCATACACTGAAATACTACACAGTAATGAAAAAGAACCAACTGTGGCTACACTCGACAATACACATGAACCTCGTGGACACAATGTTGAACAACATTGGCCACCAAACACAAAACAATATATATTGTATGAATGCATTTATGAAGTCCCAGATAGGAAAACCTGATCTATGTATTAGAAGCAAGGAGAGTGGCTTCTGGGGAAGGAGGAGGGGAAGTGGTTGGTAAGTGGAAGTAGGACATCTTCTAGGTTCCTGGTAATGCTCTATTTCTTGACTTGTGTGTTTATTTTATAATAGTTCATATTAAGATGTACATGGATGATTGGTGCACTTTTCTTTATACATATTTCAACATAACTGGCGTGTTTAAAAAGAGGAAGAGAAATGACAAGGAAAAAAAAAAAAAACCCTAACCCAAAGCAAAGTAAAAGTGTACAACTAGATTAGGCTACTTGCCTTCTCAAACACAAAGACCGCCATCGCCTATAGAAAAATGTCCATGCTCTTTGTCATGGAGTATCAGAAGGTTCTTTAAGTTTACCAAGAGTAACTTGGCTTCTCCTCATTTAATTAGCATTTGCACTCACCCTCCTTTACCAAAGCAAGGAGACATCCCACCATCTACGTGGCAGAGTTTTATCACCTTAGAGGCAGCTGGTCTCCTGTATTCAATCAAGATTTGGCCTTTAACTCACAAAAATTACTGCCCTTATCATTTGTGCCCGGGGTGGGGGGGGAGCAGGTTTTTTGTTTTTTTGTTTTTGGGGGGTTTTTTGCAGACAAATTTAGCCACTTAAAGGCTGAAATACTCAAGAAGTTTAACACAAGAAGGCATGATGTAGAGGCCAGACATACGTCTTAGAAGCACTAAGTACAGACAGGTTAAGGTCCCTAGGCAGGCGTCTCCCTTGCTGATTAGATTGCCTCTGGGGTTCAGGTCTGGGCATCAGGCTGTAAAAAGGATAGAAATCCATCAGACATGACCTCAGAGAAAGACCATGATGATGACAGAACTTGAATGCACATCATGGAAGCAATGACCAAAAGATCTTCCCAGTCCGCGCGCCTTGGCATCGGGGCGTGCGCGGAATTGTCTAAAAGCTGGGCCTGGAGCGGGATCACTCAGCTCTCAAGCGGGACCTGGAGAACTGGAGACCCCACGCCAGCCAGCTCTGGCCCAGGCAGCCCTGGTAGGTGCCGTGCAAGTACCATCCAAGCGCAGTGGGGCCAGGATGCCTCTCCCTGTCCCGCTGGGGGGAAGACACGAAAAGCGACACTTGGTACGTGCTATTCAGCCTGGACGTACTGAGCACAAAGGAGAAGATCTACTGCCTTTCCATCTACACTGGCAGCCAGAGGCAGAGCTCAGCTGTCCGTCCTGAAAGTGGGGTGAAGAGGCTGCTGCTGAAGCAGTTCCTCTTCCAGGTGCCCTTCTATTTGTCGATGAAAGTAAAGAGAGAGCTATTAGAGTCGTTAATTACAATTTCAACTACTGTGTGTATGTTTCTTATAGGTTGGAAGAAATGGTATTAACTTTTTAATCATGGCTTCTTGTCCATCATGACTATTGAGAATATGAAGAATTCATCATTAACAAGTCTTGCTTTATAAGATTGTATTTATTTGTTTGAGAGAGAGAGAGCACAGAGGGAGAGGGAGAAGCAGACTCCCCGCTGAGCAGAGCCTGATGCAGGACTCCCTCCCAGGACTGATCCCAGGACCCGGAGATCATGACCTGAGCCAAAGGCAGATGCTTAACTGACTGAGTCACCACGGCATCCCATCATTAATGAGTCTGGATCGGAAATCATAAGTGGCCTTCCAAACATAAAACCTGGTATTAAAGGCTAATGTTCATGCAATTAAGCTAAGTTTCATTTTCAAACATTTGAAAGGATTTTTATTTGGACGCTTTCTACAACTTCAGTATTTAACTTAATGTTCCCTAATATTTTATATTTCATTTTCTTCTCATAATTGTATACTACAGTTAAAAAATATAACGAATTTTTTCACCACTCCCCAGACAGACATCCCTAATTCTCCTCAGGTTCACCCCAGGATGCTATGCAAATGCCATTTTCAGTATCTGCCTTGGATTTCAAAATCCAAGGACTTTGGGATTTTGAAACACTGGTTAAAAAAAACACTGGGAGGGGCGCCTGGGTGGCTCAGTTGGTTAAGCGACTGCCTTCAGCTCAGGTCATGATCCCGGAGTCCCGGGATTGAGTCCCATGTCGGGCTCCCAGCTCTGTGGGAGGTCTGCTTCTCCCTCTGACCTTCTCCCCTCTCATTCTCAGTCTCTCTCTCTCTAATAAATAAATAAAATCTTTAAAAAAAAAAAAAAACACTGGGAAACACTGGTTAAAAAAAAACAAAAACAAACAACAAAAAACCAACAAACAACAAAAAATGTTACTATCGAAAGAGATACATCATGGAGAAGCAAACTGGAAGAACTGCCACGGGGACCAGAAATTCAGTTGTCCTGAGGGTCCCCAAAGGGGTGCCCTTGGTCCTCCCCTGAAGGCTCCAGGAAGATGGCTCTTGGTCAAGTCCAAAGAGCCAGCTCTGCCCAAAAAGGGAGGCTAGGAATGTTCTGACAGAGCCTGGCTGACCACCTGTCAGAATGGTGGAGATGGAGATTCAAATTTTAGAGCATGACTGGTCTAGGGAACCTGTACCACCTCTTCCGACCTTAAGATTCTCTGATTCCCTAAGAGTCAGTTCAGGAAGTTTTCCACCTCCCTAAACTCCTGGTACGGAGATACATGAAGTCATCTTGGAATGTAAATGAAAAACCGCTGGCGTGACATACCCCGCAGAAAGCTACTGAAATAAGATCAATATGATACACATAGAAGGATCTCTATGTCTATCGTCTTCAACCTTGAGAAACACACTGGGGACACAGACATCAACCGTGGCTCAGGGTTCTAGCCTTTACCAAACCACCCACTAACTACTAGATACTGGGAAAGTCAATTTCCTCTAACTTAATTCTCTTATCGAAACAAACAATAGGGATGAGGTGGAGAAGCTTAGTTGACTTCTAGGGGTCTCCCTGGCTGTACATTCTTATCTAAGATTGTAGATATGATTTCTCTTGGTTTAGCCATTCTCAGACATACAACGAATATAGAAGGGTGTCTTTCAGGGAGGGGAGTTCAATTCATTTCAATATTTACTAAATAAGCACACCCTGCATGCCAGACTCCATGTTGAACACATACCAAACTTTAGTAGAGAGGAGAGGTTACAAAAAGGCTGGCTAAGGGCCGGCATTCCCAACGAGGCCCTTGAAAGACTGAAATGACTCAGGTTATATGGAAAATGAGGATGTGGGAGACAAGATATCCCAGATGGTGAGCATCCGGGAAATGAAATAAATTCTCCCACCCATCATGTCCCCTGTAGCAACACAGCAACCATCGTGTGTGCCTTGAACAAAGAGCAGGCCATCGCTGCTCTAGGACCCAGGGCTTTGCCAGAGCTTCAGGAAATAGAAGACTGGAGGTCAAGCAACAAATGAGCCTGGGCGGCACCAGGGGGAGAGGCGCCAGCTGGTTCACCTGAGACAACATGCACACAAATCCCCGAAAAGTTACTGACGGGGCTCTAGGAAACCAGGAGGGTCTATAAAGAGCACAGGTGCTCACCAAAACCTTGTGAGGCTGCCTGGAAAAGAGAATACACCTGCGGCAGGTATGGATGGGCTTTGCAGACTGAGGTTATGTAAGAATTCTTCCCATGCAAATGCAAACCACCCCCGTTAATGGTACATGGTATCTTCCGTTCATTCATCAACTTAATGTCTTTATGTAACATAATTTTGCCATAATAGCATTTGTTCTACATGCCAGATCATCCCGGAAATGCTGGCAAAGGGAGATTTTTCACCTGGCAGGGTTCTTTGAAATAAATTACTTCGGAGGATTCACGAACAATTAAATGGAAAAGAGGAGAAGCTTCACAAAATGAGTAAGGTCCAGTTCCCGCAGTCACGGACTTCAAAAGCTACCTGGGTGCACAGACATGCACTCAGCTATCGGCGTGCAAAGGCTGGGAGGGCAGAACAGGATAGCAAATGTTAAGAGCGTCATCAACCATAAATCACCATACACGTCACAGAGAAGGTGTGTCGGGGCTAAGGGCAGTGGCTGTCACAGCACAGTTCCTCATTCCGACCAACTTCCCTACGATAGAAAGGCCTAATTTTTCTCTCTGATCATTGGGGTAGCATCTAAACAGTGTTTCAGAAAATCATTATTCTAGGCAAGGCTATGTTTGTCACTCAGCTGCGCTCTGTCATTCTAGCCGAGCGTTCTGACACCGCTTCGACCCATTATATAACCTCCAGTTTCCCCCCATTTTCAGTGTCTCTTTGTTGTTTATGGCTCTGCTCTCCCACGGAACTTGTCTGAAAGGTCTGGGTGCTTTCAATCGGGCCTTATCAGAGATCACGGTTATTGGAACTCTCTGTATTTTACTGCTTCCATCTCATTAATGCCAGCCCTAATTTGTGGTCCAATCTAATACCACCCCCATAAGATCTGCATGAATACACACTGGATTTCAATCTGCCATTCAACAAGCATGAAGTCCTTTATGTTCATTATTAGCCAATCAAACAGCTCCGGTTTCCCTTCTCTGCATTTTTTTTCCATAGTGAAATCATTTTGTTATTATCCCAAAGCAGTTGCTTGGTAGGACATATTAGAAAAAAAACAATGACAATAGGCGCAGCCCTTCCTGCTCTCCCTTTTCTCCAGCAAATGCACCTGTTTTAACCTGTTACTGAAACCTTTAATTGAGACTCCAGTTCAAATGGAGTCGCCAATGTGTTTGTGAAAATCCTCCTTCCCCAAAATAGCTCCTACCCTGAGATATCTTGCAGTATATTATAAAATGGGCCTATTTTTTACCCTCTGAGAAGCAGAAGGACTGTTGAGATGAAAACGGATTCATGCTCCAGCAGAGAATGAAACCACGTTCCCAACCCAAGTGGACCGATGGACCCAATGCCACATGCGTCAAGGTGACCTCATTCCGATACCCGCCACGTTCTTTTCCTGAAAACTGGGGCCTGGGGTCATTCTCAGGGGATGCTCTTTCATTCCATTTACATGGCTAAATGACTTTCCTTTCACATCATTTCAACCCCATGCATCATTACCAGACGTACTCCATTCTGCTATAATGTTCTGTGTTTCCTGTTCCAACAAATGCCTTGTCCCTCCAGTTCCTCACGTAATTTTCTGTTCTGCAACAAATTTCACGTGCGAAATGGGTTCAAGTAGGTTTGGCTATTCATACTTTGAGATAAATTGAAACCAGGGTGAAAGTTAGTAAATAAAGGGAAACAATACTCAGCAGAGCATCTAGTTCGGCAGAAAGACCTAGCGAATTTCCAAAAGCGTCATTTTTTTTTCCTTTTTAATGATCAAAGACAGAAAATCTCAAAAGTGAGTATTTTCTCACACGATAAGGATCTGAGAACTATTTTTTTTCACCTCCTGCTGAGACCTGGTTTCACAGGTTGTGTCCCCAGGAAGCGAACTCTGAGAGGCTGATTTCGGTACAGAGGCATATTTGGGAGTGCCCTGGTTCAATACCCATGGAAGAAAAGGAAGGAAGCAGAACAGGGCGGAGGGAGAGGCTGGGCTGTGGAGCAGGTAGACAAGGTCTCAGCCAACCCCACAAAGAAGTCCGGAGCAAGAAAGGCCCTTCCGAGTTCTACCCCAGGCCCCGGGGCCAGGAGAAGGGGGAGGGGCACTTATATTTCAGCACCGCAGGATGACAGGGCTGTCCCCACTGTGTGTGTGACCTTGGGCGAGAAGGCGCTTTCTCCACCAGGTGGCAATTTCCCGAGAGAACATTAGCCAACAACCTTCTCAGTAGCTGGAGGACTAAGGCCTTTAACCCTCAAGCAGGGATCTGGGTGATGCTGCACAGCCTCCAAAGGGTAAGCCCTTACAATAGAAAATTTCTGATTAACCACCTTAAGCCGAAACAGGTGAAAGGAGGCGTATTTGCTTGTCCGAAAGCAGTGGCCTGAGGGGGAGGCGGCTAATCTAGTCTAGGAGGGGCCTGCTGAAATACTCTCCAGGGATGACCGCTGGCAGCGGCGGCGTCTTCCTGCTCTCCCTGCGCCTCCCCCAGCTCACCAGCATCAAACGGGAAGGAGCTCAGGCCCGCCTCTGGCACCCTGACTTCTGCGCCAGCCCCAGAGGCCCCTCTAGATCGCCTGGCTCAGGTGGGCGGGGGGCTTGTATCTGCAGGCCTTGCAGGGCTGGAACCCACGGAGAAAGAGTTCCTGACCAGCTACTCCCCCCAGGGCAGAGCAAGAGGAGCCGTCTTTCCGTGCAAGAACTACAGCAGCGCACGCTCAGAAAAGTTCAAGTCCCAAAGTTAAACCGGAAGGCAAATACTCGGAGGCATCTGGAACTGGCCACTCAGGAGCATTCTGTGGGAGCAGGGCCTAGTGCTGGGGGGCAAGAATCGAACTCTCTGTTCCTTCCCAGCCACTTTCCCCACCAGGGATGTCCTCTGTGGCTCAATCCCTAAGTAGTCTTCTACGAAGACCATCTATGTTGACTGACGCTGAGTATAGGACGAACAGAATCCTGCCTTTGAAACAATGTCATATCTGTAGCCAACAAATGATGGATGAAACACCCCAAGGTACAAAAAGGTTATGCATGCTCGCATTCAGAGTGAAGATTGTGTCACACACACGCACGTGTGTGACATAAATCACACCACCCACGGTAGGCAAAAAGATGCAATGGAAGCTCGGAAGCAAAAGATTTCCAAAAATCTATAATCATAGAGAAATCCAACTCCTCTTGTCACTTTTTGACATGTGCATGCAAGATGGTGGCCCAAACTTCCAGTCTCTGATCGTGAAGAAGGAATTCATTAAAGATAATCTAGTTAAGCTGCTGAATCCCAGATACATTTTGCCATTAGACATTCAGAGTAGAATCTTAACCTTTCATTAAGATTTGGTCACAGCGTTTCCCAGGAGGTATGGATGTCAGTGAAGTACAAGAAGTGTACCTTGACCTTCTTAAGAAAGGTATTCCATTTCCTCCCTCAGATGCTGAGGCTGAATCAGCAAGACAAAGAGACTGCTCAGGGCTCCTTGACTCCTCCTGCACCAGCCCTTCTTTTTGTAATTGTTCCCCGGAGCTCTACTATTCAACTGGTCCCAAACCGGATCAGGCAATTGCACAGCGAATCGGACACGGTGAAAATGAGTGTGCAGGTGTGGTCCGCCATACTGAAGCCGACCGAGGGTACTCCTGGGCCTGAAAACCATGAAGACGCAGAGCTACTGCAGAAACTGTGGATGGGTCAGCAGACGCAGGTCAGGATCGTGGATCGGCTCGTGGTAACAGAGAATAGAGATGTAACTGCTGAGCTAATTCAAGAGAAGGAGGATTTAAATAATGCTATCCTTGGATGACAGCTTTATTCGAAAACAACAAAGGATTTGGGAGCAATATAAGAACCAGAGGGAAGATGCCAGTAGCACCAGTGAACTTCCTGTCCCATCCTGTGATCTCCCAGCCCTCCAGTGCATGGGGCCACTCTGGGAGGGCTCAGCACCATGAATGCTCGGCTTTCAGACTTAAAGTTCTGCTGTAACAAACAACTGGAAACCTAGTCTTTATCCACAGATGGATTTGTTAGCCTTGATAAACACAGAAACACCCCTATTTACTCAAAGGACCAGGCGAAACCTCAACGGAAGTCCTACATCTGAGTTTTCCAGAACATTCAAATGCAGTGTTACTACTACAGCGAGTTAGTCTACAGACCATTCCAGAAACACCGTCCAGTCAGAGACTGTCGTCCTTGCCCCATAATCACTCAACAATGACAAAGAATGATCTCCAGCCACACAATTACTACGAGGTAATGGAGTTTGATCCCTTAGCTCCTGCTGTCACTACCGAAGCTATGTATAAAAAAAATTGATGTTTATCACCACAAAAGAGCTCTAAGTCATAGTGACTGTTGAAGTGAAAGTGGATAATGGGCACATTAGCTACATAAGAGGTGTCAATTCTCTAAAAGGTAGACCTTGGAGCGCCTGGATGGCTCAGTGGTTTAAGCATCTGCCTTTGGCTCAGGTCATGATCCTAGAGTCCCGGGATCGAGCCCTGCATTGGGCTCCCTGCTCAGCAGGGAGTTTGCTTCTCCCTCTGCTCTTCATCCCACTCGTGCATGCTTTCTCTCTCTCTCTCTCAAATAAATAAATCTTTTTTTTTTTTTAATTGTACAGCTTGGGAAGCTCTGAAGCTCAAAAGGCAAGACCTACCTGTGCATCAAAACCACGGTAGAACATTCCTCCTGTGCAGCAATGAAGTTAACAGAATAGTAACCATTCCAGAGAGACAGTAATGATTGCTGTTACTGTTAAGCACAGCGCCACCTTTATCTCAAGAGACCTTGGTTTAATGTACCCCTACTTAAAACTTCAGCAGAAGAAAAATTCACTGCACTAATGCCAACCAGTTTAGTTAGAGCATATTATGGTTCACAGGCCTTCCTACATTTAGAAGAGAAGACCTAGCACAGCTGTAAGAAGAGTAGATGAAGATTATTTTATTACAAAATAATAAGACCTATGGAGTGGCTCCATTTAACTAGCCACTAGTTAGTTAAATGTGAAAAAGTCAATTTGTACTTCTTAACATATGAACATAGGAGAAGGGAAGGAAAAACAAAATAAGATGAAAACAGAGAAGGAGGCAAACCATAAGAGACTTTTGACTACAGAGAACAAACAAACTGAGGGTTGCTAGAGGGGGTGGGGGGATGGGCTAAATGGGTGATGGGCATTAAGAAGGGCACTTGTTGGGATGGGCACCGGCTGTTACATATAAGTGATGAATCACTAAATCCTACTCCTGAAACCAACACTACACTATATGTTAACTAACTTCAACTTAACTAAAACCTTGGGGAAAAAAAACATCCATTTGTACTTCTTCGTATATAAATGTTCTTGTTTAATTACTTGTAAGAGCCTTGATGATTGTAGCTTAATCATATTTCAGGCACCCTGAAGAGGCCACCGGACTCTATACCAGGTTGCCTTTGATTATTTGTGATTTTGTTAGTCTTTATAATACCAAATGTTCCTTTCTCCCCGCTCTTCCTGCAATTTGATATTTCTATTTGGTACAAAGACAACCGGCAAACATCCAGAAAAAATTGTGTGTTTTTTTATGTCATAAATTACAATGACAAATTACCATTAAAACAAACAAAAAAAATGTAGTTTCAGCCCATGTTCATGAAGTACAAATTTCTATTACTCGTGGTGTAAAAGAAAGTGAAGAACTGGGTTCACGTCTCAGTTCAGCTGGTGCCTTAAAGCCACACTTGAACTTCCCGAGACTGCTTCTTGGCACAGGATGAGGCTCAGGGTACTAACTCCATCCTTCTCGAAGGGTTCTATAAGAGGCAACATTACAGACCACGGAGTGCTCTACAGATAGAGCTTCTAATATCTGGCACGGAGCAAGTGCTCAAAAGATCTCCGTGGAGCGGATAAAGGAAGGGGATTCGAATTCCTCGCATTCCAGCGGGAGGCTGCGGGCTTCCTTCCAGCGCACTGCCAGGCTGGGGCTCAGTCTAGCAGTTTGTGTCAGCGACAGGAGGGCTGAGTGTGAAGTGGCGGCACGCTCTCCGCCGCGACCAAACCGCACCGCAGAAAGACAAGAATTTTCTCTCCCCCGAGGTCATGGCTTTGCGCTTCCACACCGGGAGAGGTCTCCAGAAGCAACTGCTGTCATTGCCTGCTTGCGACTGAAAAATAGCTCTTTATCAATGATGCCTCGCCAGAAATGATCTGTGTGGTGGCACGCTCCACCGCTCGAGTGAGAGCTCTCCCTCCAAGCCGCCTGGTTTTCGGGGATCCCGGAAACATTGTCAGAGGAGGCGGATTCCGCGGTCCCCTCCTCACAGATCTAAAATCCAAAAAAGCTCTAGAAACCAAGTTTCTTCCCTACCCCATTTGGTGGTAAAACCTGACCTGAGCTGGTGACGCAGTTGCTTATGATCTGTATTTCACTTCGTAGAAATATGATGGCCTTTGATTATCGGGTGCTCCCGAGACCCCGCTGGTGGCCTTACACAGCATTCGGCGCATGCGCTGTAGGGCCCAGCCCGGACTCCGGGACGGGACTCCAGCAAATCTGTAAGATTTGTTAAAATCTATTAAGGACTTCCCGTGTATCAGAGACTATTCTAAATCCTTTGCACCTATTATCTGAATTAGTCTTCACATAATCTGACCATCTGTTCCATTTTACAAATGAGGAAACTGAGGCACGTGGCGGCTACAGGAACTGCCCACAGTCACATAGCAAGGAAGTCGTGGAGCTGGGGATGGAAACCAGGCAGCCTGACTCCAGAGTCTGCCTCCTCGCTTGGCAGCAAACCCATCTTGGCAAATCCTATAGGAGTCAGTCACAGGCAAAATGAGTTGCCCCTTAGGAGGCATATTCAAAATCTGTGGTGACTGTGGTATTCCGTAATTTCGACTTGTACCAATTAGGGTCCTCAGAGAAACAGAACCAGTAGGGTGTGGCTGTGTGTGTGTGTGTGTGTGTGTGTGTAGAGAAAGAGAGATTTTCAGGAGGCGGCTCACATATTTATGGAGGTTGGCAAATCCAAAATCCTGAAAGCTGTAGGGCAGGCTGGCAGGCTGGGGAGGAGCTGGTCTTCCAGCTTGAGTCCGAAGGCAGTCTGGAGGCAGAATTCCCTCTTCCTGGCGGGCCCTCTGTCTTTTTCTCTGAAGGCCTTCACCTGATTCCATGAGGCCCATTATGGAGGGTGACCTGTTTTACTCAAAGTTTACTGACTTAAATGTTAATTACCTCTAAAAAATATCTTCACAGGGGCTCCTGGGTGGCTCAGATGGTTAAGCGTCTGCCTTCGACTCAGGTCATGATCTCCAGGTCCTGGGATCGAGTCCCGAATCAGGCTCCCTCCTCAGCAGAGTCTCCTTCTCCTTTGTCCTCTGCCCTCTCCCCTGCTTGCATTCTCTCTTTCTCTCTCTCTCTCAAATGAATAAATAAAATCTTTAAAATAAATAAATCTATATTTATCATATATAAAAATAAAAAGTACCTTCACAGCAACATCTACAGTGGTATTTGACCGAATATTTGGCCCTAGCCAAGTTGACACATAATATTAACCATCATGTTGCTCTTAATACTATCCAGTCGGAACTGGGTTGGTTTATGCTTAACATTACCATTTTATGAGACTGGAAAATGAGCAATTTAGCAGATAATTCAATGTTGCCCCTGAAGAAAGAGATGCTTCTGATCGCAGGCCCCCTCTGACCCAGCTCTGTGCAGACAGGGTATGGCAGTTAATAAGAAACAAGTTGGGCCCCTCATTTTCACTGGAAAAGGCTGCCTCCTGCATCTACGGCATTGCATCTGTTAGTACCGCTCAGTTCACAAATGACAGAAATTCAACTTGCACCAGATTAAGCAAATAGAGGCTTATTATCAGGATGCTGGAACCAATGAAGATAAACTGAGCCTCTCCCTCCTCCAACGCTTAGAGTCAAGCAATTAGCAGACATTTCACCAATATCAAACAAAGGAAGGGGCAGCTAAGGAATGAGGCAGAAGTTTCTGGCCTCACACAGCCCCTGAATATGATGTTCAACCCCCAAGCCCTCCAGCCATCCACCAACCACTCCCCGCCCACCGGATGCGGAATCAGGGAGTCAAAAAAGTCCTACACTATAACTACTTTATTCTAAACCAGGACAGAAGTGAATTGAGGGTATATCTTTATATACGTCATCTTCCAACTGGCAGAAAACAGAAATGGCTCCTAAGAAAGGATGGATGATACAAGAGACACCCATGGCCCATTTTCTCTGCCAGAAATGAAGGCTTCAGGGCCCTTCAGTGACTCCAGGGCCTTCGGTGGGTGGCGAGGTGGTAAGTAATCTGGAGCGTAGGGATCCCAGCACATTGGAATATAATCTACCCTCAGTAGCTCGAGTGAATTCTCAGACCACATTTGACAAAATCAGATTATAGAGCAGAAGATGGGTCTTCCGATAAAGATTTCCCACAGCTTCAACCACGTTTTCCCCATTCCCAAGGGTACAAAAGAGAGAGGAAAAAAAAAACAGGGCTGAAAGAAAATTAAGTATCTAGCCTTCGAATAACTGGGAGTGGGAAATGATGGAGTTTCAGATCCAGTAGAAGAGGCAAGAGGAATTCATTCATGACGTATGAAGACAGATAAACATTTTGGAAAAGCTTCTCAGATGAAGGATAAAAAAGATGAAATGAGAGGACAAGACACCATTCAAACACAGGAAGCAAAAGAGAAGGAAGAAATGCAAGGGAAGAAGGAGGGAAGGGAGGGAGAGAGGATCCAGCAGGGGAGCCCAGGGACGTTTCCTAACCAGCTGCCCACATGGCAGGACCTGGGCTGGGTTTTCTCATTGCTCTGTCTCCCCTGGTTTCTACCCAACTTCTGGCCAGGATTCCCTCTGGTCTTGCCACCTGCAAGGCACCCAGCATCCCTCTGACCAATTCCTTTTCTGCTTACATGAACCAAAATTGAATTTCGTTGTCTAAAACCAAGAACCTAAAATGATACAGATGGTGAGCAATTAATCCACTTCAATAGAAAACTAAGATTAAGTAACTGAGGGAACCGGAGATACAAAACAGGTATAGATGTTACAAACTTTGCCAAGATATCATAAAATAATACAATGAAAACAGGAGGCAGGGGAGGAAAGTGGAAGTGAGAGTGCCAATTTCCTCAACCTTTCTTAGCAGGGAATTAAGAAATACTAATTAAAATGGAAATTTGTAGTTTTAAGAACCATAATGATTCATAATGTTTCTTGTAATCATTTCCTAAATCCTAGAGTGAAACTTCAGGGAATGCAGGTGAGGAAGCTTGGGTTGGGGATAACGGACTTTACCGAAAACCTCGCAGCTGCTTCCTTCAATCACAAATTCAGACACAAATGTGTCTACGAGGTGCCACGCGCGAGGCTGAGAGCCAGGCTAATCCTGGAGGATGACCTGACGGGTCGCTGCCTTCATCAGGTTGATGGCCTGGTGGGAGAACCAGGCTGAGACAAGTGGACAAAGAAATACATATGAAATTCTAACTGTGATAAATGTGTGAAGGAAAAGAACACACTTGACAGAGGGTGGACAAGACCCTCTTGGCCAAGGGAGGGCCACATTTAAAAAGAGACTTCAAAGTTGGGGAAAAAACAGCTTTACAAAGACGGAAGGGTAGATAATACCAGACAGAGGGGACCGCACGTACAGCAACCCCAAGGACGGTCTCTTAATCCGCTTGGGAGATGGTAACAAAAAGATCACAGACTGGAGGGCTTATAAATAATAGAAACTTACTTCTCACAGTTCTGGAGGCAGGGAATCCCAAGATCAAGGTGCCAGGGGAGTCAATGTCGAGCGAGCGCCCGTTGGCTGGTGCAGAAGGAAAGAGCTTGGCATGCTGGGGAAAACTGAGAGACGATGTAAGTAAAGGGAAAGGGCCGTGGAATGATGGTGATAAATACGGCGGGAGCCAAGCCGAACAGAGCTGGCTCACGTGCACGTGAGAGGGCATCCAGCTTTCATTCCAAGAGCAGTGGAAAATCTCGGAATAGTCTTCATCAGGGGAACGACAGGATGACTTGCATATTATAGCATCCGCGGTGCTGAAGCTGGAAAGCCTTCTGGTGGTCTGTGAGCACAGAATGGGGAAGACAGGTTAGAGCCGTGGGCCAGGGGAGAGCTGACGTCAGTTGCACTGGGTCGACGGCAGTGGAAACAGAGATGAAGACCTACTGGAACACCATTTTGGAAGTAAAGTACAAAATCTTGGGTGATGGATGAGATGTGAGAAGTAGGGGAGAGAGAGAGAAATCAAGAATGACTCCCAGGTTTCTGGGGTAGGCTACTGAGTGACAACGGTAGTAAATACAGTAAAAGCTTTGCAATACGCGTTTTGAGGAGGGACTCTTAAGAATCTCAGACATGTCACTCCTAAGACACTCGTAAAACATCCAAGCGGAGATGTCAGATATGCCACCACATCTGAAGCTCAGAAGATAGTCTGGGGCTGGAATCGCAGTCACACCGATGCTATTTAAAAACCTGGGAATGGAGAGGATCCTCCAAAAAGTGAGCGTGGAGAGCAAGGGGGACCTATGACCAATTCCCGAGACAATGTGGTGCTCCCAGGTAGAACAGAGGAGAAGGATCTAGGGAGTGAGATAAAAAACTAGAAGAGACTGGCGCCCCAGTGTGAAAGAGGAGGGCATTTTCAACTCTGTCGACTGCTGCTCCTAAGCCAAATAGAGTGAGGACTGAAGAGGGTCCATCCTACCGGGCAATCAATAAAAATGATAGCGGTATTTTTGGTGGAGATACGAAGACAAGAGCCTTCTCTTTTGAGAAGTCCGGCAATGATGAGAAGCAGAGAAATGGAGCAAGTACAAGAAAAAGACGGGGTCAAGGGAGGAGTCTGAGGATGCTGTGTGACCCAGCAGAAAGTAGGGAGAGGAAGGGAAGGGAAGAGGAGAAGGCACAAAGGTAACACGTGCAGGGAGGGCGTGACAGGAGAGAGGGCAGGGGGACGGACGCGGACACAGGAAGATCTACCTCCAGACGAGGTGATGGCAAGACAAAGGTGCTCCCATGTAACAGCTTCTATGTCCCAAGGAAGACAAGTTCATCAGATGCAAGCTAGTTGGGAGAAATGAGGAAGGGGAGGGAGGTCTGAAATACCAAGCAAGTCGTGAAATGGTCACCGGGAGAGTGGAAAGCAAGTCTGTTTTGAGGCTGAGGTGGAACGGCTACACAGACAATGTGGCAGTGCCCAGGGGCTCGGGGACCAGTTCAGGGAAGGCTCGAGCTTGGGGTCAAGGTCAGAACTTTGCCAGATAAACGGTACCAAAAAAATGAAAGAATCGAGGGAATTCAGGGTCCCTACACAACACTGATTGGAATGATCACGGCATCTGAGTGGGACCATGAGCGAAGAAAAGGCAAGAAGGAATATAAGATATAGACAAAGGAATCAGATCAGCACATCTCAGGTCTCAGCGACACAAAGAACTGTCACAGCAGGTAACCGGGCAAGACAACCACAAGCACAGCAGGTTTCAGGTGAAGAGAGTGATGAGTGGAACAGGAATTCTGGAAATGGTGGAGTGTTTGATGATGATTCGTGCTTACATGGACTGGAATGCTGATGAAAGCCACTGGCTCGGGTACTGGATGGGTCAACTCTTAAAAGTTGACGTCATCAATAATGTCAAGCATTGGCATGACCAGAAAGCTCTCTGGCCATGGACAAGCCTCCAGGGAGTGAGCGGGAGTGAAGGAACAAAGATTAAAGGGCAAGCTCTTTAGCACCTGATCCCGTGTCCTCTCTTATTCCCCCAACTCTTTCCTCATTTGGCTCCTGCTAGCCTGGAATCCACTTGCCTTTTCCTACTGAGGAAATAAGCTTGAAGAGATAAGGAGGTAGTGGGATAAAGGAAAACACAGGATGGAAATGTCAACCTTGACTCTGTATGGCGGGGGAGAGGGCAGAAAAATCAAGTTACTGATCAGGAACAGTCTAGACAATTTTTGCTCCCTTGGGAGACTCCTCATTCTGGGTCACAGCAACTCCATTCGGGATGAAGAGACTGCCCACAAAAGACGGTGAGATGGGAGTGCCCTGCCTGGGAGGAAGAAAGGAAAACAAGGATAGTAAGAGGGGAGCGGAGGAAATACACAGGAAATCAGCCCCTATTATGTGCCAGACTTGTGTAAGGCTCTGCAGGTTGCACACTGCACAAAGGCATCACATTCAAAGTGCAGATACCATAAATTTATATATTCTGAAAATTTTCTGGCAGGTAGTATTATTACGGAGTGAACTGTGTCCCCTCCAAATGCGTATGTTGAAGCTCTATGTCCAAGTAGAGTCACAGTGGGGGCTAGGGCTTCAACACACGCATTTGAGGGGGGCAAGATTAGAGTAAAATGAAATCATTATGGTGGCCCCTAATCCATAGGACTGGGGTTCTTACAAGAGGAGGAAGAGACACCACTGACGTGTGCACAGAGAAAAAGCCAGGTGAGGACAGGGAGAAGGTGGCCATCTGCAAGCCAGGAAGAGAGGCCTCAGGAGAAACCAACCCTGCCCCCACCTTGATCTTGGCCTTCCAGAGTCGTGGACTATGAGAAGTCAATTTCTGTTATTTAAGCCACCCAGCTTGTGGCGTTTTGTTTGGCAGCTCTAGCAAGCTAATACAAACAGCAAAGTGTTCTTTGTCCTCATCATCAGTATATTAGGAAAATTCTCGAATAGGTAGAAGTGAAACCATTTGAGGAAGGGGTTGATGTTTTGTAATTTACAGGAAAATGCCATGTTGGCCAGCAGCGACCCTCAGAGTCACAATGCCAGATGGTTTCTTTCGTGTAACTTCATTTAATCCACGTACAACTTTATAAAATAAAAGAGTATTAAGATGAAGAAAAAGAAGCTCAGAGAATTTCAGTCACTTGATCAAATTCAACCACACACTGATGAGAAGCTGAAATCTGTATCCAAATAAGCCTATTCCAAAACTCACATTTCATGATCCATCACACTGCCTCCAATGTAAGTTCTAGTATTAAAAAAATAAATAAATAAATAAGCTAATATCAATGGTATCTTTACTCTGCCTCAGCGATTCTGCTAGACGCTTTGGCCTACAACAGTGAAGTAGGTCTTACTGACACCATGTCAGAGATGAAGAAACTGAAGCCCAGAGAGGTTAAGTGACTTGCCCAAGGCCACACAGCTTAGCAAGTTGCAACTCGTCTGTTTACTGCCCCTCTCTCGCCCTCTTCACCTCATGCTCCACCACTGAATGCTCCCTCTTTCCATACGCAGCTTTTTCCAGGTGATCCATAAACACAAGAGAGCCCTTCTCCTGTTTGACACATTCTTTATATCCTTTTAGTACAATCTACATTATCAAAAGTCATCTACAAAGTAAATAAGGTAGTGATTGTCCAACAATGCATTTGCTCCCCCAAAATAAATAGATGAAGATCATGTTAGAATTAAACAGCAGTTGCATTCATTGCATAAATTTCTAGCTCTTCTTCTTGATGCATATAGTTTTTCTTTGGCTGACTTGGATGAATTTTACCCTAAAGATTAATCTGGCTCTCTATAAAGAGCATAAGAATTAATATTCAGCCAAGATAGGAATCTTTTTTCATTTTCATTTTAGTGGAAATCAATCTGTTAAGATATTGTTGAGCGCAATTTGTTACTTATTCACTCCCACTTTTCTGCTCAAGTCGGGGTGCTTGGAAATGTCTATATAAACACTTTTTGTCAATACTACCAAGATTTATAGGGCCAAGTTACTGTAACTGTTATCTCTGAGAGCACTATGAATTACACTATATGATGTTAGATTTTATTGAACTTATGTAATAGAGAAGTGATCAATTAAAAAAAACTCACAATGATTTTTGCTTCCAGCAGGCGGTATGTAGAAATGACTTCTGGATAGAAGAGATACAACCAAAAAACTGGACGTGGACCTCTTCATGTTCCCCAGGCTGGCTTGGAGGCCTTCTCCTGTCTTCCTTAACACATTTCCTACGGGTCGCTAAGCAGAATGCTGCACTTACGATACCATTTAGCTGGATCCTGAGAGTTGGGATTTACGCAGGTGATTCTCTGTGTGTCTCTCTACCTGTCTGGCTGTCTCTCTCCTACAGTTCCCATAACAAAGTGCCACAGAAATAGCTTCCACAACAATAGTGTACCAGCTCACAGTTCTAGAGGCTAGAAGGGGGAAATTAAGCTGGTGCCAGGACCATGGACCCTCTGAAGGTGCTGGGGAAGAACCCACCCCTGCCTCTCTCCCAGCTTCTAGAGGTTTACGGCAATCTTGGCATCCCCCGGGTTATAAATACACCACGTAAACCCTGCCGTCAGGCTCATATGGCTTCTCCCTGTTCGCCTGTGTCCCCATTTTCCTTTGCTATAAAGACACCCATCTCGTTGTATTAGGGCCCCACTCCACTTCAGTGTGACCTCATCTGAACGAATTACATCTGCGAACAGCTTATTTCCAACTAAGTCACGTTCTGAGGCACTAGGGGTTAGGACTTCAACACACGCATTTTGGGTAACACAGTCCAACCCATTATACTCCTACTCACTCAATATGTAAGCAGGTTCTACTACCTTCCTTGTTATAAATGAAACTAAAAACTATTAATAATAATATCTACCATGACCTTAATTCTTTCTTCCCTTCCTTGCCCAAAGAGTAATCTCTCTATTTCTCCATCCACATAACTCTCGAACCCACTTTACTCTGGCCTGGCACCAAACATTCTCAACCATGTCACCAGTAATCACCTACCTTTTAAATCATCTTGGCTTTTTTTTTATATATATCTTATTTTAAAGCAGGCTAAATTTCCAGCATGGAGCTCAACACACAGCTTGAACTCACAACCCTGAGATCAAGAGTCAGATGCTTAACTGGCTGAGCCACCCAGGGACCCTTAAATTATCTTACTTTTTAAATCCTGGTCCTGCTAAACCTCCCTGTGGCTTTTGGAACTGTGAATCCCGTCATCCTGCATCCCATCAAGGATGCAGGAGAACTGCATCCTTTCTTAGTGTCAACATTACGATCTTGAGATTTTCCTCTTTCCTGTTCCCAGGAGCCCCCTGCTGCCTCTTCCAGAAACATCCTGGGAATTCTGTTCATACGCCACCTGTCGTCCATCCTTGCTCCCATCATCACCTACCTCTTGTCCACTGATGGCCCCAGCCCTGCCATCTAGCACACAGCACCCCTCTGAGTTCTAGGACATCCCCAAGGACTTTACTCTCCACCTCCTTCTGTGTGTCCCAAGTCACCTAAAATTCAACATACCTCAAATGGAAATCCCCCTCCTCCCGTGACCTACACTGAAGAAGGGCACGTCCACTGAGCCCAATGCCCTGGTCAGACATCTGGGAGTTGACCTGCCTCTTGTTACCCCAAAACAGAAATTCACATAGAATTCCAGCACACCTTTCCAAAGAAGGCCCCGGCAATGTGATGCACAATTCAGAACAGAGTTGAAAGCAGACCCCTGAGTAGTCTGAAATTTGGGTCGTTCTCACGAGGACACACGATAAACTTGAGCTGCTCAAGGCCACTCAGTGGAGTACGTGGCATTGTTGTACCTGCTTTTTGGGAACCTACTCCTCCATACGGCACTCCCACCCCGCCCCCACTGCCGGCTCCTGCACCCCCGTGCACCCTACCTGGGCTCTGGGGCCGCCTCCTCCCCTGGACCCACCTCACACAGTGCCCAGGGCCATCATCCCTTCAGGAACCCACAAAAATGTTTTAATTGACGTTCTTTTCAAGCCAGAAGAAAAAAAAATGAATATAATCCGCCAGCATGTATTACATTCATTTATGCCAATGCAATCAAAGTATGATTTCACATTATTTTATGGAGGAAGGAGCCCACAAAGCAAAAGTCCTCAGAGGACAAAGCGGCCTGGTTGGGTCTGCCTTCCTTCTCGGACTACCTTGCCAAGGGCCCTTCTTTTAGCTAAAAAGGAAAAGATAGATGTATTAATCCACACTGAAGCCCAAAAGCTTGGTAATTCACTGGGTAGCCATCCAAGGAAGATTTGCTTCAAACTTGTCCGAATCCAAAGAGAAGGAAACTTTTCTTAATGTTTAATGCTTCTTTTTCTTTTAAGTGTAGGGGAACTATATAAGCTTTGTAGGAATTTCAGAGAATTCACAAAAGTTTAAAGATAGAAATAAAATCATCTATAATACCAGAAATAATCACTATTAACAAGTTGATGTATTTTCTCTTGGTATCCACGCGTGTGTATATATATTTGGTCTTAATCAAGCGGAATTCTTTTTTTTTACTTATAATTTTGTCATAAGCAATTTCCTATAGCATTAAATATTTATGATTTTTAATGCTGTAATATGTTTATACAAACGTTTTTGTCCACATTCCTAATTATTTCCTTAAGATAAATACTTTAAGTGAGATTACTGCATCTAATGCGTTTTTAAAGTTTTCTAATGCACATTGTCAATTTTTTTTTTTTTTTACCAGAAGTGTTATATAACCTTCTCATCCTTGGTGCAAATTTCCCTGTACCCTAAGTGAGAATGGATATTATGCTTTATAATCTCTAAGAATCTGATATGCAAAAATTGGAACTTCTTTGATTCAAAATGCATAACTTGATTACTTGTGACATTAAAAGTATTTTTTAAAACACTAAAGAGTTGTTTCTTCAGTGAAATTTTGTTCATAAACTTACATTATGACATTGGGGTGATGATCTTTTGTACTTATAAGAGCTTACTACATGATAAAGATGTTAACTTTTATATGGTTGTACATTTTGGTCCAAGTTTCTATACTTTCCAATTGGGTATTATATTTTTAATCATATAGAAGTTCTTAATTCAAACATAATAAAGTTGATCAGCTGTGCTTATTTCTGGCCTTTTGCCATCACAAGTTATTTATTTTCATTCTAACGTTTTATGGAGTTTTTCTTTATATTAAAATCTTCTCCAAACTGAATGTATTTTGATGTAAGCAGTGAGAAAACACACTGTCATTCTTTTTTCCTAAGGAATTAGAAAATTATTCAAAAATTATTTTCTGGGGGCATCTGGGTGGCTTAGTGGTTAAAGCCTCAGCCTTCAGCTCGGGTCATGATCTCAGGGTCTTGGGATCAAGCCCCGCATCGGGCTCTCTGCTCAATGGGGAGCCTGCTTCTCCCTCTCTCTCTGCCTGCTTCTCTGCCTACTTGTGATCTCTCTCTCTCTCTGTCAAATAAATAAATAAAGTCTTAAAAAAATTATTTTCTGGGGCGCCTGTGTGGCGCAGTTGGTTGAGCGACTGCCTTCGGCTCAGGTCATGATCCCGGAGTCCCGAGATCGAGTCCCACATCGGGCTCCCAGCTCCATGGGGAGTCCGCTTCTCACTCTGACCTTCTCCCTTCTCATGCTCTCTCTCATTCTCTCTCTTTCCAAATAAATAAATAAATAAATAAATAAATAATTTTCTGAATAAAATCCATCCAGTTACTCCCTGATTCTGTTTTCCTTTATTAAATCAGAAGAGAGTCTGCTTCTTGACCTTCTCATCTGATTTGTCGTCTACTGCCTCATTCCTGGCCAAGCACTGTTTCCATATTTGTAAACTTGCAATGTTAACATTGCAAGTCCCCTGGGTTGGGACTCCATTTTTTGATCCTGCTTTTTGAAATCTTGTTGATTACTCTCGTACATTTTTCTTTCAGATGAAGGGAGAGCAACAGAGTGATGAAGGGAGACAGAGAGAGAACGAGAAGGTAGAGAGAGGGCACAGAAGATGATCCAAGGTTATTTTAGTTGCTCTTCAGCCTAATGGACTCCCGCTGAAGAGATTCCATTTCCATCAACATTCAATGAATACATTGTGACCTGGGTACAGTCCCATAAATTATGTCAGTCTGTCCCTCTTTAGTGCCAATATCTAACTTTTATCAATTTCATTTTTTTTAACACTTTAAGATCCAAAGACTATAGACAAGGGTTTCATATCTTTGGGACTAAGAAATAAAGTGATTAGAGCAGTGAACATCCTAATGATCGATAGTCCACGATTTCTTAATTCCTTGCGGAGGAAGACTTGGTCAAACATTATCTCTGTAGCAGGGATTCCCATCCCAGGACGTACTTTGCTGACAAGCACCATTAATATTATTTCATGGATATCAAAGTTCTGAGGTCTCATCATGTCATGTTTTAGAAGGTCTACTTCAGATGGTAAATACCCATCCCCCCCCCAACCACAACAATGCTAATAAGTTTAAGTACTATAACCCAGAGCATTAGGAACAGTTTCTATGTGGTCACCAGATGATGGGACTCAAGGAAAGATAGGTTTACAGAGAAGGTGCACAGGATGTCAAATTTCTCCCTTCACCACCTAGATGTGGACTCCATCTTGAACATTCCAGATAAACTGCCTCTCCCATCCTGGCAGTTGGCTCTGTGTAGCAGCAAAAGGGCCAGCCTCGTGGCCAACAGATCCACCACCACCCCCCCCAAACTCACTGCTTCTACTCCTTTGATTTATGATCCCAAGCCGATCACTTTACTTTCTGTGATTCCATTTCCTTATCTACAAAATGGATAAAATAACGCCAAGTTTTGGGTTGATGTGGGGATGGAAGGGGTTGATGCATGCAAAAATACTCCACATGGAGCCTGGCAGGGGCCAGGCTCCCTATAAATTATGACATATTTTACTGGGGTCTTGAGGTTTAAAGGATTTATGTCTTTTTAAATCAAGCATATTAAATCATAGACCCTAGAACATTGTTGTCACTCAATAAATGTCAGGCAACAAGTTAACAAGGAAGTATCACTTCACCATAATGAATTTAAAAATTCCTGAAAACTTCTTACAATATCAATTTTTTTCAAATTCAAACACTATATATATTTTCCTATTTGCCAATGTAATACAAAGGAAAAGAAGAAAAAATAACCAATTCTATTACATATGATATTAATTTACAGTGCATGTTTTTAAACCTCAGTTTTGCACTATTCGCCACCTTGACTACACATGTTCCTAAAGACGGATGTGAACAATCCACCCATTTTGAACATACTTCTATTTCCACACAACTACAGGGTACTATAAATTCTCTAAACCATCCTTACTTTTGGGGCACCTGACAGGCTCAGTCAGTAGAACATGCGACTCTTGAGCCTGGGGTCATGAGTTCAAGTCCCATGTAGGGCATGGTGTCTACTAAAATAATAATAATAATAATAATAAACAAAATAATCCCCACTTTTAATCTTTCCATTTTCCTTTGTAATAAATACAAAGGAACAATACACTTGGCTCAAAAACAGACGGTCTAGCTGAGACGAAGATTAACCACCTCTTGTCTTCATAGTAGTTTCCTTCTTTGCCTTAATGGAGTAAAATTTATGAGATATTCATTTCCTGTGACTTTAATTTTTCCACTTGCCACTTGTTTTTATAAATATCACAGGCAACATAAAACAATAATTTTCAGAAATTTAAAAAAATATATCTATCCAGAAGCACCTGGCTGGCTTAGTCAGTACAGCATGTGACTTGATCTCAGGGTTGTGAGTTCAAGCCCCATGTTGGGTATAAAGAGTCCTTAAAAAATACAATAAAATCGGGGTGCCTGGGTGGCTCAGTCACTTAAGCGTCTGCCTTCAGCTCAGGTCGTGATCCCAGGGTCCTGGGATAGAACCCTGCATCCCAGCTCCTTGCTCAGTGGGGAACATGTTTTTCCCTCTGCCCCGCCCTCCCATTCCTGTTCTCTCTCTCACTCTCTCCCTGTCTCTCTCTCAAATAAAATCTTTAAAAAAAAATACAATAAAATCTTTTAAAAAATAAAAATAAAATAAAGGAGCGCCTGGGTGGCTCAATCAGTTAAGTGTCTGTCTTTGGCTCAGGTCATGATCCCAGGGTCCTGGGACCAAGCCCCAGTTCGAGCTCTCTGCTCAGCAGGGAAGCTGCTTCTCTCTCTCTCTCTCTGTCTGCTGCTTCCCCTGCTTGTGCTCTCTCTCTCTGTCAAATAAATACATAAAATCTTTAAAAATATATTAATTTAAAATTAAAAATTAAAAAAAATTTTTAATCTATCCAGAAGCCAAATATGTAAAATAGGTCACGGCGAAGTTGGCCCCATGAAAGGAGGTAGGAGATCTAGAGCCCTTCCAGGAACAACTATTCCCAGCCCAACAACAAAGGTCTCTGCCACCCCCAAAGTCTCTTGAATAAAACCCAAGTCAGATCATGGCACTAATGATGTTCAAGACCCTCCAATGACTGCCACTCACACAGAGAAAACCCAGTCTACACCTTGCCCAGCTTGCTCTGGTCTCTGACCACCACTCAGTCTTTTATGTCCTACACATTTTCCTTCTCTGCTCAAGCCGCATCCCAATCCACACCGCCATCTTGATGCCCCACTCTACCGCTGCTGTCCTTACTATTCCTTGAACAAGCCAAACATACTCGTTTCACAGCTCCTTCACATTTACCATTCCCTCAATGTAGGATGCTACAAAACCACGCGGTCCCTTCCCTTCTTTCTTTCAGATCTTTGCTCAGATGTTATCCGTTCAGAGAGGTCTTGCTGGCTGCCCTGTGCAAGCCGGTACGCCCCCACCCACCTCACTCTCTATCTGCTGTCATTTTTCCTTCTTGGCACTTATAATAATAACACGTTCCTCTATTTGGGTACGTACTTTTTTTGTTTTTTTTTCCTCCCCAAATATGTTTATTTTAATTTTTCAGTGTTACAAGATTGATTGTTCATGCACCACACCCAGTGCTCCAGGCAGTACTGGGTACGAACTTTTTTATGGGCTGTGTCTCTCAATTAAATGTGAGCCCACTAGGGTAAGAAATTCATTCGCTTCGCCACCAGTTCACGAAACAGCACCCGACACACGGGAGGTGCTCAGGAAACAGGTGCTGACTGAATGAATGGCTGACATGCTTACGCACAGGTCATGAGGCAGCTCTAAACCTCTCCAGTGGGCCATTCAAGACTCTCCCAAGCCAGGATGGGAACACTGTCAAAGTCTGCATCAACAAGGGACACGGGCTGTGCCACATGCACAGCACCCCAAAGTACCAGTTGTTTTGACAGCCATATTTTGTGTCTTGGGCTTAGATTCAGAAGAAACAGAGATGGGTTTGTGAATAGTAGAAAAGAGTCCCCTGAACGCAGACTATTTCCTCACAAGCCGGTGCTCCATGATGTGTCAACGATGAACGAGGTCCCGAGGTCTCCACACAAAGGGATCCCTGGCTTCTTGCTTTTACCCACTCCCTGCCAGAAAAATCATGTCTGTTTCCAAAAACCATTTGTCCCCACCTACAGGGCATTAACTGTGCTTCTTGTCAAGCCATATCACCAAGGCCTAATGCCCAAGGCCTCAATACTGAAATCCTTGTTGTACTTCCGTAGGCCTGGCTTCTTTCTTCAACTGCGCCTTGGGATCCGGGAGTTTCCCTTAAATGTGCTCTCGGGGGCCTTCCATGGCCTGGCCCCGCCTTCCAAAGCACCCCGCTGATGACTACTCTGAAGACACACCTAGAAACCATGAAACTCCGTGGCTTAAGCACAGGACTAGCTTCGGGAATGATTTAAATAAACAAAATTGAACCCCCAAAATCGCTCAACCAAAGATTCCTGGTATTCTCATTGACATCCACTTAACACTGGTATTATCGGGGTAGAGGCAGATGCCAAGAAATGTGGCCCAAATCACAGGGAATGCGATGGGTTGTTCTGGACATTACTACAACCCATGTTTAAACTGGAGTTAACGTGCCACAGTCAACCATTTTATAATGGACAAATTAAAATTTTATGTATGTGCAGATCCCTGAAACCTTGATCTTGAGAAATTTGGGGGGTTTTGCCCCCTCTGCTGGGACATTCTTCTCTTTACTCCTAAATTCCCCCACTTCACATCTCGGCTTCCCTCACTACTAGTCCCTTGGAGAGGCTGTCCCTGACTCCCTTCCCACACCCCTGCAGGCCGCTCCACTGCCCCCTCTCATATGGTCTCCGAAAACGTGGGCTTTTCCTTTAATGCTCTTAACGCACCTGTAGTCAACAAGCATTTACCTGTTTAATAACTGCCTCTCTTACCAGACTCCAAGTGAGCAATTGGTGGGCAGAAGTCATATTCATATTGTTCACTGTTGTGTCCCCACCAGGCAACGTGGACTAAGTGCTTGGTGGGCCTGGGGAACAAAGAAATGAAGGAATGGAACACAATCTGAGCTATGTGCTGAAATGACTATGGGTACTTACCACAGTCCTGCTTTATTAAAGCAACAAGTTCCCCTACGCAAAATATATATATATATATATATATATATATATATATATATATTTTAAAAAGGCATAACGATCCTTGGAGCAAGATGTGGATCATTTTTTCAAGGCTCCCATTCCTAAACCTCCCTAATGAGATCATTCAAATCCTTTCAGGTACACCTACAGGGTCAGGAAGCTCGTGGAATCTTGGACTTGAGTTCTGATCAAAACTTGACCTTAAAATTTCTTGAAACGGGGCACCTGGGTGGCTCAGTGGGTTAAAGCCTCAGCCTTCAGCTCGGGTCATGATCTCAGGGTCCTGGTATCGAGCCCCGCATCGGGCTCTCTGCTCAGCAGGGAGCCTGCTTCCCCCTCTCTCTCTGCTTGCCTCTCTGCCTACTTGTGATCTCTCTCTCTCTCTCTGTCAAATAAATAAATAAAATATGTTTTAAAAAAAAATTTCTTGAAACATTAGTAGGAATGGTAGAAGTCAGGTCGACCATCATTCCGAAGCTTCAAGCAGACATTAAGCAAACAGAAGCCAGAAAGACAAACCCAGGCAGTGCTTTTCAGTGCCCAAGGAAGCAGCGTCCTTGGCACGGGGTCATTCCCCCACTTCTCAGAGGTGAGGACTCCCTGGGCGCCCTGAGAACTAGAGGCCGTCAGAGCCTCGGGAGGGAGCAGTCCAGGGAGACCCCACCGCCACTGACGAAGGAGAAGAGTCCTCTGAGCGGTGTCTTTGTCACTGCATATCAACTAAGAAAAGCCAGCGCAAGAGCAAAAGTGTGATGGACAGCAAATGTTGTCTATGTCTGATCTCTCTGGGCCTCCCCTTTGAGGACGCTAAGCAATACTCACTAGGTGGGGTGTTTTCAGGGCAAGAGACTCCACAGAATGAGAGGAAGAGCAGAAAATCTAAATTGATGCTGCTATGACTTCATTTGGATCTGCAGGGTGCTGTGCTTGGTACCCTCTGGGTAATACCATTGCATTGGGGCATAAGGAGAAGGCAAAGAGAAGAAAGTTCAGAGCATTATGCATAGGAAGTGAGGGGATCCTGGCATTTAAAAAAAAAAATGCCCTCCTTGGAGAGAGAGACAGCATCAGAATCACCGCCATGGGCTGCAAATGTTACAAAGGAGAAGGAACTGATGGGTGAACGCCAAGGCAGCAAGCAGACACAGCATGACAATGATGCCCAGAATGTCAAAAGCTTGGAAGTTTTCCTAATCCTTGTTTAATCTCCATGGGAGATCTTTTTTTTTTTTTAATAGAAATGCATCTTTAATTTCATAATGAAAATCAAGAGGCAAATAGATTTGAGTTTATCGCCAAGTTACAAAAAGGTATCTATTCCATTAGTGAGTGGACATCGTACTTATAAAAAGAAGGGAGTTCCAGATGATGAGCGTTCAGCCTCTGAGGAAACTGCCTTTAGTTCCTTCACTCAACAAATATTTAGTGAGCCAGGCACTGTTACAGGGGCCGGGAATGTTGCAGTAAACGAAACCCTCTGCCTTCACGGGGTCTGCTTCTCAGTGAGGAGAGGTAGACCATGAACAAAGGAAGTAAGCAGAAAAAGTATGAGTTCTAAAGACTTGGGAGAGAGAACAGAGAAGAGGCTGGTGAGCATCAGGGCCCGGCAGGGCCTGTCTCACGAGAAGGTTGTGGTCTCACTCGGGGCACACTTAGCCATCCTGGGAATCTGACCACAGACCTGGGGAAGCTGACGCGGCAGGTCCTGAGGGTAGGGGCGGGGAGGGGAAGTTCCAGGCAGAGGGAAGAGCAAGCAGAAAGACCCCGAAATGGGGGCAGCTCCGCAAGTGTCCCAGAAACAGCAAGGCTGGTGTGGACAGAGTGTGCTGCTTGGTGGGGGCGCGAGCAGAGGCGTGGGGCGGGAGGGGCAGAAGGCCTGTGCAGGCCCACTGTGGGCTTTGTTGGGAGGGAGAGGGGAAAGCACGGCAGATCTGAGCAAAGCAATGACATGACCCGACCTCCCTTTAAAAAGCATCACTCCAGGGGCGCCTGAGGGGCTCAGATGGTTAACCATCTGCCTTCAGCACGGGTCATGATCTCCAGGTCCTGGGATCGAGCCCCATGTTGGGCTCCCAGCCAGCCGGGAGTCTGCTTCTCCCTCTCCCTCTCCCCCTGCTTGTGTTCTGTCTCTCTCCCTCTCAAATGAATAAATAAAATCTTTTTTAAAAATACTAAAAAGATAAATAAATAAAAAGCATTCCTCTGGCAGCAGCATTTCAAGTATTAGGCATCTTTGACCCAATGCCCCCCACCCCAAAGACTAAGACTTAAGCTTCAAGAGATCCTACCCACCCACCAACTCAACTCCAATATGCCCACCGAGATATTTAAAACTGGGCTGAGAGGTCATTTGGCAAAAATGCAGAAAACAGCAATCCTGTCCTTTAAACCTGGCACAGAGAGGCCCAGGGCAGTATAAGAGGGAACACAGCTGCCTCTCGCAACAACTTGGGCCATATACATGCCCACGTCACAGCTCCTGGGCCACACTGCAGATGTGGGGTACCATGGCTGAAGAGAACATGAGGAGAGTGGAAAAGGAAGAAACCAAAGACTGTATCTGTCCCACGACTTCAATTCAGTCTTGAGGAAAGAACCACCTGCTTTGATGTAGGCAGGCAGGGTCCAAAGACACAGAGGGGGTCCCGCAGGACCAGTCAAGAGAGTCCTTGGCTTCGTGTAGCATAGAAATCAAATCCAAGCCAAGAGGAAGTAAAGCAGAGTTTATTGAATGGCATTACGTGAAAGATTATAGCAGATCGAGTGTCTGAGAGACTCAGAAAGGAAAGGAGAGTAAGTCTTACCATTGCTTGGGGTTAGGGGTTTATATCAGAAAGGGGTCCGTGGTACGTGTTTCTTCAGGAATCCAGAGTAGGCGATCAAAGGAGGGTGACACATAAATAATAAGTGTTATTTCATAAATCATTGCAAGTAGGGGGTATTGGTGCCAGTGCTGGCCGAGGTTTGTTCGAAGCTAATGTCTAGGACCACATTTGGGACCCAGTTCTTCTTAGATGTCATCAAGGCTTTGGGGGCCAAGGACAAAAGTCAGAGAATGATTCACCTTCTTGCTTCCCCGTTGGGGTGGGAACACAGCTTCTTTAGTTTACTGAGATGCAAGGGAAAGTACAGAACATGGGTAAGTGGCGCCTAGCAGGAAAACAGCAGAGACGGAGTCTTTCTAAAAAATGGAGACCCTTCAGTTTCCCTATCTCAGTTTGACGGTGATCTTTGGTCCTAGAGATTCTAGGATCATCATGGTTTCACACATGGTCTCCCACAGGCCCCATAAACCATTAAAATGCCCCTGGAGAACTTCCCACAAAGCCGCAAACAGAAAACATCAGGGGTCCCTGTTGCAGAGAGAAGAGAGGAAGGCTGGAGGAAAGGGGCTCCCCCAGGGGAACTACGTCTCAGGAGTGAGGAGGAGGAGGGCAAGGGGAGGTTCAGGACGCACGTGGTGGCTGAGTCCTCGCCTGGGACCATTACTCACTGCTCTGCTCCTGGGTTGGTTATCCTGATTTAATGAGATGATGGCCATATACCAGGGCACTCAGAGAGGCCAATCCTCTTCCCTCTCCCCAGTCATCTTATCACCTTTCTAGGCGAGGAAGGAGGGGAAAAGCAGGCAGGCTTTAGACAAGTTGCCTGATGGGATTCCATTCCCACTCAACATGCACGCAAACACACAGGCACAAACTGAAACAGAACATCCGGAAGAATGTACGTCAAGTGTTGGCAGTCATCTCCGGGCGGCGGTAAGACGGGCAGGACTTTTGTTGTTCATCTGCATTTTTTCCTTTTCCACAACGAACGTGGATTACTCATATTTTTCTGCAAGCAGGGAAGGGCATATTATATAGTAGAAAGGCTTCCAACACAAATGGTTCATGTGAAAAAGGAAGTCTCTGACACACACGAAGCTAATGTAACATCGTGGGTCAACTACTCTCAAATTAAAAAAAAAAATTTTTTTTTTAAAGAAAAGAAAAAGTCAGTCTCTAAAAAGCAAATGTTTCGTCTCTGAACTCCATCCTCAGGGGGCAGACCTGAAAGCAGCTCCTGAATCAGTGGTCCATGAAGCCCGGTCTGGGCTCTGGGATACACGACCAGCTCATCATGCCCCCAGGATGGCACAGACACGAGGCATCGGAGTGACTTCCAGGTCTCCTCAAAGAAATGTGCCCCATCCCTCCTCTTGTTTAGATTTAAGGTCGCCAGTAGAGCCACTGCACACCAAGTGACTGCATTTTGGAGGGGACTCACTACGGGAGAAAGAATTCCTTGCTATCCCTGTCCAGCAGGATACAGAAAAGGCTGAGGACGGTGATTGCCGCGTTTTGGTTTCCCTCTTCCTTTTTTACGAACTGGGAGCTTTTAAGGGCACCTATCCCTTTAGCTCCGTTCTTCTACACTGGGTATTCTGGAGACTGTTAGTCGTAGGTTGCCAGACCAGAAAGAGCCATGCTTGAACCTGACGCAGAGGAAAAGGGATTACGCAGAAGTACTACCCTCGGAGCTGGATGTAAGAACTGGCTGTGACATTAGGTTGCTTCTCTTGATAGGGAATCTGCGAGTGTATTTCGATTGAACACGAGAGAGTTACGATAAACAAAGGCCTTCCTGTGATTTTACAATATGCACGTCACAGGATTGACTGTGCTGGACTCCAGGGACAGAGCTCTCATCCCTCTCCTCCTCCTGAGAACACACACTGAGGCTGAGGGTGGCTGTAGGCTCGCTCCACCGGGCCGATGGGGCATCTTCAGTGGGGACAAATGAGGACAACTGACAGAGACATGCAGGGCTGAGTAGGGGATGGGAGGGAAGGAGCCCTGGCGGCACCAAGTCTTTGGTTCCAACTCCTACAGCCTTGCTGCTCTGGTGAACCCGCTATCCCCATCACCCCGCACCCCTGCCCCACCTGCCATCAGTCAGTATGGCCCTTGGCTCCGTCAGCGGGACTGAGCTGGATCTACCGCTAACACTTCTACCCTAGGATTCAGCCACAATACCTAAAATCAAAGCACGGGATGCATGTTTTTTGGTCATACATAAAAGAAACATAAAAAACAAACCTACATAAAAAACAAACATAATTAGTTTGTTTTTCATTGAAATCCATGCTGACCTTGTTCTTAGTTTACTTTCAATTGGTGTTAAAAGGCTTCAGGATTATAAGGAGACACCAAATAAAGAACGGAAAGATCTTGTCACTGGCCACCCATTTCAACATTCCTCGAAGCAACACCTAAGTGAAGACAGACTTACGTTTCCTCTATGGGATTCCCTGGCAACTGAACGTGAATAAAGAAACCAGTGCCGGGAAGGGGGCCCTCGGCATCCAGGGGCAGCTGGGGTGGGGAGCCAGGGGTGCTCAAGGCTCAGATGAGAACAGTGTTCCCTGCACTACCTCAAAGACCCAGCACCTAACAGGAGTGCAACCTTGACAAATATGCAGAGTGTAGTCTCTCACCATAGGAATTACCAAAGAAGCTAAAAACAGAAACACGCACTGCATAATCTCTAACCTCAGGGGACAAGAAAAACAGAGAATTGCTGTGTCAATCTCATTTCCTTGTTAGGCGCATTATCATAAGTGAGGGCCTTTCGTTCTGAATGCTACACTTCACTAACATTTATCCGACTCCGGCTTCTGAAATATTGAATTCCATAGTAATTTTATTTTTTGCTTTTGATCTTTACTGTTTTGCTCATTTATCCATAAACATGAGCTACTGAACTGAGTTGAAATTAAACAGCCAAGGTTAGAACCTGAGGCCATCCAGATAGGACTAAACCAGTAGCCCAAGACGGGAGACTTCACTGTTGAAGTAAGAATAATAAATTTAAAATTTCTATCTTTGGATACGTCCGTGAAAGGTGACTTGATGATGATCCAGGTCCGGATTCAACTTGATGCTCTGGTTTAAGAAGGGAAGAGATGTATATGACCCGGGGAGTTTCCTGAGTTTTCATAATGCGAATTTCAGAAATCCTCCCCTGTCATCAGAACACTCTTACAGAATGGCTCTGTAATGGGGAATTGCTAGAACCATCCTGAACAGCAGTGCATTGTATCACTTGACTAATCTTGAAAGTAGCTCATTCAACCAATTTTGGCAACTGAACTATTTTCTGAAATCCAGAATAGCAGATATTTGAGAACGAGACAGGATCAAATGGGAGATTTAAAAACAAGTCACAGTGCTTTGTAGGGTGTCTTCAATTTACTGAAATATTACCAGCGGACGGAAAGGAGAGATGGCATACGTCTGAGCTGGAGGCCGCCCACTGATGGGGGGCCTCGGGCTTGAGGCTGCCAACGAACGCGGCCTCCTCCATCTGCCCAACCAGCGGATGAGGGAGTTCTGTGTGGTTTTCCGGGGTTCAGAATTGAGCAAAGTGGGACTCAGAGGCGTGCCTAATCCGCTTAGAGTCATACAATTTGACCACCCTCTTAGCGCCGATAAGGGGTAGAGCCTAAATTTGGGTCCAGGGGTGCTGATTTGAATGTCTAGGTTCTTCATGAAGTTGAGAGTGAGGCCAGCAGACTAGCCGAAGCCACAAAGATCCCTCTCAGGGGCAGTTGTTTGGGATTAAGATACACACAAAGATTTCATTTGATTTTATCTAATGATGACAAAGACAATGATAAGAATGAAGATTTACTGAGTGTTTTCTCCGTGCTAGATTCTGTTTATGTGCCATGTATTTATTCTTTGAACAAGGCTGCCAAGTGGGGCTATTATGATCCCCATTTCATAAACAGGGAAGTCAAGGTACTGAAGGTTACGTAACTGGCACAAGGACATTGAGCTGTTAAATGGAAGAGCCAACATCAAACCCAAGTGACAAGTTCCAGAGCTCATGCTCCTAACTTCTACATTCTCCTGCTTCTAAGACACGCGGATAATGGAGAGTTGGCCCAGCCTACAACTTCCTAATTCTACCTTGTGCCACTCAGACTTTTTTTCAGAACAACACTCATCCTACCCTTCTACTGGCAAAAATGACACCCTTGGGACACAGAGCAGCTTGCAAGTTTCTCAGGAAAAAAAAAAATAGGATCTCATTCAACTTACCTCCATTAAAAAAAAAAAGAAAAAGAAGAAGAAAGAAATCTACGCTTGAAACCGTATCTACGTTGTTAGAAATGCCAAACACCTATGATCGTGTCAACGGACTGAAAACAAATGCCCCGGTAGGTTCAACACCAATGGCCTGCTAGGCAGGAGTTACACCCCTGCATCTGCTCCTATCTTCTGGATTCAAATGACCTTTTTCTTGGGAAGGAATCCCAGTTGTAGGAGAAAAAAAAAAAAAAGAACAAAACAAAACCACTGGGTTCTTTCGTTAAAGGGAAAGTAATGGTTAAATAACAGCTGCTATCATGCATGTTACGGAAAATCCATTACTTGCTTTACAGAGCAGACTGTGTCGAAAGTCAGGTCAACTCATTGTTTGCACAGGTGCACCTGTCCGTGAACGAACGGGTCCAGAGCAACCCTCCTAAATTTCACCAACTAGAAAGGAAAGATAGTAAAGCATAAAACTGGCTTCTGACATTCAAGATTGTCTTCTTTTGTCATTTCATTTGTTCCTTACGATTCCATAGAAGGCTTTTTCCTTGATTTAGGGGAACATTTTTAT
This sequence comes from Nasua narica, assembly GCA_028533885.1. Taxonomy (NCBI): domain Eukaryota; kingdom Metazoa; phylum Chordata; class Mammalia; order Carnivora; family Procyonidae; genus Nasua; species Nasua narica. The sequence continues at coordinate 30,272,101 of CM052800.1, read as the reverse complement.
CCCACAGAAATGGTTTTTATTAAAGATTGAAAGAGGGCTATTAGTTTGCTCTCCAAGAGAGTAGTTGCTCTAGCCTACCCAGCATCCCTTCCTTAGAGAAGCATCCTGATGTGCCGTTCCAGTGAGCGGCCCTGGGATCCAGACCCAGCCGTACAGAACCCTCTCTCCCAAGCAATAAAAGACTAGTCCAAGGATAGCATTTGCCAGGTCTCTCTGTTGTGGATTTTAAGCTGGGAAGATGACACTTTGTGTGTGCTGGAGACCATCTTTCCTGCAACATGGAGAGATGAGTAGAGTGGAGAGAGAGAAAATTCTAGACTCAGCGAGCCCCCTTTTTTCTAATCTCAAAGATTCTAATTCCTATAGTCTTTTCTTCCTTTCTGTGAGATACCTTAGCATCCTTCTGAGTTGAGTGAGCCAATAAATTTCCCCTTTGTGCTCATCTGGTTTGAGTTGGATTTTTGTGTCTTGCAACCGAAAGAGTCATAATATAAAAGACTAAAAGTTTAAATCACTGCCTTGACCTCTCCCGGAAGGCACCTGCCTGAGCTGAATGTATTTCCCTCTCTCACAAAGTACTGAGTTTCTTTTATACCCGATAAACCTGTCGTCCTGCTAGTTTGAATCATCTCCTGATTTTAATCCATTTCTTTCTTTTTCACACCCCACTTAGCCCAGACTTCAGGCCAATGTGATTACACTCTAACTGCAGTAACTTAAGTCTGTCTTTTTTTTTTTCTTAAAGACTTAATTTATTTATTTGACAGAGAGAGAGATTACAAGTAGGCAGAGAGGCAGGCAGAGAGAGAGGGGGAAGCAGGCTCCCCGCTGAGCAGAGAGCCCGATGTAGGGCTCGATCCCAGGACCCTGAGATCATGACCTGAGCCGAAGGCAGAGGCTTTAACCTGCTGAGCCACCCAAGTGCCCCACTTAGTCTGTCTTTGGGAAGAAGCAACATACCCTGTTTGCTCATAAACAGCAAAGTGCTCAAGCCCCCTGATGTGAACTGGTCTTCCAAGTGGCCCCCTTGATAACGTGATGCACGTATTCCCGTGACCCTGTCATTGCTCCAAGCAGTGGTTCTCAAGATAGCTGGACATTCCCATCACCTGAAGAGATTTTTAAAACACCAATGCCAAGGCCTTGCCCCAGAGATTCTGTTTTAATTGGTCTGGGGAAGGGCCTGGCCATCAGTATCTTTCAAAATTCTCCCAACCAAGGTTAAGTCAGCCAAGACTAAATTTGGCTGACTAAAAATATATTCATCCATGTTTTTAATGATGTTTATGTGTGATTCAACTAGAATACCTTGCGCTCTGACTATGCCTTGGGGGTGGAGTTGGAAAAGGCACAGATATTTTAGCCCCATGTAACCTTCCCTCGGTATCTCCTGGGGTGTGCTTAATTTCATTAAAGCACAGTGGACATCTCCAAGCAAATGATGGAAATGATCAAGGCCCTGTACTTTTTTTTTTTAAGATTTTATTTTATTTATTTATTTGACAGAGAGAGCACAAGCAGGGCAAGCAGCAGGCAGAGGGAAAGGAAGAAGCAGACACTCCCCTGAGCAGGGAGCCCGACGCAGGGCTCGATCCCAGGACCCTGGGATCATGACCTGCGCCGATGGCAGACCCTTAACCGACTGAACCACCCAGGCACCCCATCAAAGGCCCTGTTCTTAACATCACGTATATATTGGCCCTGTGTTCTGTGACCTCAAGGGAACCCCGTTTGTGCAAGTGTACATATCTATCATTTGCACTGGTCCTCTGTCTATATAGATAGATGGAGATAGAGATATATAAAATCATTCAAGTTTTGATAGACTTGTTTCAAAAAAAAAATCAAACACTTAGGGTGCCTCACTGGCGCCATCAGTTAAGCGTCTGACTCTCGGTTTCAGCTCAGGTCTTAATCTCAGGGTCATGAGATCGAGCCCTGTGTCAGGCTCCGCGCTGAGCACAGAGTCTGTATAAGATTCTCTCTCCCTCTGCCTCCATCCACCCCTACTCTAAAATAAATCAATCTTAAAAAAAAAAAAAAAAGGTTAAAAAAAAAAAATCAAACACTTGACCCTTCTGACAAAACTTGGTTTGGTTAACAGAGACGATCGTATAAGCCACCTACGTGGCATATGTATTGGTTTGCTAGGACTATGGTAAGAAAGGACCCCAAACCGAAACCAGCACACAGACACAGGGGTACAAAGAGAGTGCCATGTGTGGACGAAGGCAGAGGTGGGAGCAATGCTTCCCCAAGCCAGGGAACACCAGAGATTGCCAGCAAACCAGCCACCAGACCTAAGGGAGAGTCGTGGGACAGACCCTTCTTCCCAACCCTCAGACGGAACTGCTCTTGGATTTCTTGCCTCCAGAACTGAGAGACAATAACTCCCTGTGGCTTAAGCCACCAGCTGGTGGTACTTGGTTATGATAGCCCTAGGAAATAAACATCGACCCTTGCAGGAAAGAAAAGTCTATGATTCTGTAATCATTTACCTTTGATGCTGTCTATCGTGGGGGGAAAGACCCAGAAGTTTGAATAACCCAAAAAGAGTAGATTAAAGAGTCACTGCTGATCTTTATGCAACACGTGAAGTTTATCACCAGCTCCCTTTTGAAGACAAGAGAAGAGGAACAAAAACCAAAACTTTCTCTTAGCCTAGAAAAGAAATCCCAAAAGCCCAGCTGCCTGGACACTACCGAAGTCAGTTAGAAAAATATCATAATTTTTACAGCAAAAACATATCTCTATCGTTTTTCAGAAATGGGTACTTACAGAAGCTTTGTGAGCAAACCATGAAGTACTCCAAACGACCAGGGCATCAGGCAAATCCAACTGCTTTCTTGGTTGGGGACACCTGGCATGGATTAACTTGTAGAAATCCCAATAAACTCTCTAATGTGTGAAGTCAGAAAACCTCCAGTTGCCCATATCTAAGATGGCATGTCACTGGCCCATTCCATAACCTTCTTCATGGAGGCTGGTCCTCCTGTGGCACTCTGAAGTAAGAGGATGAACTCATCCTGTCCCATTGCAGTAAAATATTCATACAAAGAAATGAAGAGAGGCTAGAATGAATCTTGCTGGAGGATCCTGTAGACTCTTCTCAGAAACCGAACCCACCACCTGACTTGCTTGTTGCCACATCTCCTCAACTTTCACTTAATGACTTTTTTCTCGTTTCACCATTTTCCCTCCTGGCTTTAACATCCGACTTTGTTCTCACGAACTTCTCAAACTCATACTTCTGTCCAGGGTGCTTTCAGTTCTTTGAGGGAAAATATTCTTGTAGAAATTGGCTCAAAGTGAAGAATGGAGAATTAAAGATTAAATTTACTAAGCTTGACAAGGTATATTTGAGCCTTTGATTCAACAGAAGAACCTTGACCTGAGTTAAATCCTCCAATGATTTGCTTTGTGACTTTGGGGAAATTTCATCAATTTCTTGTTCTTTACTTGCCATCACTTCAAGGGAAACAGCCCCAACATCTCATACCAGTGGAAGGGTCAATGAACAAATGAACTAACCCATGGTCCTGACCCAATTAGACAATGATAGCCAGTTCTGGTACTTTTGCTGGAGCCGATGGGGAAGTGGTGCTCTCTTTCCACATGGGTGATGACTGTTGGTGGCCAGGTGAACACTCTGAAGGAAGAGCCTGCCAGAGAACAAAAACACACAAGCAAAATCAGAGGCGAGAAATGGAGAGCGGTAGATTCCTAATAACACCATAGAAGCGTCCATGCCTGCTCTTCACCGGATATACCACTCGTCTTCAAGGTCATGGGAGCCAAATGTATTTTTATGCCTACTCCATTTGCATTGGGTTTCTGTCACTGGCTACTAAAAGAGTCCTAATAAACATATGGAATCCTATTAAGGAGAAAAATAGTAATTAGATCAAAGATGATTGTTCTTTTCTAGCCTTTAAAACAATGTGTCCATTCTAAAAAGGTCCTAGAAGCTGTCACAGGAAGAAAGGGGAGGGGATTAGACTTCCTCTGAATAGCCCAAAAGCCAACAGCTGGAAGAAGCTAATTTGGGTTCAAGGTATGGAACACCTTTCCGCCATCTGGAGCTGTATAAAATGGAATGGGCCCCTTCCTGAATATGTTTTGCATATGTCTAACTTTCCTCCAACATCACTGCCACTGCACCAGCCCACTCATCTCAGTTCCCATCTAAACTACTACCAGAGCCTCCTAAAGTCATCCGTGTACGCAGCAGATGTTCATCAAGCCTCTATTCTGTGCCAGGCACAATTCTAGATGCTGAGGACTCAGTAGGCAGCAAACAGACTGACAAAAATCCCCCCAAAAGGAGTCCCCATCCTGGACAGGGTAAGCAAACAACATATAAGTACGACGTACAGCATGGCAGATGGGGCTAGATACTAGACAGGAAAGAAGGTGGGGGGTGTGGAGGGGGGTCTGGGTTGCAACAGAAACAGAGTGATCAGTGAGGTCCTCACTGAAAAAGAGATACTAGAGCTAAGACTGGAAGGGAAGGGGCGCCTGGGTGGCTCGGTGGGTTAAAGTCTCTGCCTTTGACTCGGGTCGTGATCTCAGGGTCCTGGGATCCAGCCCTGCGTCGGGCGCTCTGCTCAGCAGGGAGCCTGCTTCCTCTCTCTGCCTGCCTCTCTGCCTACTTGTGATCTCTTTCTCTCTGTCAAATAAATAAATAAAATCTTAAAAAAAAAAAAAAGACTGGAAGAGAAGAGAGGGAATGATGCAGACATCCAGGGAAAGAACACTTGAAGCAGAAGAAAGATGGCAAGTAAGAATCTGGAGGCAGGATGTTAAGGCCTCTTCAAGACCAGTGAGACTGGAGTAGAGTAAGGGAGGGGGAGAGTAGAAGGAATGACGTCCAACAGGCACGGGATGGTTATAGATCATGAGTAGGCAACTGCATAGACTCTGGATTTTACTCTATGGAGGAGAAAGACAATAAAGGGCAGTGGAGAGACATGATTATATTTTAAAAGGGACACTAAGTCACTGTTTGGAAAATAAATTATCTTCCTGCTGCCAATCTGATTCTCTACGCTCTATTGTCCACAATGCAGAATCAATCTTTTAAAACATCATATACTGACCCAGCAATCCACTCCTGGACATTCACTCCTCCCAAAATAAAACTTACATCCACACAAAAACCTGTACATGAATTTTCAGAGCAGCCTTGCTTGTAATAGTCCCAAACTGAAAACAATCAGAATATCCTACCATCGGTGAATGGTTAAACAAACTCAGGGACATCCATAGTATGGAATACGACTCAGAAATAAAAAGGAACAAACTATTGAGACACACAACACGGACAGATCTCAAGGAATCCAACTAAGTGGAAAATCTCAAAAAATCGCATATTGCACGATCCCATTTCTATAACTACAGTTACATAAAATACACCCACTGGAAGAAATGGATGAAGGTACCCAGGACCTTTCTATATGATCTTCGCAATGTCCTGCAAATCTGCAAATACTATGAAGCATCATTTTTTCTTAAAAAAGCATTGTAGAAAAGAAATTGTCTTTCGGTGAAAAATTGTGCATTGTCTCCATATAGTACACCCTTCCAAGTTATCTGATTCTATTCTTTCATTGTCTTTGAATACTTTTTACAACTTTGAAAAGTTTAGATAACTGACAGGCATGCAAACTGTCCAGTCTGCACCTCCCCACGGAAAAACCAGTTTGTGCATGGAAAAAGTCCTTTACGCATTCAACATTCCTTTATTCCATAGCAATTTGTGCTCTTCTGACTTTTCCTTTGAATACTAGGAGGTCATCGAACAAGTTAAATAAAATCTTAACATCTGTTCTTTTTTTTTTTTTGTATACATAGGAGAGTCATAATTTTATCTGTTCTGAAAATAACCTTTTAAGAGCATCAATCAGGCCACGTCACTCTCCAGCTTCACCACCTCCGAGCCTCCCATGGCATTTCAAATGAATGCCAAACATTTCCCAAGGTGTACAAAACACAGCACATGCTGGGCACAGCCTGCCCCAGGGCCACATCTCCTCACTCTGCCCCTTGCCTAGACACTCCGACTGCTCGCTCTGGCTTCAGCTCCCTGAGAACATCCAACGTGTTCCCACCTGACGGCTCCTGCACTTGTTGCCCTCAGCCCGGAGGGCTCTTCTCATGGATGGTTTTTTCTCACTAGTAAACTCCCAGCTCAAGTGGTCCACCTCAGAGAGGCCTTCTCAAACCATCCTATCAAAAGTAACATCCCCAGCGTGCCTGGGTGGCTCAGCGGGTTAAGGCCTCTGCCTTCAGCTCAGGTCATGATCTCAGGGTCCTGGGATGGAGCCCCGCATCGGGCTCTCTGTTCAGCGGGGAGCCTGCTTCCCCTTCTCTCTGCCTGCCTCTCTGCCTACTTGTGATCTCTCTCTGTATCAAATAAATAAATAAAATTTAAAAAAATAACATCCCCATTCTATTTTTATCATAGTTATTTCTATCTGAAATATGATCAATAGTAATATTATGTATTAAATGTTTTATATATTGTATTACATTCGTATAACGTTAACTATATAAGTATATAAGCATAGTATATTTACTTATCATATTATGTGAATGTAATATATAGTTTAGTTAGTTTCCAGCTTATTTATTACCTGCCCACCCCAATTCTATAATAGTAGGATCTTGAAATGCTTCCATTATAACCCCCAATGCTTAGAAAGGTACCTAGCACATAGCAGGCACTCAATAAATACTTGTTGAATAAATCCTTGGGTGAGGGGCATCTGGCTGGCTCAGTTGGTAGAGCATGCTATCCTGGGGTTGTGAGTTCACGCCCCATGCTGGGCATAGAGCTTACTTAAAAAAAAAAAATCAACCAACAAACAAATCCTTGGGTGAATGATGCTTCTGGAAGTAGTGAGGTCCCCAGCACCAAAAGTATTTAGGCATGGTTTGTACAACCACTTAGCAATGTCACAGAAAATCTATAGGCATAGGCTCAGTCACAAGAATAAAAGACCCTCCTGGTCTTCCGAGTCTGTGGTTCTGTGGCCACTCCACCCTCTCCGTCATGCAGTGGGAAAAGCAAAGGAGTATGCCTCAGCCCCTTCCCACCAAGTGATGGTATGCACACTCCTGTTCCTGCCGCAATATCATCTCAGCATTAAAATGTTGAAGCTAATCAGACATTTAATTTCAAAGTGGAAGGTCATTATCTTGTCACAAAATTTTATTCCAATTACTTTTTTTCTATTATACGAAATGAATTAAAAGTAGCACAAAACATTGGGAGATCAAACAGTCAATCAGAAGCTCATTAAATATCACTGAAATTGGTGCAATAAAAAGCATTTCCCATGGCTGACTTATTATTTAAAAGCTATATTCTGGATGGCTCAAGGAATTGACATGCTGCCAATCAAAAACTACCCTGTCCATAAATAGCCATTTGGCTTTAAAAAGTTCACTATTTTTTTTTCCGAGATAAGAGTAAATATCTAAGGAGATTTAAAGCAGGGGCGTAATTACCATCCTATCAGACCCTAAAGATAAGATATCAGCAAAGTCACCATCTGATATTTTAGACCATAACTTACAGAAAGATGCTTACAAAGTGCTACCAATAATTTTATAAACACTTCAGTACCTTACATTTCTGTACAATACTTAGCTACATACAATCCCAGGCAGGGATTAACGGTGAGTTACAAGTTTAAGATGGAGTCCAACTCCACACCCGGAATAAATGCCCATTTTATTTTCTCAAGAGTGATTATTAAGTATTTCATTTTTCTCTGGACCCAGACATAGGTGACTGTTCGCATGAGGATCTGCAAATTGATCATTTCTAAATTTCTAATCTTTTTCCACTAAGCGTCCTGCCCCCACCTTGTCTTTTAAAGCTAAACCACTAGTTTTATAGAAATGACCACTTCTTGATGTATAAGATGGCAGGTCCTTTTCGTTGGTAAAATATAATAACAGAAGTACTGTTCTCAGTCTCTTAAGGCGTTTAAGTGGTTGATGAGAATGATACAAACTAAAAATACATAACCATAAAAGAAAGCTGTCAGGTATAGGAAATTACTTCATCAGAAGGACTCAAGAACTTCTCCCCTCTAAGCCACCCCACACAGACGCTGCCACTACCCCAATTTCTTTTCAAATGCCAGGACTTACTGGCAAATTATCTGGGAGTAAAGTGGGAGGGAAACATTTCAATGCAAAATTCAGAGCTGCTTTATAGAAAGAAAAGTGTGGGGAGGTTTGTTATCATTTATTTCCTCCAGTATATCATTCAATTTCAGCTGTCTCACATCTCAGAAGAAGCTCCCCCATTTCTCACTTATGTGCCTAAGAAACATCTCTCTGGCATCTCATTCTCTCTCCCTGTCTTTTACCAGCATTTCATTATTTCTTAACTGTCCCTCTCATGCTTGTCTCCCTTTTTCCTAGTGATCCACGTGTCCTCATTTAGCAGTTTTCAGAAGCCAGGGAGAAACGTTGCAAATAATGTTAAATATGATTAATATCTTGAATTCCTTGAAATATGACATGCATGAGTTACAATGAAACCTCTTTTATTTCCCCATGAAATGCTTTTGCATAATGAGAAAGAAAATGTCCTCTATGCCCTAATCAGCTCTGACAGTTCCTGGACTCCCAAATACTTTTATTTATGGCATTATTTATTCCATCTCTAATAAATGGAAGGGGGGGTACCCACAGCATGATCTGAGGAAGCTGCAGGAGAGAGGGAGACTATCCTGGGTGGGAACACAGAAGCTGAACCAGCAAAGAGAGAGAAGGCGTCCAAGGTAAGGGAGATATGGGAAATAAGAGGCAAAGGACCTGAACCCTCAGAAGAAAATGGGTCACTCTTCCAAGACGGAAAGGAGAACTCCGAAAAGGAATGTAACTTCAGAGTGGAAAAAGGAGGGTCACATATTGAGAAGGAGATGCACTCGGATTCCTAACCTGGAGAATGAAGACTGACAGGCTGGAAAGCAATCCTGGGAGGGAGTATGTTGACACTGGTGCTGGCCTAGAAGAGAGGAATGATTTTGCTCCAAGGAGCCTCTGGGAGAAGCCAGGGCACTCCTGTAGATTTGAAGACATCTCTACTCCATGGGGATCCTCTTCCAAACCACAGAAGCTAGTCTCTCATTCAGTCAATTACTGGAATTGTGTGTCCTCCAGAAACACTGGCCTGGTGGCCCCAGATGCAGTGAGAAGCTCTCTGGGAGATAAAGCGGGCCACCTTGGTTCTCACATTTACGTATATATCAAATGACATTGTTGAAAGTATCTAATCACCATCCCAAAGGGAGGTATCAGGTCAGATTTTTCCCTCAATTACACAGAGTCTACGTGCTATGAGAAGATGTGAGGATATGAATTCAAATGACCTGGATGCGTGTCTGCACTCGGCCACACACTCCTGAGTGTGTCTGGCTTTAGGCAATTACCTCGCAGAGTCTCTGTTTACTCATCTGTAGAATGGGGTAAATGATTCTACTACGTTCTCTGGGCCCCTACGGGAAATTAAGAAAATAATGTACAAGTCCGAGATCCCGTCTGCTCTTAGGCTCTTGTGACCTGCAAGAGCTCAAAGGTCAAGTGCTGGGTGTGGGCCAATCCCGAGACGCGCAAACAACGCGGAGCGACCCTAGGTCAAGACCTTCAAGATACTCTTTTCAAAAAGTCGGGGGAGGAATTCCCGAGGGGCAGAACTGGCTTCAATACCTTCCCGAGGCACATACGCCCCGCCCCAACTACTCCCAGCCCCTCGGTGCAACCCCGAGAGTTTAGGGTCACGTAGGGGGCGCCAGGAGCTCGTTTCCGAAGCTGAACCCCGCCCGCAACCGCAAAAGCTTCGAGTCCGCACCTGGGGCTCCAAAGTCTCGCGCTGGCCGGGACCTCGCCCTGTTTACCCGCGCGCCCTCGGGATCCGGCGTTTCCCTTCCCTCCCCCCGTCGGAGGCGCACACCCGGCGCGCGGACCCCACGGGCGGCGACGGCGGCGCCAGGCCCCGCCCCCGCCCCCATTATCATTAGCAGATATTACCCTAAACACTTGCTCTTTACCTCCTTTCTCCCTCCAGGCATTGGCGAGGCGGCCTGTCAATCAGCGCTCGGGCGGCAGCCCCCCGCGCGGGGGCTCAGCGATGCCAGCCTCAGCGACAGGCGGCAGTGGCGGCGGCGGCGGCGGCCCAGGCACAGGCACACACCCTCCCACACGCGCGCACTCGGGCAGAGCCGGCGGGCGGGAGGCGGAGGCACCCTCGGAGCCCGGCGCCCGGCGGGGAGGGGGCGTGCGACCGGGGACCGGCCCCGAGGCGCAGGATGGAGGAGGAGATGCAGCCGGCGGAGGAGGGGCCCAGCGTCCCCAAAATCTACAAGCAGCGCAGCCCCTACAGCGTCCTCAAGACGTTCCCCAGCAAGAGACCGGCGCTGGCCAAGCGCTACGACAGACCCACCCTGGTGGAGCTGCCGCACGTCCGGCCGCCGCCGCCGCCCCCGCCGCCCTTCGCGCCGCACGCCGCCGTCTCCATCAGCAGCAGCGAGCCGCCGCCGCCGCCGCCGCCGCCGCCGCCGCCGCAGCAGCAGTTCCAGGCGCAGAGCTCCTACCCCCCCGGGCCCGGCCGGGCCGCCGCCGCCGCCTCGTCGTCGTCTCCATCCTGCACGCCCGCCGCGTCCCAGGGCCACCTGAGGACTCCGGCGCCGCCGGCGGCGGCCCCCGCCGCCTCCTCATCCTCGTCCTTCGCCGCCGTCGTCAGGTATGGCCCGGGCCCGGCGGCCGCAACGGGCAGCAGCAGCGCGGGCAGCGACGGCGCCAGCCTGGAGCTCAGTGCAGGTACCAACTCCTGGGCGCAACTTTCCTTCCCGCCGGGCCGCGGGGAGGGGTCGGGGCCCGGGAACCAGAAGCTGGGCGCGGCGGGAGAGGCGCGACGGGAAAAGGGCGAGCGCAGCCCCGGCTGAGAGAGAGTCGGGGCGTTGGAGCGCAGCCCTGAGGCCTCCGTGCAAGGGCAGCAACTTCTAGAGGATTCCCCGCCGCCGCCGCCGCCGCCACCGCGTGCGGAGCATCCGACGGCGCGCGCGCCTCCTAACAGGTGGCTCCGCGCTCGGATGCCGCGTGGCGCCCAAGATGCGAGACGATGGCGGTCGGCGGCCGGGGTCCTTCGGGGGAGGGGTCGGGGAAGCAGCCTCGGCGCCGAGGTCGCGTGCCGGACACCCCCGGGTGGCGGCCGCGGCCGCTTGGGGAGACGCAGGCGCTGCTCGGGCGGCGCTCGGGGACGCCCTCTCTTTACCCTCGGCGGCTGCACTTTTCCCTTTCACTTCTTCCTTTACCTCTCTTCTCCGCTGATTTTGCCTTCTCTCTCTCCTTCAGTACCTTCCGATCGTCTTTTTCACCACCTCTTTGATGTACTCTTCCTTTGCCGCGGTCCACTCGGCTGGCTCTGGGACTCCCTTTTTTCTGTGCGCTTGTGTTTCGCGTGCGCGCGCGGTCTCTGCCCGCTCCGGCCCTCTTTCCCCACCCACCCCAGAGTCCCGGTCCGTGGGGGTAAGAGAGCGGGCTCCTCTGCCCTAGCCGGGCGGCTGGACCTGGCGCTCGGCGATCTTCCCTGCGGCGGACTCTAGGGAGAGGGACCTCCCTCCCCGACCCCCTCCCCCCGCGCCGGCCCAGGGACACCCCTTCCCCGGACGCTCCGGGCCCGCCGCCCACGCTGCCCGCCCGGAGGGATGGGGCTGCACCGCGCCTCGAGAGCATCTGGGCCCCAGCCGGGAGGAATTGCCTGGTAGGGAGCACCGGACCCAGGGCCCGAGGCTCCTCTCCCACTGGGAGCCTGCAGGAGGCCCCCTCGGAAAAGCCAGCTCTCCGGGTTAGGCTCAGGGGAGGTGGGCTGGTAGAAAGGCCACAGCCTGGGGCCTGCGCCCAAGGGCACTCTGCGCTCCCTCCGGGCGCCTAGCCGCGTTTAGCTCCCTCCTGAGAACTAAAAGTTCCTGCTCTGGGCCTTTTATGGCTTTTTAGAGCCCCCCAAATTCTGCATATCGGTGGATCCAAAGCTTTTGTCCTGGTGAAAATATGAGCATTGTCTCTAAATGAGTTCTAGATGCTTGTGCTAATGTTATGTTGTTTGTCAATATTTTGACGCAAGGACTGGTTTTGAGAAAGAAAACCTAATTACAGGTAATAGTGAAGACTTATTTTGTCACATCTCACTGATGTGGAGATGTTTGAGGGCTTTGAGTGGGGTTCTTACATAGGTGCTCTTGCTGTTTGTGGGGTGGTTTGTTGTTGGTTTTTTGTCTTTTTTCAGTTGCTCTTGACCCGATATTGGGTTGTGTTTTTATATTCATTGTTAGACTACTCACCCACTTCCATTTTGTCCGTTATTACTCTTTTTGTGTTCTCCACTTTTAGTAAGGTTTGTGGTTCTTTCTCTCTGGATTTGGAGTCTTATTTTATTTTAATTCGTGCCCATGTTTATTTCCTTGTTCTGCCTTATCTTTGATGTGTTTGTCCCCAGTTTGGGTTCTTTTCCCCTTTTCTATGTTTTGGCCATCCCTTTGCATAACCTTAGTTCCACCATGTTCGCTGGGTTTTTCCCTCTTTTTTATCTTCCATGTTAAGTCTTATCAACCTTTTACTTCCTTTTATACACTGTAAATCTGCCCCCTGGTTTCCATTATCATCCATAGTTTTAATCTTGTTTTTTCTGCTCTTTTTCTTTTTTCTACACCGGCCACTTGCTGTCCTTTCCATGCTCCCTCGTACTCTGACAGTGTCCTTGCTGTCTTTCCAAGGAGTTTGTGTGTTTTTCCTTTTCACCTTGTTGTAAGTGTTCTGAAATCTTTTAGTGTTTCCTCCTAGTTAATTTCGTCTCTGTCCCCGGGTGGAAATCACAACATCATTGCATCTAAAAAAGAGTGAAAGGGGGCTTTGTTTGATGCCCCCTCAAGCTCCCTATATTTTTTATTTTCTTTTATTCTCAAGGCTGCTGTTGCTGCTGCTTTTTTTTTTTTTTTTTTAAGGTCATAGAGAGGTAAGCTTGATAGCACCAAGGGCAGGATGCCTTGTGCTTATTGGAAAGACGGGAATTGGACGGTAGGTTTCTTCCATGCACTGAGGAAAATGGTCTGGCAGCAAAAAAAAAAAAGGCCCTGGTACTAGACATCATGAATTGTGGTCCTAATATTAATCATTGATGGACCAAGCCATCTCTTAACAAGCACAGAGATGTGAGTGGCCATCAGAGGGACAGTCACCTGAAGAGCTGATTGGCTCTTTGAGGAACTAGTGGTTCCACTTTGAACCAATGAGCATGTGTGCAGCGACAGACACCATTTAAGCATATTGGGGAGGGGGCTAGGGAGGTGGGAAGTTGCTTGTTGCACCCTCACAGAAGTGTTCTTGCAGCCTCTCCAGCTACCTGGGAAATGGAAAATAGTCAAGACACCCATGTGATGAATCGAGTCAGGGATAGAGGAGATATAACTGAGTGTCCAGAGTAAATGCAGTGAAAAGATGAAAAGGTTGAAGTGAATCTTATTTGCCATTAAGTGCCATAAACCATTGAGAGGAGAAATATGTGATTAAAAATAGATTTTTTCAGCATTCTTATAAAATCTCATGAAGAGTATAATTTTCCTTAAAAGGGGTAATATACCATGGTTTTAAGAGCATATTTTTCCTCTGTGGGAGGCTTAGAGTTAAAACCCACGTAGATCTTGATATGCAGCCTAAATTTGGCATCAGGAAATGGGAAATTGCATCTTTAAGCAGAGTACAATCAAAAATGAATTACAATAAATCCTATATAATTGCATAGGTCATTCTCTTTAATGAGATTTTATTAACCTGACTGTCAAGCTTTTGAGTCAGGCAGATATTTTATCTTCTTCAACTGATAAAAGTGTCAGCTATAAACCACCATATAAATATTCATAAATCTACACATCTGTGGCAGCCTATCAGCATCATTCTTTTGGACATTAAAAGCATTCTAATTACTTTCTGTCTAGCAGAGCTGAAATGCTGCCTGTTATAGTATGTGCTTGGCAGGCATGATTGCTTTTGTTTGCCATCACAAATAGCAGCATCCTATTTTATATACCGATGGTCCAGAAAATATTCAGGGATTGACTGAGCAGGATGAATATTAGGAAGCACCATCTGGTTTTGATAGCACCGAGTATATTAACTCATCTGTTAATTTTTGACACATCATTGATTTATTTATCTAGAAAAATTGCATCCTGTTTTGCTGTGTTGATGTTTGCCATTATGAAAAAAAATTGGATGGCATTTTTTTAAAAGACATAGTTCATTGATTTAAGACAAGGGTGATGCTCCCAAAGATGCTTTCATTTTCTAACTGCTATTTTCTATGCCATGAAGTCCTCTCTTAAGAAGTTTATATTAATGTTTTAAGAAAATCTTCTATTTTGAACTAGCTGGAAAGCCTTTTGGTAGATAGAACATATGGATACGTGATAGTAGATCACAAAAATTTTTTCTCCTTCTGCATTTTTAATATTAATATATTTCACCCTTCGCTGGGCTAAAATCAAAAGGTTACCACTAATCTCGACGGCTGTGATCTTCTTCATAGTAACAGAATACTCTTGGGTATAGGCTGTGATGGACAGATTCCATTCAAGGCTTTACTTACAAAGAAGGACATATAAAGTAAGGCGCCTGTGTTTGATTGCCGAGTTCCCATCCCTTATTCACTTATCAGATTTAGGATGGATTAAGCCACTTAAATTCAGAAGAATTTCTAGAAATGAATTTTTTAATTAAAAAAATAATCACGGGTTCAGATTTTGGAATCAGACTAGGCACAGTTTGCAACATGATATTATGCCAACAGATTGCACGGTAGAGCAAAGTAAATTACAAGTGGTCACTTTACAGTGCTTCGTGATTATGATTTATTAACATTTTGCAGTGTTTACTTTTAGAGAAGTTAAGAATAAAGTAGGTAGTTTTAAAGCCCCTTTGTAAACTGTTGACTCTGTACCCCCTTGCCATTGCTTACATGTAGCATTCTGAAACTTGGGGGGGAAAAACAGTTTAAAAAATTCAGAATACATGTTCACACTTTGCTCAATTAAGAATCATGGGTCAGTGACCATTCAGTTGTGTTCGTATGAAAACAGAACTTTTCTCCATTTCTTAGCGTAATGGGCATTGCACAGTACTTGCATTTCTAATTATATTCTGTCTGGAAAGCTAAAGTATTGCGGGCTGCAATATGGAGTAAGTAGAAAGATGGGTTATTTTCTGCCAAGTGTAATAGTAATATTTTTCATCATATTCTTCCATGTATTGATGTTAAAACACTATTTAAATGCTTTAAGGTACCAAAAAGGAGAGAAATTCAACTTTAAGGCTTATGGTTGCTATTTTTGCATCTGTCAGTTCTTCGAAGAAATTCAGAATGAAGCGTTTTTAAAAACTGAAGGCAAGAACTGTTTTATGGTTGTAGCTATTCTCTGATATTCTGAGAGCACTTTAATACGTTATCTTCATAATGTAGCATATTACAGAATGATTTTTTCTCAGCATATTACAAATTTATCCTTCAATTAAAAAAACAAATCATGCTTATCCCCAAGTCAGGTTTTTTTTTCCCCTTAAAATGTATACCCTCATGTGATTTATCAATATGATGAAAGCTACTGAGTGTGTTTTAGGACACTGAACAAATCTATTCGAGCAATTATTTATAGGCACTTCTATTTTAGCCTTTCTTTTCATATTTTGTTCCTTTCATCAAGGTTATGTTAAAGGTGTATAGGATGTAAATCAATTGGGACTGTGCTGATTAAAATGCAAACAGTAAATACAACTTCAGGTCTAGAATGGGATTATAGGATTAAAATGAATGAAAACTGCCAGTGTGCTAGAATTGAAAATTCCCAATCAATATCACCCTTTGATTTTACTAATAAAGGAACAAAAACCCGGAAGCGAAAATGAGAATGCAACATCATCTTAAGTCTTCCTCCTGCTTGTATGGCTCAACAATTTAGTTTATTTGGTTTGGGTCAGTGTAAAGAAATAACACCCAAATATCTGAGGTCTTCCCCCATTCCTCTTTGGTTTAAATCGTGGGCACAGTTCTTCCCTTCCACCTGGCAGGGGGCAGAGGCATCATTTCCAGTGTTTCAGTGTGAAAACATGCTTCCCATATCCACATCCCTTTTTCTCCCAGATAGCGAGTGGACTTTATCCTGGCTGCTGCTTCAACGAAGTTCCCAGCCCATCAATCCATTCTAGCCTGAAACTGTATCTGACATCGGGTTCTTTCTTCAGGACTCAAAAATCATTGTGTAAAAAACAGACCTATACCTAATATTTGTGGGATTTAGGACAAGAGTGCAAATGCAGGCCTATGTACCATATATCTAAATAATTAACAAAATGTTAAATAAAATATGTTCCATCCACCTGTCCTGATAAATACACCTTCTTAATGACCAGATTTGACTTTGGAGTTTTCAGCCAGCCCATGGCCTTCTCTCCCCACCCCCAGCTTCATCTTCCACTAGGAGGAACCTCACATACACAGGAATGGATGCCCCAGTCCAAACTTCCAGGCTCTGGCACCATGGTCTGTGGTGGGTGGGTGCCATTTGGGAGAATGGCTCAGGGAAGAGTCCAACACAGGCCCTCGAAGCAGTTTGAGTAAGGAATTCCTGGATCTCGGGTACCTCACCATGGGGAGAGGGTGGGATGGAGGAGGACGATTAGGGTAGGGGCTCTCCTGCCTGTGTCTAAGGGTAGTATTGCTCCTAAGAGTGGGAAAGCACTATGCCAGGAAGAAAATAGCCCCGTGGACTCACAGCCTGCCCAGAGTGCTCTTGCCACCCCAGCCAAGGAAGTGTGAAATGTATAAAGTAAGATCTATTTATTTACAAGGGGCCCTGCATATATTCAGTAAATATTTTGTTGTCTCCGTAGAAGCCCTCAAGCATCTCAACCATTTTTCATTTTTCAAGTTTATTCCCACCTCTCCCCAAGCACAGCCGATCAACATGTTCAGAGACAGCAAGTAACTAGTTAAATTTCTAACATAAATAGTTGCTGGCATCTAAAATCTACAGTATTTTGTGGCCATTATTCTGGGCAGGGAGGAGAGGAACTGAGAGGCATCCACCACCTCGATGTAAGCTTTATCAAGTATCTCTCTGCATTTATAATAGTCCATTCTGGGTGGCGGTCAGGAAAGAAGAGAATGTACCTTGTGACATTTACATTTAGGGTAAATTTTCAAGACCCTTAGACTGACAACACGAAGACATGTTTTCACAATTTGAGGGGTTTTTGCTTATTTTCTAAACTGATTGCTTTCCACTTGGTTTTTACTTTTCATTGATTGACAATTAATATGCATTTGACTACGTTTCTCTGAACTGACCATCACTCTTGACACGCGGCACTTTAAGAGACTTGGCAGTCTAATGGAAGAGGCTCTAAGGAGAGGCGCCGCTGCTTTTCACATGATCCTTATACAGATTGGCCTAAACATTGGCCTTGACAAGAAATCCAAGTTCGCAGATAAATGAAAAGAAAGCATAGTGAACACAGATGTTGGATAACACAGTTTGGCTTTCGGGCTCATCATCATTTATTTGCCTTAGAGGCCACTTTTTCTTGTACCTTAGATGTCTAGTGAGCTCTTCAAAAGGACTTCTCTTTCTTCTCCAGTTTGCATCTGGGAGCAACGTACTCTCGGCAGGGACCGTATCAGCTGATTAATAGCAAGGGCATGAGGGCACTCCAGAAATAGAAGTAATGATTGCTGTAAGCCCTCCTATCAATGAGGAATTGAGTCTGCAGTGACTGGCTCGATTCATTAGAGTAAGGATATTAATGAAGCCAAAGGTGTGGGTTCAGACCTGTGCAGGCCAGTTAATGCCACGGCGAGGGAAATCTCTATATGGTGCCCAAAGTCGCAGTCTGGCCATTTCCCAGAATGAGGGGGTGGGGGAAACTCCTCAGGCACTGCTCTGGTTGCAGAATGACAGGAAGCTAATGCATCTACCTTGTCCCCTTAGTTTGGGATGGAGAGTGGAAATACATATTTTTAACATTTTCGAATGGTGTATGCTCAACACTGAGGCCTCACTTCCCCCTTGTCTTTGGCTATCCGTCTCTGATGTGTCTTTTCATGTGTTTCAGAGAGTCGAATGATCTTGGATGCCTTTGCCCAGCAATGCAGTCGAGTTCTTAGCCTCTTAAATTGTGGAGGAAAGCTTCTGGACTCCAACCATTCCCAATCCATGATTTCTTGCATAAAGCAGGAAGGCTTGAGTTATACCGAAAGACAGGAGCAGTGTCCCATCGGGAAAGGGGTCCACAGTCAGACCTCTGATAACGTAGACGTAGACATGCAATATATGCAAAGGAAACAACAGACTTCTGCCTTTTTGAGGGTTTTCACTGACTCCCTACAAAATTACCTGCTCTCGGGGAGCTTCCCGACTCCGAACGCCTCGTCGGTCAGTGAGTACGGCCACCTGGCCGACGTGGATCCTCTGTCCGCCTCCCCCGTGCACACACTAGGGGGCTGGACCTCCCCGGCGACCTCTGAATCCCACGGTCACCCGTCCTCATCTACGCTGCCAGAGGAGGAGGAAGAGGAGGAAGAGGAGGGCTACTGTCCGAGGTGCCAAGAGCTGGAGCAGGAGGTTATTTCCCTGCAACAAGAAAATGAAGAGCTCAGACGGAAATTAGAGAGCATCCCAGGTACTGCGCCGTTTTCCTTGCAAGCCACCTGCAGATCCTTCCTTTCCATTGTCTAAGCTCCGCGTGTATGTATGTGTGCCTGCGTGCGTGTGGACATATCTGTCTTTCGTTTTGGCCAGCAAGGGAGAAAAGTTGGGAAAAACAGGCGTGCACACAGGGTGGCCTCCGCCTTCCAATGCCAAATGGAAATTTCAGGACAAACTACCAGCCTTGTCCTGTCGATGTTTAAGTCAGTTGTAGGCCTGGAGACCGCCATCCTGTTCAAAGATGTCTCTAACCATACAAAAGTGAATCCAGACTTGACTGGAGAACTGAGTAGGCCAAGTGCCATGAGCCTGAGTTTTTGCCAAAAAGTGGCCCTCTTTCTTAAAAGCGGCTTTTGTATTTTTAAAGACTTTGCTATATGTGTTTTATTAGTAATAGAGAGTAAAGTGGGATGATGCTTTCAGTGGGGGGATGTGAGTAGCACTAAACAGGTGGTCTCTTCGGTCTGTTAATTTCTCGCCATTCTTGTTAAGTTTCAACAAGCATAGTCTCTTTTAGGATGCACGCTCCCCCCTTAAAGTTAATAAGCAACTGTAAACTGAAAAGAATAGATCAAAGCCAGACCAGTAATTAAGCTGATCCCAAACTATTTGTGCCTCTGGCGAAGCAGGCATTTCCTGCCTCTTAGAGACACTAGATGTGTGGAGTAGTAAAGTCATCTTTATGGCAAGATCTTCTGCGAGTTGCAAAGCCGTTTTTTTTACTATTTAAAAATGTACCAATTTTGCTTATACCTTTGAATTCATTCGTGCATGTCTGTGACTTACGAAAGATGGTAAGATCAATAGCTACAACAGTATCTTCAAACCCTTTTAATCATGCAGCCCATTGATAAAAATTTTGGAGCACGTACCCACCACTGTACACGTTTATTGGTTATTTACATACGTGCCCTATATTAATGTAGTATGTTCAAGACAGATTATATGTAACACATTAAATTTTTTTAAGGCTGATACATAAATATAAATAGAAAGTTTGTTCTTTTCCTAACTCAGTGTCTTTGAACCACCCAATTTGGCAGCTGACTTGAAAAGAAGGAAATATTGAAGAATACCGCCCACTTGTTTATTATTGTTTATTTGCGAAACAAAAACAAAAGCAAGTGTTAAGAATTGCCAAATCAGAAATTTATTTTCCTTTCAGCCTTTGATTTAAAAGCTATCCCAGATAGACCTGTGTTTTGGTTCAGAATATTTTGGAATTAGATTTAGTGCGGTTGTGTTGTAGGGAGGAAGCACGAGGTGAGGTAAACCCTTTCTCTCCCTTTGCAGTGGAGCCCTGGGGGTAGATAAAAGGTGTGGTGTCTTCCCAAGCCAGGCAGGCAGCGGCTGCAGGGGACACGGGCTCGAAATCAGTGCAGTGGTGCCAGAGCTCTCCGGGGTCCTCCCAAGCCCGAGGGAGTCGGCTGGAGCTAACACGCTGTGGGAGTTCACAGCTCTCACAGTTCCACGAATTATGGCTGATGAACTTGGAGTTTTATCCCCCAAAGGAGTATTTTCCATCTTGCTGCCTATCCTCCCCTTTCCCTGGGGGGAGAAAATAGTGTCCTGGAGATCGGTGAATTTTAGATACTTGCACCAGCCATTCAGAGCCGCGGCTAAGAGTTTCACGGTGCAAGGACAGGTAACGGAAACGTCCAGAGTGGTGACGTCTAATTCCCAGTCCCAAATGCTTGTCCTTGGCAAATACCAAGTAAATTTGCGATTTAGTCCTCCTCCCATTTCCCGGATCTGTACCAGGTGAAAAGTCTGGGTCATGGATAACTCATTGCTGACCTGCCGCTAATCACTGTCTCGGTGTCCCTGAAAGAGGAAAATGCTGCAATTTCTTGAGCTTTTTAGATGGCCCGATATTGAATAACACTTGTTGAAATGAGGCTGTGGTCACCACTGTCAGAGTAAACAGCCCAGCCATTGACAGCCCTCTCCACGAACTTGAGTCAAAAGCCATCTCACATGGAGAACTATGATTTCAGGAAGTAATCTATACTGAAACCCAACTATATAAACGAAAATCAATTCGTCTGGGTGCCTGGGTGGTTCAGTGGGTTAAGGGTCTGCCTTCGGCTCAGGTCTCATTGAGCCAGAGCCTGCTTCTCGCTCTCTCACCCTCTCTCCCTCAAGTAAATAAAATCTTTATGAAAGAAAAAGAAAAAATCAGTTTTTCAGTTGTGAATAGAAAAAAATTAGCATAAAATGCAAGAAAGATTAACTTATTTAAGGCGTACGTGAGTGACCCAGTCAGTTAAGCCTCTGACTCTCGATTTCGGCGCAGGTCATGATCTCAGGGTCGTGAGACGGAGCCCCACATCAGGCTCCACACTGGGCATGGAGTTGCTTGAGATTCTGTCTCTCCCTCTGTCCCTCCTCCCCTCCCCCATGCTCTCAAACGCTCTCAGTCTCCCTAAAAAAAAAAGTTAGGAAGTTGAGCATATTAGTGATTACTTAACACAGGTACTCATTACATAGGGATGCCTTCGTATTGGGCATCCCGTTGGACACGTCACTTACAATGAAAACCCGAAGCAAAAGAAGGCATCACTGTCCCCTTCCACACCACTCAACCTCCATCTTTGGCTAAACAACAAACCAGATTGTAGGTGATGACCTAAGAATCCACCTTTCCCTCCATTAGCTATGAATTTGGGGGAAGGGAAATCTGTTATTTATAGACAGCCATTTGAAGAAAAGTGCAGCAAGTAATAAGTTAAAGTAGATGAAGTAGGAAAGAAGAGAAGTTAAAAGTAAAAAGCCATCTGGTTTGCTTGTAACGGGCGTATTTTGCAAGCCGTAGTTCTCCTGGATAATTTGGGATGCATTTTCTCTAATCACTGTCAGGGTTTCCCAACGGTCCCAATAGGCCTCTGCTGTTCTCAGGGCCAGTGCATTTGCATGAGAGGACGGGGGACCTGGGACCTTCCTGTAGTAGAAACTACCCTTATGTTGTGGGCCCGCTGTCCTTACAGCCAAGCAGGATGGACGAATGCAAAGGAGAAAGTAGCATTCGGGGGAAATAGGGTCAACGAGAAGACAGGGACGCCTGCCCTGGGTCAGCGCTAAGACACTGATTTTAGTCCCTCCTGAGCTGTGCTGTTGTTCAATAGCTTTGAGATTCCTGGGGGTTTTTTTCTAATTTTTTTCCTGAAATAGAGCATCCATTCTTGGCAGCAGTTCTTGAAATGGGGCTTCACGCGAGCCTGTTAGAACACAGGGGGGACTTAGCTCACTGGGCAGCTATACGAGGGGACAAGAAAGTGCAGACCTTTCCAGAAGGAAAGAGGTTGGGGAAAGCACCCTGCCCGCACCACCTGACCGGGCCCGGGTTGCGGTATTCTTTGTCAAGGAGTCGGCAAAGGCCTGTCGATCGTAGACCACGTGCAGGCAAGCGAGGGCTTCTGGAGAAGAGTCCTCTGACTTCCCGCCCACAGCGACTCGCAGATGTGGGTGGTTCAATATTGTCTCTTCAGGGAGGAGCCTTAGCACTTCCTCTTCCGTGTTAGATAATCACCACAGGAGTGAGAGAGTCCGCTGAAAAGTTTAAATTTTTTAGAAGAAAGTGAAGATAAGTTAAAAGCAAAAAGCCACAGGGGCGCCTGAGTGGCTCAGTCTGTTAAGCATCTGCGTTCGGCTCAGGTCATGATCTCGGAGTCCTAGGATCAAGCGCCACATCAGGCTCCCCGCTCGATGGGAAGCCCGCTTCTCCCTCTCCCTCTGCATCGCCCCCTGCTTGTCTGTACTCGCTCTCTCTTTCTCTCTCTCTTTCACACTCTGTCAAATAAATAAAATCTTAAAAAAAAAAAAAAAAGTAAAAAGCCACAGAAGGAAATGATATTTGGATCAGGAATACGAAAGGCTGAGACATTACTGAAAGAAGGAAAATGTTGGGGAAACGTCTCACTGGAGAGGGTATCAGGTTAGACCCGGCACGCTGGTTTAGGAAGCTCACAGTCAGCACGAGTTGAGAGAACTCCCAAGAGAGGGTGGATGTAAAACACCACACGTCATCTCATTTAAGACCCCACCGAAGGCAAGACGCACCAATATTCTATATTCCCTAAGGAGAAAAAAATACTGCGAATTCTAATTGCCCCTTAGAATTCTCTTTGAACAAGCAAATATGAAAAAATGTGGGTCTTAGAATTAGAAAATAACTTCCAAAGTAAAATAATTATGACATGTTAAAAATATCTTGAAACATTCGAAGTGCCAAATATACAGAAATATACTACTGACCTCATTAAAGGACTTAACTACTTCTTAAAAATCACATTTAAGAGTATCTCAGTTAAAAAACAAAAAAAAGAGTATCTCAGTTTATCTTTATATCTCCAAAGAAATATTAACATTCCTACTTTATAGACAAAGAGGTTGAGACCGGGAGAGGCAAAGTCTGTGGCACAGCTAGAAATTATAATCCAAGCCTCTTGACTCTAGATCTAGTTTATGACCCCTTTCACCCTGAAAAGACAGTCAGTTCTCACAGTTCATTGTAGTTACCTTCCATAAAGTCACTGTCGACACTGAATTAGCAAATACCAAAGCATCGCCCCTCGGGGAAATACAGAGCTGGTCCTCTGGTCACATTTTTATCAACAGATCAGTGCATATTTATGTATTTTTGTTTAAAGAGACCTTCTTTAATAGCGTTGTCGGATTAACACTGAACTCCCAGCCAGCCGCCCTGTAAGTCCTGCTGAATGAAGCTTATCCAACACCTATTTTCTCCCTGAGGCTCATCACGGCCTTCCTGCACGTGGAAGCACTAGACAGCCCTTCAGCTCTGCATTCAGGGTCCCTTTCAAAGGGCGAAATCACCAAAAAAAAAAAAAAAAGGCACAAAAACATGAAAAACGTGGCACACGGAGAGAACATTTGCTGCAGTTCGAGAGCTGAAATACGCAGGCAGTGTTCCCTTGTTGGTCCTCAGCTGGGAGCGTGCGCATCGGCCCCCAGGGTTTTCGGTGACCCGCAGACACCAGCCAGAGCCCTACACGCGTGGGCGCATCACGTACAAATACACGTTAGCAAGCTGGCCAGTTGAAAAATGTGGAATCTGCAAATCATGAGGATTGACTGTTCTAACTTGAGGGTGCAAACCAGAAAACTCACCTTGGACCATGCAGCTCTGATCCTATTTAGTCCACCGTTGTCATTTCCTAGGAAGATTTTTAAAAGGTAAATCAGGAATGTCGGGGTTTTGGATAACTAATTTTGCAACAGCTAAAAGCCCTTGGAGTGAATGCAGCTGGGCTGTGCTGGGGCCTGATGTCCAGCCCCCCCCACCCCCCAACCCCCCCACCTCCCCACCTCGCTCACACGCGCCCACAGGGGCCTGTGGAGCTTCGGGTCCTCAGAAGCGTATGGACCACATGAAGCGTGGGTACTCTGAGGAGGAGGAAGACCCATGAATACATTCTGAGTAAGAACTTGGAGCAAATGATAGGAAGAGAGAAGTACAGGATTGAGTTCTGTTTTTTTTACAGATTTTATTTATTTGACAGAGAGATCACAAGTAGGCAGAGAGGCAGGCAGAGAGAGGGGGAAGCAGGCTCCCTGCTGAGCAGAGACCCTGATGTGGGGCTCGATCCCAGGACCCTGAAATGACCTGAGCTGAAGGCAAAGGCTTTAACCCACTGGCCACCCAGGCGCCCCTAGTTCTTTCCATTAGAAATCGGTAGAAGTCATCACAACTCTCGCTACGGCCATGAGCTGGAGGGAGATAGAGCAGCATGCGGGGAAAGAGAATGGGTTTGGATTTCTGCTGTTTGCTACCTGTGGTTCTCGGCAAGTCACTTAACCAGCGTGAGCCTCAGTTTCTTCTTTCTGTACAGTGAGGTTAATAATACTGTTGAAATGTTGGAAGTATTACATTCTCTAACTAGCAACTGAGTGCCACCCAGGTCTGCCAGGAAGTGCTCAATAAATAGCAACTTTAGGGAGAGAAGGGAATCTGTCCTGCACCCAGTAATACAGAAATCTTAAGTGATTTTCTTCGATTATAAGTAGTAGTCTTACCGTGTAAAGAGGTCAGCACACAGTCAACCACGACCTCAGATGCAGCTGTCACACTTAACGTCACGTCAGCCTCCTTCTGGACTCCACCTCTCAGATGCCCATCACTTGGGTTCCTCCTCTCCCCATTCTTTTCATCGGGGCCTATCTCAGCACGGATATTTGCAGTAGCCACTCACCTCCTCCCAGACTCCAGCGTCTCCCCTACTGAAAAGCCCCAGATCATCCAAGGCTGAAAGACTTCACATGGTCTGTAAATTCCAGCACTCATTATGACACATGGGGTCCTTCACTACCTGATTCTTTTCCTGTCCATTTTTGGAGACTTGACTCCCAGTTCCCACCGTATGCCAAGTGTTCCAAGTCCAGTGGACAATGGGGATTCCTGAGCAGCCGACACTGGCTTCTGGTCTTCTCTTACTTTTGCTGTTCCTCCCAGTTCAAGAACATATTCTCCTCCTCCCCACTTGAAAAACTCCTACTCATCCTTCAGGACCCAATTCAGGTGACTCTTGCCTCTGTAACAAACTCTTCTCCCAGTTCCCAGGCAGGATAAGCCACTTGATGCACACTTCCGTGAAAGTCAGTGTCGGGGGAGGTTTTTACTCTTTCCGTCTATCCCGGCTGTCCTGATGGGAGAGGCAGGCCGTGTAAGCTCCCTGAGGACAGAGATGACACATCAGCTGTGTCCCAAATCCGAGCCCAGTGTCGAGCATGTGAAGCATCTGCACAGGCCAGTGAAGCTCCACGGAGACAGGACATTGTCCTGATCAGAAGCCTGATGGCGCCTCTGTGAGGCTGAGGCCTGCCGAAAGCTCGTCTGTTTCTGCGTAGTTACAGTTCAGGAGCTTAGACTGCCCAGACACGATGTGGAAAGGACACTTAAAGATGATACAGGCACACAGACGGCATGGAAACTAATTTCAGAGGACAGTAAATAATTTCAGTCTCCCTCTAAAATCATAGATGGTGTATTTTGTGAGTCTTTAAAAACGATATACAGCAAAGTAGAGTAATTAATGCTTGAGAAACCCTGATCAAGATTTTAATGTAATGATCTGCAGTGAAAATTAGATACTCAAGACCCAAGCATCCTTAGTGTGCGAAAACACAGAATTGGAGCAGTTTTCCTGGGAAGAGCCTTATTTCCTAGTTGTAACAAATAAAGTCAGTTAATTGACCTCCAAGGAATTCACTAGGGTCCTAGTCGTAAAATGAGACAGGCTTACGTTGGGACTGGGCGCTTTCTGCTTTACAGGTGTTACTCAATCCTCACAATAACTGTATGCAGTAGGTAATTATCCCCGTTTTACAGTTGAGGTAACAGAGGCTAAGAGAGGCCGAGTAACTTGCCCAGAACCATATGGTTCCTAGTGCCAGAGGAAGTACATTAAGGAGAAAAAAGTTCCCAAAAATCACTTTAGGACCCATTTCCACGCCTTTTTGTCCGCTAAGTATATTTACTAGTACTGTCTGAAAATGCGTCGAAGACCCTGTCTGTGTGACTTCGATGACCTTAACCCTGACTGTGACACCATCAAGCTGGCCAGGCTAGGGGGTGTGTCTGTCTTTGAGAGTCCTACATTCATCTAGAGGTCTTAGATCCCCAGTGAAGCATTTGTAACTCATTTCTCTCAGGCTTTATTGACCCCAAAGCTCTTCCTAACTTGCTTTTTTCCTCCCAGTCATCCTCTTTCCAGGAATCTCTGGTATTTGTTCTAAAATGCTATTACGGGGTGGGGAAGGACGGCGGAAATTGTGATTGTCGATACCAGGATCAATACTAGAACATTTGGGGTACCTTTCTGTTTTCCCTTCCCTTTAATAGAAGTTTTTACAGTTTTTGGTTCCTCAGGTAGCGTCTCACTAAACCTGCTAGGTGTTTCTGCCTTTCCTTGGCAGAATGAGTAAGTGAGTGGCTGAAACCTGCCCAGTGGGCCTAAGGTGGTAGCTTCTCCATCGGCAAGAGTGACTTGCTTAATATTCAGAGTGAGCTTGAGGACGCAATGAGACGGGAAGGCGTCTGGGGCAGAATCAACTCCTCGAGGTCCCGCTGCTCCTTTGCCGGAAGCCCTGCCCTCGCTCTCTCTCACCCAGGAAAGCCGCAGGAGCAGCGTGTGCCCTGGACTGCAGGAATCCTGCCGGAAGCCCAGGCCCCCGCTCCCCGCCTCCGGCGGCCCCGTGAGTCCCCTGGGAAAGCCCACAGCGCGCACCGAGCCGTGGGCTGACAGGGCAGCAGGGCAAGAGGACAGAGGGCTTCCGTGAGCTTCTCGGTGCCCGGCGCCTCTCCCAGGAGGCAGCGCGGTGTAGCTGTGGGTCAGGGCTCTCTCTTTCCTTCCACTTTCTTCCCTCTTGACTAGACACCACGATCTCTACTTTCCACACTGACTTTATTTCTCTTTTCACCAAAAAGGTTTCGTTTGAGTCTACAGCTTCCCGTGTAAAAATCTGGGCAGCCCTCCAGAGAGCCGCAGTAGGGGGTGACTCTCCAAACCTGTCGCCGCGGGGCCTGGAGGCCTCTGACTTGGGATCTGGGCCTGGGAAGGGGGGGGTGTGGAGGGGGACCCGGGGAAGGGCCGGAGGGGGTTACTCAGAGGCCCCAGTGCTGCGCCCAGTGGCTGTTTCTGTTTTGTAACTGGCTAAATACGAGCTCCGTCTTGGCCTCCTGGCCTTCAGCCTCGTGCGGGAAAGCACCCTATAGGACCCACTTGCCCCTACAGCCAGGAAATGCGCAGAAATTCCATTTTCTTCCAACATTTGAATCAGCTGGCCTTGCTCACAGCTTAGCACTGCTGCCCGAATACTGGCAGTGTAGAAGATGGGAGAGCCGGCCTCCAGGCCTATCCAGGGCTGTACAGACAGCACGAAAGGTGACGTGTGGCAGGGGAAGGGGAGGTGGCAATTGTCGACATTCTTCAGACGACTTTTAAATTATTATTATACGTGCCCACTGTAGAAATTTTTTAAAACTGGTTTTTACCAGGATTGTGGTAATAACTACCCTGATTCTGCTCCTAAAATGTAATCGTGGTCAATTATTATTATTAACACTTTGATCTCTTTCTTTCCAATCTCCTTATGTACATAATTATTCATAACATGGTTGAGGTCATGTTGAATATTCAGTTTTGTAAGCATTTTAGTGCTTCATTTAAACGTTTGTTTCATAAACATCTTTTTTTAAGATTTATTTGAGAGGGAGTGTGTGCGTGTGCGAGTGAGGGCAGGGGGAGAAGGAGGGAGACAATCTCCAGCAGACTCCTGCTGAGCTCGGAGCCTGACGCGGGGCTCGATCTCGGGCCCCGAGGTCATGACGTGAGCTGAAACCGAGAGTCAGACGCTTAACCCACCGAGCCACCCAGGGGCCCCTTCATAAACATCTTCATGACTAGAAGATATGAGGGAGGGGTCCAAAGATGTTTCATTCACAGCCGAATCAGTCAATGAGTTATTTGCAAATTTTACTAAAACTTCCAAACTGAATCCCAAGTAGTACCTTGCCCGTGTCACTTGGCAAACGGTGGCATGTGGACAGCTGTGTTTGGTTCCCACCACAAACTGTGCAGGACAGAGTGCTGCTCGCGGGAACCTCGCGCTCAGCCCCGCGGCCAGGACCCCAGACACACAAGTTCCCTGGGGTCCCACAGGCCACACCGTGAGCGAAAACCCAGAACTCAAGCAGCAGACAGTTTCCCGTCTCCATTAGCTTCTCAGGGCCCCTGCTTTTCCCCACAGTTAATGCCATTAACAGGAGATTCATTCTTAACCCACTGTGGCGTCAGTAAAGTGGGTTAGACTTTTTTTTTTAATGTAAATTCAATTAATTAACATATAATGTATTTGTTTCAGGGGTATGGGTCTGTGAGTCCTCAGTCTTCAATAACACCCAGGGCTCATCACATCCCGTGCCCTCCCCATTGTCCATCCCCCCAGCCCCCCCCAGCCCTCCACTCCCCTGCCCTCCAGCAGCCCTCAGTTTGTTTCCTGAGATTAAGAGTCTCTTGTGGTTTGTCTCCCTCTCTGGTTTCACCTTGTTTCCTTTTTTTTTCTCTCTTCCCCTATACTCCTCTGTTTTTTCTTAAATTCCTCACCGGAGAGAGATCATATGATAATTGTCTTTCTCTGACCGACTTAATTTCGCTTAGCATAATACCCTCTAGTTCCATCCACGTTGTTGCAAGCGGCAAGATTTCATCCCTTTTATGGCTGAGAGTATACCATCTACCACATTTTCTTTATCCATTCACCTGTCGATGGACATCCGGGCTCTTCCCATAGTTTGGCTGTTGTGGACTTTGCCGCTCTAAGGGGTGGGGTGCAGGTGCCCCTTCGGATCACTACATCTGTATCCTTGGGGTAAACGTGGGTTAGACTTTCCATAGGCTGGTGAAATTAGAGGGACTTGACAGGTTTTATTGAGCTGTGCTTTGACGAAAGGCCTACTCCAAACTGACCATATGTACGCCTGCCGCCTTTTCGTTAACTTTGGTTGTTCGGCAAATGCTTCTCCAATTTGAAGACTGTTTTCAAGGACTGTAAGACACATATCCAGAAGGATGGTTATTTAAGAGAATACTTTTTTTTTCTTTTTGGCAAAGAGAAAAAATTCCTGGGGCGCCTGGGTGGCTCAGTGGGTTAAAGCCTCTGCCTTCAGCTCAGGTCATGATCTCAGGGTCCTGGGATCAAGCCCCGCATCAGGCTCTCTGCCCAGGAGGGAGCCTGCTTCCCCCTCTCTCTCTGCCAGCCTCTCTGCCTACTTGTGATCTCTCTCCTGTCTGTCAAATAAATAAATAAAATCTTTAAAAAAAAAAGAGAAAAAATTCCTAAGGTACTTTTACTTGCTGTCATTCATATTCTTCAAAGGGATGTTGATATACGTTTTGGTTTGTTATGTTACATTGTGACGTCACCTAAAAATCCAGAGCTTTTAGCAATGTGGATAAGGATGCTAATTTGTTTACTCTCTTTAAAAAAAAAAAGGTGAGAAAAAGTGCAGAAGGCAGGCAGTGATACTTAAAATTTGGGGTTTAGGTTAAATTTTTTTTTTTTTTATTTGACAGAGAGAGATCACAAGTAGGCAGAGAGGCAGGCAGAGAGATAGGGAGAAGCGGGCTCCCTGCTGAGCAAAGAGCCGGATGTGGGGCTCCATCCTAGGATCCTGAGATCATGACCTGAGCTGAAGGCAGAGGCTTTAACCCGCTGAGCCACCCAGGCGTGCCCCCATTAGGTTAAATATTTATTATTTTCTTTAATGTGACAAAAACAGCCTATGAAAACCAACAGCTGAGACAGATAGTGGCAGTACTTCCTATAAATTTAGGTTATTAACTAAGCTACCAAGACCTTTAAAAGCAATTAGTTAATACTACTCCTGAAAGGGCTCTGATATAAATCTTAAGACGTAGGAATTATTTATGCAGTGGTACAAAAAATGTCAAGGTTCCCTGTTGGGTTAATATCTGTTCAGTTTTATTGTAATCATTCAGTGAGTCGATGAGATGGAGCTTCAGAAAATCCGGGCAACAGTTAACGAAAGACACAGTAACCGAATCTGCGTTGGGCCGGCTCAGTGGGAGGACTGGGGAAGCAGGTTTGCGGTGCACGGGCTCCTGCTCACCACAGAGCGAGGAGTGAATCTGTCGTTAGAGACGTGTGTTATGGGTTTAAAACTGGTGAAACATTAGTTTGCAGCACCTTGATTTTAAAAAACATCGTTGGATGCTAACGTTACAACTTGAGACAAAGAAAACGAGAGCATCTCTTCTGCGAGTGGTTCACTGACCCCCTTGTTGTTGACCCAAATTCATCTTAGAGTGAGTACGACTTGAAAGTTTTCAGGGAATTGTGCTGAGCCCTAAAAATTCTCCCCAAACCGTGGCATCTGTTCTGTATTTACAAACTGAAATAACTACGGATGTCAAAAGAAAGAAGATTCTGTTTCCTTTAGAAAATTAAGTCTTTTTTTTTTTTTTTGGAAGTTTGCATCAAAACTCTTTTTAACCCTTGAAGCCTCTCGGTTCCTTGTGGCAGGATGGTGCCTGTGTAACCCTCGTCCTTTGTCGCCTGCAGTGCCGTGCCAGACCGTGCTGGATTACCTGAAGACTGTGCTGCAGCACCACAACCAGCTCCTGCTCCCGCAGCCCGCCGACCAGCCCGCCGAGGTAGGTGCGCAGCGACAGGGGAGACGTGCTTCCCTCGGAACGCCCTTAGGACCAAGCGTCTTGAGGACGTACGTGGGTCCCCCGAGCACATCGGCTCGCGAGGCACAGCATGGCTCCCCAGGGGTTGGGGTTCCTAGTACCGGTGGAGGAAGAGCATGCACGTATCCAGACTCCCCAAGACCGAGCAACGGACGCCGAGGGCCGGGGATCACGAAACCGCAGCTCTAGCCATGGAGGCCAGTCCGGCGGCGTTCCTCCAGGCGAGGGGCTGGAACGGAGGCCCCGACCGACCCGTCTCGGGCGGAGCCAGTGTTCCGGAAAGCCCCTTGCTCTCAGTCCCCCCCCCACACCGAGGGGACTTCTCGAGTGTTAGATGGATGTCTTCCAGACACGGGGCCCCAGAACGTTTCCTCCTGGGGACCTCAGGAGAAGCAACCGCAGCCTCTCCCAAAGGGCAGGAGAGACTGTGTGCTATGCTGGGAACCTTCTACAAGGTTCTCAAGGCTCAGTTTTGAGTATCTGTGACTTTCATCTTAGGAATTTTAGAACCTAAATTCAGGGAAAGATGGAACTGCCAGGATTAGAAACATCTCGGATGGATAACAGTGGATAAGTTCTTTCCTCACAGTTCAGTTTCCCTCCCTTGGCAAGGTGACTGGTTCATGCCAGTGACGGCGGGCCGTTGACCCTCTCTCACGTGTCGTCGTCACACCCTCTTCGACACTCCCTGTCACTAGCGAAAATCATTTCGAGGCCCGCCCTCGTGCGTCCTGTCGCACAGATCCAGCAGCACCCTGCTGTCCCCACCCCGACCCCACACCTCCCTGCAGAAGTGCGAGCGCACGCCCCTCTCCACGTGTCTGCACGTGAGAGAGACCAGAGGACGGGGAAGCCGGGTGGGTCTGGTGCGCACCGAGACCCTGTCACCTGTTTGGTCAGGACTCCATCCCCAGAGGTTCAGAGAAGCTACTTCAGAGGTCTCTGCACCTCTCCTCCAGCCCCCATCCCTGCTCCTGCCCCCCTCTCTCTCGAATTCAGCAAAAAAGTAAGTGATACCAAGTTGAACTCAATCCAGTGAATCCCACCGCACTGATTTCTACCTTCTCTCGCACCTGACGCCCCCACCCAGGAAGCAGTGCCCCTCCCCCTTGCCGACGCCCCCCACCCCCACCCCATCCATCCTTTCACCTCTGCTTTCCCGCCCCCCCAGCTCCATGCCATCAGTCATTCTTTGTCTTGTGCACCAAGTTACTGGGTCACACTCACATCTTCCCACCCTGAAAACAGGCCTGGTTTGATGCTCCCTCGCTCCCTCCATCATCGTCTCATCTTTCTTCTTCCATCCACCAACCCCCTGCACTCCCTCCCACCTCAGCGGCCTCTGTCAGCCCCTGACTCTGCCCAGCGCTGCGTCTGGCTCGGGGAAGGTGGGACGAGGGTCTCATCCCACGCGCATCCCCAGTGCCTCTTGTCGAAGGCACTTGCAGAACAGTGACCTCATTTTTCTTGGGGATTAAATACTTGAAAGTCTGGTCTGTATTTGTTACTCCACTCTTAGTGTCCACTTGCTCTCCCACCCCCCCATAATCTGGCTGCACCCTGACTGCTTCCCAGAGTCCGCCGCAGGTAGCCTGGTGACCTTCCCAGCTGTGCAGTGCCCTGCCTCTGGCCTCGTCCTCCCCAGGACCTCATCCTCCTCCATGCTCTCCCTTGGCCTCAGTGTCAGGACTGTCTCTTGGCTCCCCGTGCTTTCTTCTTCTGTAAGGAGTTTCGCATCCACTATTGTCCAGAGAGCCACCCTCCATCGCCTTCCCCCGCTGTCCACCGCCCTTCCCCCGCCCAGTTGTGTTCTTTTTCTGAACACCAGCTACCAGCAGGTTAACAAGGCCCAGACTGAGATCTGGGCTACCAGTCTCCAGCTGCCAGCTGCTCTCTCCAGCTGCCTGACCAACAGGAGGATGCCCTTGACCCTCGAACTCCCTCTGAATACCCGTCCCTACCCCAGTTTTCTCTCCAGTACAGGCAGCACCAACCCCCGCAGAAATTTCTGAGGCATCACATACTCCCCCCCATCCTCATTCCTGACATCTGCTTGTTTTATAGTTACCTTGAGTAGTCTCTGTCCTCTCTGCCTCCTTCCTCCCACTTTGTACCTGGACTATTAGAATGGATTCTTCTGCTTTCTCCACACTGGAAGGTTCATTTTCTAAACTACAGATCCAAAATGACTGTCACACACTTAAAAATCCTTTCACTGCTCCCTAGAATAGGGTCCACATTTCTGAACTTGACATTTCTATTGTACAGAAAAAGGACTTCCAAAAACCCCACTTCTTCCAAGAAGCTCTCCCTAATTGCCACACCCTCTCTGTGGTCACAGAGTAATTCAGAGGTTCCTAAATATTAATGCATACATAGGTCTTCCATTTGTTTGTGAGTCTGAATACATTAAATGAGTGCTATTCATTTTGGTTTTTTCCAAGTGACTCATAGATCACAGTTTAATAACCTGCTGGTGACTAATTGAGAATATGCCATCAGAATTCTATAGAAACATAAAAATAGGGGACATACCTGCATTTCCTCTGGATGGGAATATTTGAACTTTTATTACCCATCATCATCATTATTATGCTGTTTTTACTGTCATTTCAGGCACATAGGCATTTTCTCATTAGTATTACTGATCACATTTTATTTCTATTAACTATGCTAAAATAGTGTGGTAAATCTCGTCCATAACACAGGGAGCATCTGAGTTGTTTGGGGCTGTAAATGACTTTTTTCTTTCTTTTCCTTTTTCTTGAAGAAAATTACCTCCAAATGGTATTTCTGCACTCTTGGAGAGCTTCATTTTGTGGAGAGCTGTTGAGCTCTTCTGTGTAAGTAGATTCTTTTTAAGGATTCGAGAAAGCTCCTTCCTGGGGCCGTGAGCTCCCTCATCTCAGGCACCTCTCATCCTGAAACAGACTCGACGCTGGTCTTTGGGGCAAGCTCTGAATTCAGGGACCAGGTTCCCAGCTCTGCTTTTGCCTTGTGAGATCTTGGGAGAGGATTGAACATCTTTGGCCAAACTGCTGTGGGAAGCTTGTCTTACCCAATGAGCCCAGACACCCAAGGGAAAGCTGTTTTTAAAACTTGCACATTAGGGGCGCCTGGGTGGCTCAGTCGGTTAAGCATCTGCCTTCAGCTCAAGTCATGATCTCAGGGTCCTGGGATCGAGCCTGCTGTGGGGCTCCCTGCTCAGCGAGGAGTCTGCTTCTCGTCCCTCTGCCCCTCCCCCTGCTCGTGCTCTCTCTTGCTTGCTCTCTCAAATAAATAAATAGAATCTTAAAAAAAGATTTGCACAACCTTAAAGAAATAGAAGGTCTAACAACCAGCTGCTCAGGCTCCTGTTCGAAGGCTGACAGGTGTACTTCCAAGAACCACGACTAAGGACTGCCCGAAGCCCTCTGTCCCCAGTAGCCCTTTTTTAATGGGTCCTTGTCTTTGTTGCTCTCCTTGAAGTTCTTTAACTTTGCCAGTTAATATTCATCGGGAGCTCTGTCCCAGTGCCACAGCAGTAAAAATGAAAAAGAGAGGGAGGAAAGAAAAAAGAACTCTTCAAAATTCGTCGTAGCCGCCATTACCGAGTGTGTGCGCAGTGCCGGCCCGTGTCTGCTGCAGTGGTCGCTAGACAGCTGTTCAGTGCACCTGCTGGGTGCCGGACAGTGTTCTCAGCCCTGGGACGGGGCATCCCCGCCCTCGTGGGCAGATGGGTGGTTTCCTCCCCACACACCTGCAAGCTGGGGTTGTCGTCCTGGCATTGACAGAGCTGTCACCTGAGTCACATGTGGGGGCCGCCCCCCAGCCCAGCTCTGCACTTGCACCAGCGGCCCCTCCTGTGAGGGGCAAAGAGGCCAGGCTGCCGGGCGCTTGGGGCTCGCCTCAGGCCGCGTGCGTCCCTGGCCCTGGAGATGGTGACAGTTTTTAGGGATGTTCTTCTACGGAAATACTCCGACACGGCCTGTGGCCTCAGGCACCCAGCCCTGGATTCCACCTTCCCCGGGCCCCACCCGGCTGTCCTGAGGACCGAGGGCTCAATGAATCAGAACCCTGTCACCCCTTCCTTCCCTGTGCGTGGGAAGCAGGTGGATTCTCCTTCTTGCCGTCAGCCACCTCCTCCCTGCCGGGCCCATCTGTCCCTCATCTTTGGGAAGGACGTCCCAGCTCACCTGGGAGTCACTGGACTCCTCAGTCCTCCTCAGCCCGGCTCACAGAATTCTACATCTTTCCTCCTGGCTTCTCCACATGCACCACAGACTCCCGTCGTACATGCCCGCAGCCCGGGCTGAGGGGCCCTTTGGAACCTCTGGGCCTTGCCCGTCTTTTGATCATTGATAGCACCAGAGCCGAGGGTTTGTTTCTGCCCCACGTACTCACATCTTAAACCCATGATAATTTAGTTCTTCCTGTTTTACAAACAGGGAAGCTTTGGTCCAACCAGTAAAGTCACTTGCTCAAGAAACACAAAATAAGACCAGAACCAAGATTCAGTTCAAACTCTAGCTGTTCTAAATTCAGAGCACAAACCATGCGCCTCCACTGCCTCCCTTCAGAAGGAAACTGAGTCACAGATGGCTGGTGGAAGGAAGTGGGAACCCCAGGGGGTGACTTTGCATGGGTGGGACTCCATGACCGCCTCAGAGCTCAAGCTGGCTGCATCTTCCCTGTTGGCTCCTGGGCCATTGGCCCGTCTCAGCGCTTCACTGACCACTTTTTTAAGTAGAACCCCATCAGACCCGAGCAGTGCCACATTTATCACCTGTAGTAGATTTGCAGAGTTGTAAAACTGAATGAGTTTTTCCTTCTTTATTTTGTACACCTTAATTACTGGGGAAGGAGTACATTAAAACTGAGATCATGGGTTAATTAATTTGTCCTGGACTGTAGAATTTTATGGACAGGCAGAACCAAAGTAATGGTTGTGTAGGTGGAATTGACTAAACATGGCTTATAAATGTTACAGAAACTCCTGTAATTAGTCCCACTGCAGCAATTGAGCCTGGGAATTTTATAGCAGACATAAATTAAGAAGATGAAAAGGAAGAAAAATTTTGAGTTGACATAGTGGCATTTGCAGAAGCTATCATTTGAGGAAACCTGGTTTGCATTATTATTAATGATGCACTTTTGGGGGGTTTTCGCAGTCCCCTCCCTTTTAAAATTCACTCTTTGGTGCCGTTTCCACTGTTACGCAATGGCTATCAGGTGTTAGATGAATTAAACACAAGTAGTACCTTATGAAAATAGACCACCAGCATCATTTCTAAAAATACTTACCCGCCAACCAGAGGATGAAAAGACCTGTTTGATCACACTCTTCAAAGTCATTTTTGCATATTTTAATAGATTGAAAGGGAAAGTTACGGGTTATATTTAAATAGTGTTCCCTGTCATTGGATCTTGACACATTTTAACCTACCTGTTAAAATGCAAGTTATAAATAGCTCCTCTTTCAAAGGTGTTCATTAGACCTCATTGGCTCTTGTTATAGAAAATGCAAATGTAATTTGAAAAGTGCCCGTTCTGAGAGCGAGCAATTACCTGTGCTCTTCAGTACCTGGTTCATTGTCAGCAGAGCCACTTGGTTAAAAAGCAGGTTTGCCTTTGAAATGGAGATCGCCTCCTCTGCGGGGTGGCTCTGGGCTGGGTGGGCCAGCTGGCCGGCTACGTAGATAACGAGAAAATACTTGGCTTTTCCAGGGAAGCAAGCAGCTGCTGAACAACTATCCTGTCTACATAACGAGCAAACAGTGGGACGAGGCCGTAAATTCTTCCAAGAAAGACGGGCGACGGCTCCTCCGATACCTCATCAGATTTGTTTTCACAACCGATGAGCTTAAGTACTCATGCGGCCTTGGGAAAAGGAAAAGGTCAGTGCAGTCAGGAGAGACAGGTCCTGAAAGACGCCCTCTGGATCCAGTTAAAGTAACATGCCTCCGAGGTACTGCATCCTTCCGCTCAGCGTCGCCATCTGTGATCTCATTTCACCGCATTGGCTGTGGCTCTCCCGTGCAAGTGTTCAGCCTTGACTGTATTTTGGTTTTGCCCGCTGAGACCTTTATAGGCTTCATGTGGCCCATCTACTCGGTATCGAGAAGTTCTTTTAAGAAACCTCCGTTTGCTTTAGCCTTGGCATTCTCACTTACTGGCCCATAAACATTGCATAGCACCTCATGTCTCACGCTTTGAATTCAGATTTTCTTTGCTGCCGCAGAAGGCCACCTCCAGCCAACCTGGAGCGTGGGGGAACGCACAGAGGAAGGGAAGATGGGGAATTCTCTAAAAAGTAGGAAAATGAGATACCCCATTTCCATTTGCAGCCTGGGCCCCCCTCCCCCCTAGCTACCTTCTCAAGAGGACTTGCCCCCAACTCCTTCAATTTATGTAGAGTTAATTTTCCTTGACATTGGGGCACCTAAAGTATCTGTTGCCCAGTCAGACTTTATTCTGTTAGTCTTTCTAAAGTCTCTATATTAAAACTATAGCTCTGAGGATACCATTTCCTCAGTACGAGCAGCTGATGATGACTTCGCGGCCGACCCACACGGGGCTAGGCCAGGCAGAGGACGAGGAGGAGGAGGAATCAGGAGGCAGACAGTTGATTCAGCCAGTGCAGATAGGCACGGCCTCAGACAGGTAGAAGCGTTCTAGGGCCAACAGGAACACCGGTCACCCCTGAAAAATTAGTATCAACAAGCTCAAGTCTTAACCTATATATTTCAGTAGTAAGTTTATTGGTTGGAAAAACTTAATTTACTCTGGACAGGGGAGCAAAATATTTCCTGGCAAGGAAGTCACAGTGAGGAGACAGCATTACTGATAAGGCCTTGGGGTACAGAAAGGACAGTCCAGCATCCCGTCCCGGTATGCCCGCGGTATTCCGCAGCAGTAGTGTGCCTGAGGCCCGGGGAGATTGTGTCAGCAGCTGAAAGCTTCTGATTGAGCAGGGCTGGAGTGGGAGAGGGAGAGGCGTACATCGCTCTGCTGCTCGGCACAGCCTCCCCCCCACGCCCCCGCCCCCAGGTGATTCTAGTGCAGGTGGCCCGGCCTTGAGGGAACCACCTGGAATGGAAACACCTGAATCAGCTAGGCACCCAGAGCACCCCCTGTTGGCCGGCCTGAAAATTCCACTTACCCGCAGAGGGTGATGGGAATTTCCAGGGTCTGTCTTAGCAAACTAGCCACCGTTTCCTTTGTTCCTCAGCATCATCAGAGCTGACAGTTACTCCCCAGGAGTAAAAGAAACGTTTGTGAGCTCGGGGCTCTCCTGGGAACACTGTAATCCACGAAGTTGCCCTGGGGCCTGTAAGGGGAGTCAGGACAAGGGGCCTCACCACTGTACCCCTTTCCAGAAATTCTTATTCAACATTTTGCGTTTTAGGCAGCGAGTGAGTGAAACTGAGGGATTAACATACATCCCAAAGCCCTCGTGCCTTGCCCTAAGAACCCCTGAGAACCCCTGAGAAGCGGACAGAGTCCTGGTGGGCTAATCAGCGTCTGTATCTTCCAGCTGGAGCCTCACCTGGCGCCCCACCCACAGGCCTCGGCCCCGCCCCTGGGCGGTGAATACAGGGGCCGAAAGCAGTGACGATCTGTGCGGGGCAGCTGATCCAGACATTTTTTTTTTTTTTTTAAGATTTATTTATTTATTTGACAGAGAGATCACAAGTAGGCAGAGAGGCAGGCAGAGAGAGAGGGGGAAGCAGGCTCCCCGCTAAGCAGAGAGCCCGATGCGGGGCTCGATCCCAGGACCCTGAGATCATGACCCGAGCCGAAGGCAGAGGCCTCAACCCACTGAGCCACCCTGGCGCCCCTGATCCAGACATTTATAGGCTTGTCCCAAAAGCTGAGCTCCTAGGGCCTTCCTGTGACCCGGATGGGATTCCTTCCTTAAAGGCTTAGAGCTGGTGCCTCCCGGGGTGGACGTCCGTGTTGGGCGAGCGAGGTCAGAGCAGCCAAGGAAACTTCAGGCCACCGGACACTTTAGTGATGGAACACGGGTGCTTTGGAATGAAACCAGACTCCAGGCTGACCGCTCTTGAAGGCGGTTTGACCCCAGAGGGAAGAGGGCCTGTGAGGACGCGCCCTGTCTGGGTAACAGAACAAGCTTTCAGTGTCCTTCCCGCAATATCAGAGGAAAAGCCCTGTGTCAGCACGGCCACCGGCCACTGAGGGGAGAGTGGAGGCTGATGGGTGTCTCACCGGCTCGTCCTCAGAGCCGCAGGATCAGAGCGCCCTCATCCGTTAGCCTTTATTTCCTTGTGTTGATAGGGTTGGGGGGATCGAAACAGAAACAGGGAAGCTACAAACAGTGGGACAAATAGTTAGTGGACCCTTACTGAATACAGTAGGCGTGGGAGGGGGACAGAAAAGGACGAGGGAGTTATCCTGCAGTGTTTCCCAGGCCTACCCCCTAGGCTAAGCCGTCTGATTCTGGCAGTTTTGCAGGATGGGTTGCTGAATAAACACTGTTCTTTCCCTTGGGTAAGGCAGCCGGGGCTGGGACTCCGGTGAGGCGAGCAGGGCTCTCCCGTCAGGCCCAGAATTGAAGGGGCTGCCCCTGGCTCTCTACTAAGCTAGATGCTGCCTGGCCCAGTTCAGTTCCTGAGACTGCTGGGGTCCAGGGGCTTGAAGAGCATCAGCTTCTCCTCAGGGCAAGCAGGGCTGGCATTTCACCAGGCTTCCAGACAATTCCAGCCCTACAACCAGACCCATTGTCTGGTAGAGGGAGCAGTCCTGGAGAGGAAACGGTGTGTAAATAATAGTCACCTTGGACTATTTTGCACAGTCAGCTGTGCAAAAATCACAGCGTTCGACTTGGAACTTTTTCCAAAATGCTCACTTCAGTTTACAAGTGTCCATATCAGAATAGCTAGGCAGGAGTCATGCACGTGCCCCGACCCCCTGAGAAAACAGAAGAAAGGATCGTGCAAGCTCAACCCAACGGGAGGCTGAGTCTGTTTCATCAGAATCTTGGTTCCTTTTTATACATTCACCCTTCTGGGCATGCTAATTGCTTTCTGGTGAAATTAAATATTTAGAGGAAATCTCATTTAAGAAATATTTGTCAGTACATGTGTGGATCCCAGTCAGAGAAACAAGTACGACCTATAATACATGTTAACGTGGATGCCTCTCGTGAACCAAACTTGAGGCAGTTTCTCAGCCACTGAGGTTTTGTTATCGTATTGCACTTAGTCTGCAGATCGTAGCTGGTTAAAGAACACCATGCTAATGATAACTGCTGTTTCCGGAAGTACTGAACATTCTACCACTGTTCACAGATCCCGACAGAGGTTTGAAACGCACTCGGTGACTTTAAGCTTGATGTATAGTACGTGTTATAAATCAGATTAGCCTTTCCTTTCACCAGCCAATGTTCTTTAGGAGGATCACCTTCTCACTTCACGTGATTTTTACTTTTGCACATGAGTAGAAGACTTACGTGTAATTAGCTGAGTCTAAGAAGTGATGTCATCATAGCATTACATTGGATTTGCCATAAAGCTTTTCCTGTAGAGCTTCTGTAAGTGTGTAAGCAGCCTGTCCATTGTCTTCTGCAAAAACCAGCTGTTTTTTTTTCTCTCTCTCTCTTGTTGTGTATATTCTCACAGAGTTCATTAGGATGCACTGTACCTCCAACCCCGACTGGTGGATGCCCTCGGAGGAGCAGATAAACAAAGTGTTCAGCGACGCCGTGGGGCACGCCCGGCAGGGGCGGGCGGTGGGGACTTTCCTGCACAACGGCGGCTCGTTCTATGAAGGGATTGATCACCAGGCTTCCCAGGATGAGGTCTTCAATAAAAATTCCCAGGATGGGTCTGGGGATTAGTGGACAGAATCCTGACACTTGGAGCAGCTGGTCCTCTCAAGGGTTCAGTTGTCCGCGTCCTCTTACCCTCACCTGAGCGTCCAAAGCACGTCCTGCCAGATTTGACACATCTCAGACCTTAAGTCTCTGACCCACCGCCACCATCCCCCAACAGACGTCCATTTTAGGGTTGTGTGGGAAGTCTATGGAACCTACAACAGGCCTTCAGGAGATTATGGAAAGAAAAGAACCACAATTGCATTGAATTGATTCCTAGCTAGACGGTGAGGCTGAAAACACTAAGCGAGCTGCTGGTCACCTGTCCGAAACCCTCACGTGAGCTCAGCTCCCTGAGCAGAGCTGGTCCCCGCGGAAGGCTGGGTTGGAGTAGAGAAGATAGAGACATGGAGTTATTTTAAGGGACGACGAACAAACATTCTCTTACTTTAATTCATGTAAGTTGTCTTTATATTTTCCAAAGACTCGAATTCCTACTTCGCAGCAAAGACAGGATAAGTGACACTGTGCTGTCTGGACATTGACAAAGCCGGTATGAAAAGAAAAGAGGTCACTGCTAGACAGTGATTCTTTGGAAATCGGGTGGGGTTTTTTTCAGTTATTTTAGAATCCACCCCCCCCCCCCCAAATTCTACCATGTTGACCAGAAAGGCACTACATGATCTCTGGAGTTTACAAACAGTAAGTTTTCATTATGTCAGTCAAGAAATCTCCAAAGATCCAAAACCCTTTTCAAATGCTTGATTTCGTAGGTTCATAGACCCCCAGTTTCCATAGCCTTAACTCAGACTTTGTTGACACAATGCCAAAGTGATGGGTTGAGCAATGAGAATTTTAATCACTTGGTTGCTTGGTGCACTGAAGACCAAACAGGTGGTGTGACTGATGGTGTTCACCGAATTAACCAGATGTTCTGGAATTGTATACACACAGCTTCAAGGCCATTCTGACAACTATGCAATGGGCTTGTGTGTAATTGCTCCGAAATGTGAGGGTCGTTCTCTGAGTAGATCTTTAGAATTTGCATACACTTTTGGTTCTTATTGTCACTGACGCAAATGCTTCATCCCAACTGTTTTGTTGTTTGGCGTCTCTTTCCCGCGCCCCCTCCCCGCCATGTTCCCTTGAACTACAAGCTCTGGCTAAGTTCCCACTAAACCACTCCCACTTGTTTCCTCCTGTTGAATTGGTTGAGCTCGGTCTGTGAAATTACTACTGTCTTTGGGAGCTTTCCTTATGTGCAAACTGCAGAGATCCCGGAATCTGTTTCTGAGGACTTCCGGTTTGGCTGGCGGGAGCAACCGCCTCTATCACATTTAATCCGATTAGTGCGTTCTTTGTGGAGCCTAGGGCTCAGTGGGCAGAAGTTATTGAAGGCTGTTAATGTCGTCTACGAACGTGACTAAGGGTTTTGAAAATTGGTTGGAAATTCATTCAAAGTTTACAAGCATCCATTTATAAAGAGAGGTTTTTGTAACCATTTTTTGCGAGACAGTAAATTATCCTTTATGTTCAATAGTTAGCACCAACTATATGCGTAGTCCTGGAAATAGGTCCGTCTTTAGCTGTTGTTAGGAGTATTAGTTTCATCCATTGAAACATTTAATATTTATAGAGATGGTCCTTCGTCAGATCTGTTCAGTGGTGTGGGGAGAACTAACATTTCAATCCTGTTTTAAGCAAGTTAGCTAAAATTCCCTATCAGAGATAAGGGAATGTGATGTTGGTTAGGGGAACCAGGGGACTACTACCTTTGGCCATCTGAGGGAGAAAGAGATTCTTTGAGGAGTTTTCTGAGGTCTGAGAAGTCAGTGCTTTACAAGATCCTTTGGTGACAGGAAATCTTGGTCCAACGGAAACTGTCACCATAACCGTGTTACCTTTGCCTTTTTTGCATTAGGCTTTAGTTATCCTTACCTCTGGGGACAATGTCGGGGTTTTTTCCCCTTTAGCAACAATATTTGAGCACTGCTCAAAAAACACTTCCAGCTCCTCTCTTTTCCCTGCAAGCCTGAGAATTTGGCTCGTCTTCCCATGTAAGCATCATCATCATGTCTGAGTTGTGCTGGTCTTGACTGCGGGGACGATGAGCGCATCTGTGCCCTCCCTCTCCGTAGCCTGGTGAGGCGCGTGCTTTAAGATGAAGGGCTCGCACCACGGCTGTGAGAGAGGGTGACGGGAACCTTCGGTTTGGCTGTAGTTAGCATCACCTGAGAAGGCCACTAGGGTAGATCTGCCTCCCAAACCACGTGGCCGCACACAGCCTTTGCTCCACAGGCACACGTGGTCTCCCGTCCCCCCTTCGGGTGAATTATTTCTCTAGCATCTGTTTTCAAGTATTCCACAATGTTGGCCATCGCTTAGCACTCGAGAAAACCAAGACCCACGAAGATGACTGGCTTCCTCAGCCTTGCACAGCCGGTTCGAACGCCTCTCCCGGGCCTGGCCTAGAGCTGCTGCCCTGGGTCTGGTGTTCCACGACCTTCGCCGTGTGTGTGTGTGTGTGTGTGTGTGTGTGTGTGTGTGTGTGTGTGTAGCTTGTTCCACAACCTTCGCCGTGTGTGTGTGTGTGTGTGTGTGTGTGTGTGTGTGTAGCTTGTTCCACAACCTTCGCCGTGTGTGTGTGTGTGTGTGTGTGTGTGTAGCTAGAGCTCGGTAGCCTGGCCACTGCCTGAACTGGATGCTGATGGTCCCTGGGGCGCGGCCCAGCGTCTGCAGAGACCCCCACCTGTCTCCTCTCGGTGTGTGGTCCGTGCCGCCTTCCCAGCTCTCCGGCCGCTTCAGGGCGGGGGGCCTCATGGTCACCTCCCCTTCAGATCAGGTCTCGCAAAGGACGTTCATGGGTTTGTGGTGAGACCGGTGAGACTATAAAAGCTCACCCCCACGAAGACCAGATGCTGTCACTGCTCTGTCTTCCTTTCTGTTGATCTCTTTGGAGACCTGAGGGTGCTGCTTATTTTCTTGAGTTGATTCTCTACCTTTTTTTGGCAGTTAGACAGATTGCTCATGACTAGAAACTTCGTCCCATGGCAGCTTGTAGAATTGTCCTTGAGTCATTTTAGCACCGGTGCAAAATGGGTTGAGTTAAAGCCACACAGGACGCAGCTGTGCTCCACAGGT
Source organism: Nasua narica (assembly GCA_028533885.1). Lineage (NCBI taxonomy): Eukaryota > Metazoa > Chordata > Mammalia > Carnivora > Procyonidae > Nasua > Nasua narica. The sequence goes on along the minus strand of CM052800.1, from coordinate 30,228,143 downwards.
TCTGAGGGAGGGCGGTCCCAGGGCCGGCCTGGCGCGAAGGACATGGCTCGGCCTGGTTATCGTATGAGGTGTGTCCCGTGAGTATGGCGATCAGGAGAGCCCTCGACGGGGACAGTGTCTTGACGTGTCTCATGATTTCCCATATTAAAATGAGATCACAGAGAGGATGCCTACTTTTCACACTGACGTGAAGGCCCGGATTCCGTTCCACTGGGCTCGGGACAACCCTCGCGTGGCCCACGTCGCGGGGAGCACTGTTGTGGGAGCGGTTTTACCAGAAGCACGTTCCTCACGGTCTCTGGAAGGTACGCCACTCACAGTCTCATGGTTTAGTCAGCCCAGCGTTAAGTCTTTGGAGGAAATCTGTAAACGCGGAAGTTTGCACCTTCCCTTTTTACTTGAAAACATTTCATCCAGGCCTGGAACCTGGGCATCTCTCAGTTGGCGTTCCCGATTTCCGCCACACGATTCCGGTTCCTGTCCCCATTGGTGTTTCATAAGGTGTCACTAGGGAACGTAGGAGGATAATGACAGCGTGTGCCAAAGGTTGCTGCCCTCTCCTTTGGTGAGGGAATTGAGAGATGTACATGGCTACTTCGCAGCTGTAGAACAAGTGCGGGAATTTATATTCTGGATCTTTCTTGGCCCTTCATCAGTCATAAACACATTGACCTAAGAGATTTATCAGGATTATAGAAGTATAAATTGTTACAGTGTGTCATTTGGTCCAAGTACTCCTCTGTCAGATGTGTGGAATGGTTTCCGTAGCCTGGTAGCTATTCTTGTGATATAAGACATTTTCCGCAAATCTAGACAAAAATACAAACTTGGGAATCTGCAAGTTCATGATTTCTGCATTTTTCTACCACCTTTAATGTCTTGTCCTCCCTCTGGATGCTCTCAGAAAATGGATGGAGCATCACATGAGATGAAACGTGCATGATTTTCAGAGAAGAAAACCTAAATTTGCCCTCATTTGGGTTTTGTCATACAGCTTGTGCTCCAGAGTCTCAACCTGCTGCCCACCGACTACCTCCTTAGTTTTTTCCTAGATTTCAGTTGTTTGTTCAAAGATCTCATTCTTGGATAACTTTATTTTTGGAAAAGATTTAAACCGAACTTTTCTCGTTCAGTGCTATGTCATTTCGCAGTACAGATCTATAATTTTTGACAGCTCTCATACACAAATTTCTAGAAATGTAATAGGAAAACGATTTTGCACATATGGTGCACGTCTTGCTGGTGTAAGTTTAATGTGGCAACACGTGCCACAACTTCTTGGCAAAACATGTCAGCTAGAACGCTTGAGTCAGAACTCTGATGGAAACGTGTCTAAACAGCGGGATGTGTCATGATGATATATTTTGTAAACACAGCGATGGCTTCTTTTCAATCGTAGAAGTACTGAATAAAAGTAATCGCTTCCGCTGGAATAATGTAGGGAGATGCTCCCCCGCTGATGGCCCTCTGCAAAGTTAACTTGCTTTGGCAGCCAGTGGCATTCGTGTGTTTTAGAGAGTGAGGGATCGATACCCGACCACGTGGAGTGTGGGAATACCAGGCCCCCGGGACTTGCCTCCTCGGCGTAAAACTCCCAGCCATAGGGGACAGCACCCGCCCGTGAGAGGCCGCCCTCTCCCTCCGAGCTGTGCTCGGTTGTGGGAAACACCGAGGACTGGACTTGGTTCCCCTAATGACGGGCTTTGTCAGTTTTTCTACTGAAGCTCTAAATTGACCAAATCTCTGTGGTACAAGTGGCCAGATTAACTCTCCTCATGACCCTCCAAAGCTGATACGAGGGCTGGGTGTTCGTTCATTCACAGTTCCTCAAATTATGATGAAAATACATCCACTCAGAAGGCTCCTCCAGAACAACTGCCCCAGTACAAAGGGCCACGTGGGAAAACTGTTCAGGCCCGCCCCAGCCCACTCACAACTGTGCCAGCCGTAGCCGACAGTCCTTGAGTTCCTGTGTGCCGGGTACTCTGCTAAGCACTTTAATGCATTCTCTCCTGTGACCCCTCCCAACCACCCTCCCAGGCGGTTACTGCGTCCCAGTAGATCCCAGTGGATCCGTAAGGACCCTGCCGGAGGTGCTCTGTGGACAAGAGGATTGCTTTGGGCCTAGTAGTAAGCAGGGTGACTAGTTCCGTTTTCCCCAGTGGTCAAAGCAGAGTTCTCAGAGCCCATCAACACTTTGGAATGGATTTTGTTTAGTATATGGCATCGAGGGAAAGATGCTATTTCTGTTCCTAAAAACCACCTTGGAAGTATGTCGATGCTTAAATAGGACCTTATAAACCATGTCTCTGGTAACTGCCTGGGTTTCTGCGTAAAACTTGACTTACCTGAGATTCTGTGTGGAAGACTAGAAAAAGTTTTAAAGTAGTGAATAAATTAAAATTGCTAAGGTGTTCACATTAGTCTCATAGGTTTCCTGTCCAAAATTGCAGGGATATAAAAGCAAAAATTTGAACTTGGTGAAGTGATATTCTTCCTAGATGTTAGAAATGGCACCGGGCATCAGTTAGCTAACGTCTGACTCGCTTTTTCACATTCGTTGTTTTTGTAGCCTTAGAATCGATGAGTCTGGTTTGGAAGAGAGGGATTTCATTTATGATGTCACTGTGAGAACTGTTGTGAAGGTTTTGTTGTGAAGGGAAATACAGTAATCTGTCGATTCTTTCCGCTAGTGATGGCTTTAACATCTCTTTGGCTGTGTTTAAGTTCAAGAGCCTGCCTCGGCCACGCGGGCCTGGCTTGCGTTTCTTGGGAACAGGGCGTGCCAGGCGGTGAGATGGGTCCTGAAACGTTCAAGGTCACCAGTCCAGTCCGCCCCTGCCCAATGTAAGCATCACCTCTGTGTCTCTCCTCTCTGGACCTTCATGTAGCAGCCTAACACTGGGGCCAACTTGCCTTTACTCTATTTTCTATGATGAACACTTGTGGAGAAACTGTGACAAATCCATCGATCCTAATATTTTTATTGTTGGAGTCTTGTTGATTCTCTATGAATAATTTCTATTTGATGGTACTGTGTAGAATTAATACCCACTAGGGACATGTTAATAAAACTATAAATGCATAGTGTAATATAGAATAGCAGGATTTTTTTGTGAACGATTTATATAGAAAAGTAAGTTGTTTTTTAAGTGTTAGGCACATTTCTTTTAGGAACTTAAAATGTTATAAGAGTTTTTTAAACATTCAATATTTTTAATTATAAGAAACATTTGTTACTAGAGCCAATTATTTCAGGTGTTCTAACTGGAGTATTGATTTTATTACCTCATATACCTCTAGAATGCCACGTGTTCTGTTGGAGATAAAATTGCACAATAAATGTCAAGTCTCTGTTAAGTATTTCCGCATCTTTCTCCAGTTCTTTGAAGAAGCTTTTCTGTTTTGTTTTGTTTTTTTGAGAAGAACTTTATGCCCCCTGAAGCTAAGGCTTTTCTGGTTGTCTCTGAATGCCAAGAAAATATTATACACTTAAAACCCAAGTAAAAGATACTCAAGTTCTGTCAGGGAACAGATCAAAAATCATCCAAAAAAAGTCATTTGATCTCGGGACTGAAAAGGACGAGCAGTGATGATGGAGGGTGGCGTGGAAGCCGAGATGACTTCTGCCCGGTGTTTTGTACGTTCGCACTTCACATGGCTCGTTTCCCATGCAACGGCACCCTTCTATCGGGGAGGGAAAATCCTACAGCTGCTACTCATGACCTTTAAAAATGAACAAATGGTGATTGTTTATGGTTTTCGAACAGGGATCTGAGTACAAAATCGAAATAGTTATGGCTAAATAAAGTGACATGATTGTGGCTTCCCACATTTAGTTTTTGCATAAAATGTGAATCTGACATAACAGCCATTATAGAATGATAGAATGAAGTAAATGTCATTTTGTAAATCAGACTAAGTAAAAACTAAAGACACTGCTTTCATTTTAGGGAAAATCTAAAGATGTGATTTTTTTTCATTAGAAGATGCAGCATTTCAACCAGATGTTTTGGATGAAGCAATAATTTGGTCCAAATAATTTGGGTTTCCATTGGGATGTCAATTAAGATGAAATTTAAATTATTTTATTATTCTAAAGCATTAAAGGAGGATTGTTATATAACTTGGGTTCTTAAATATTTACAAATATCCAAATGTCCTCAAATATTTTGAGTATTTACCCCAGACACAAAAGGTAAAGCTTTAGATTTAAATACTTGAAAAAAGTATTGGGAACAAATTCATCCAGATTGCAAAATACAAGATCAATATTCAAAAATCAATTATATTTCTATACACCAGCAACAGACAACTTGAAAATGAATTTAAGGACAATTTCATTTATAATAATATTGGAAAGAAAAATATACTTAAGAATAAATTTAATAAGTGCTAGACCTGTACAGTGAAAACTACAAAACATCAATGGAAGGAATTTTAAAAGATCTAAATGATAACAGAGTATAAGACTTAATATAATATTAAGATGGCAATATTCCTGGAAATGATCTATAGATTCATTGCAATTCCTATCCAAATCTCAGCAGAATTCTTTGCAAAAATTGACAAGCTGATCCTAAAATTCATATGGAAATGCAAGGAACCCAGATAGCCAACAGATAGACATCCTTATATTTATGTTCAATTGATGTTTAACAAAATGCCAAGACAGTTGAATGGGGAAAGAATAGTCTTTTCAACAAATGGTGGTGAGACCACATGATCGCCTTATCAGAAAGAATGCACTTGGGGGGCACGTGGGTGGCTCAGTGGGTTAAGTGTTCGACTTAGTTTTGGCTCAGGTTATGATCTCAGAGTCGTGGGATCGAACCCTGCGTCAGGGTTTGAGCTTAGTGCAGAGTCTGTTTGTTCCTCTCCCTCTGCACCTCCCCCCACTCACACGTACATTCCCTCTCTCAAAATACATCTTTTTTTTTAAAGATTTTATTTATTTGACATCGAGAGAGAGAGAGATCACAAGTAGGCAAAGAGGCAGGCAGACAGGGGGAAGCAAGCTCCCTGTTAAGCAGAGAACCCGATGCGTGGCTTGATCCCAGGACCTGAGACCATGACCTGAGCCGAAGGCAGAGGCTTTAACCCACTGAGCCACCCAGGCGCCCCTCAAAATACATCTTTTTAAAAATGCAGTTGGAGGGGTGTCTGGCTGGCTCTGTCAGTAGAGTATACAACTTTTGATCTTGCGGTCGTGAGTTCCAGCCACGTGTCGGGGGTAGAGATTACTTAATTTAAAAAAAAAGAAGAATGTAGTTGGACCTCTCAAAACCATATGCAAAAAAACGAATGGATGATAGACCTAAATGAAAGAGCCAAAATTATAAAACTTTTAAAAGAAAACATAGTATTAAATCTTCATGTTCTTGGATTAGGAAATAGCATCTTCATTGTGAAACCCAAAAGCATAAGTGACATCGAAAACAATAGATTAACTGGACTTCATTGCTTTTGTGCTTCAGAACACAATGAAAAACGAAAAGATGACCCACAAACTAGGAGAAAATATTTGCAAATCATATACCTGATAAGAGACTTGTAGTCAAAATATATAGAACTCATAACTCAAAAATAAAGACAAATAGCCCAATTAAAAGTGGGCAAAGAATGAATACACATTCTCCAAAGAAGATGTATAAGTGGCCAATAAGCACACGAAAAGATGTTCAACATCATTAGTCGGTAGGGAGATGTAAATCAAACCACGATGAAATACCACTTCACTAAGATAGCTACAATGAAAGTGACACACAGTAACAAATGTTGGCAAGGATATAGAGCTATTGAAACCTTCATACCAAAAAAAAAAAAAAGAAACCTTCATATCTTGCTGGTAGGAATGTAAAATGGTGCAGTCATTTTGAAAAACTCTGGCAGTTGCTTGAAATGTTAACAGAGTCAACATGTGACCCAGCAATTCTAGTCATAGGTATATACTTAAGAGAATTAAAAACATTGTATACAGGTGTTCACAGGACCATTCTTGATAATGGCCAAAAAATGGAAACAACTCAAATGTCCATCAATTGATGAATGGATAAACAAAATGTGGCATTAAAAATTTAAAAAAAAAGGGGGCGCCTGGGTGGCTCAGTGGGTTAAGGCCTCTCTGCCTCTGGCTCAGGTCCTGATCTCAGGGTTCTGGGATCGAGCCCCGCATCGGGCTCTCTGCTCATCGGGGAGCCTGCTTTCCCCTCTCTCTCTGCCTGCCTCTCTGCCTACTTGTGATCTCTCTCTCTCTGTCAAACAAAATAAATAAAGATCTTTAAAAAAATTTTTTTTAAAAAAGGTGTAATGTGTAGCCACACCATGGAATATTATTCAGCCATAAAGAAGGAGTAAAACAGCAACACCTACAACATGAATGGACCCGGGAAGAATGAAAGAAGCCAGACAAAAAAGGCTACGATTCTAGGGCTCCATTTATAGGAACTATTCTGAATAGTCAAAATAACCAGGTCGGTCAGTTTTAGAGTGTGCTGCTCAGTACACGGTTCACATAGCGAAGGTAGCAAACGTATTATGATACAATCTCTCTAAGGTTGATTATCCTTCACACAGTAGATGTATGGAGAGCCCTGCGTGCCTGGCACTTTATCAAACATCACGTCCCAAGAACCAAAGTAGTAGTACCGCCATGGCTGGGTCCCTATTTAGAGGAAAACGACAAAGACCTATTACGAATTATGAGAAAACCCCACGTTCTGCTGAGCAACTTGTTCCTCCGAATAAAGCTGTATTCAGAAAGCTTACTCAGGCACAAAACGGGAGACCGTGCTGCCCCTGAGTCTGTGTCTCTGTCCTACGGAGACAGTTCGATCTGACTACCTCCGCCAAAGTGCATGCGTTCAGGGAAAGTTTGCTCTGTAGGTGACTTACGGTGCTCCCAAGTCCTTGTTGAATTAGCCTCGTTTTCTCTTTTCTTCCTCCCTCCCGCCCTCTTCAAGCTGCTATTCGGACCTCACAGAGACACAGTCGCGGTGGTCCACACCTGGGCTTTCAGGCAGTCTGTCAGCAAGCAGATGGCCCCGTCCGTTTGAGGAGTGTTTAATAAAGACATTTGGTAAGAAGGTGTGGGCAGGACAGACTGAGGCTCCGAGGGGAGGGTCATGTCCCGACCCAGCGCCAGCAGGGGGTTGTCAGTAGCCTGGAGGGGGGGCCGAGTGAGTGGTTGGCGGCACTGGGATTAGAGAGGGCTGTGTGGAGAAGGCGCCTCCCCAGGAAACACGACCCCCATGTAAGAAGTACCTTCAGACTTGGCAGAGCCCGCAGGAAGGGAGGCGGGGGAATCAGCACCCTGATCTCCCTCCTCTTTTCCATCTCCTGCTGGTGCTCCCTTCTAGCTGATAGCATCCGAAAACCAGAAGGCAGGGAACGCATCCGAAAACCAGAAGGCAGGGAACCCATTTATGTCCACACCAGCGAGCATCCTGGGACAACGAGCCTGTGGAGAAAGGAGAAAGGGAAGGTGAGAGGCACAACGGGTAAAGACCATGGAAACTAGTCTGATGGTCCTAAGAGCTCTTTGGTTCCACCTCATTGGAATCCCGAGAGTTGACGTCTTTCCATAAATGACCTTGTAATTCTTAGCAAATTGGAACAGTTGATACTTACTTAGTAGGTTAAGTGTTTCACTAACATGATCACACTGAATCTTCTTCATGAGTCTAAGAGGTAAAATAGTATTGTCCCCACTCTATGGATGAGTAAACTGACACTTAGAAGTTCCCAAGATTACAGAGCTAGTTGTGCCCAAGTGGCGAAGCCGAGGCATCCATCCAGGCGGTCCGACTGCAGGTAAGAAGCAGAGGTTTTAGCTACTTCCATAAAACTCATCTTTGAAGGTAATATCTGTGAGCCTTTTGAGACTGAGAGAAAAAGTTGCAACAATGAGGATAAGACAGCAACTACTTCTTACCTCTACCGAGCTCTGGCTGGTCAAACTATAATCTTTCTTAGTTTGGTCTGAGAAGACTGCCGCGTGAAATCCTGAAAAGAAGGCACAGATGAATATTAGTGCGATTTCTGGGTCCTCGGTGAGGCTTGGTTCCGCTTCGGTCCTAAAGCTCATTAGAGACACAGTCTCAGTGTCTGTGCTAACAAGCCCTCTGGGTTCACTGGTCTTGATGGTTAAGAAATGATACTTCAGGGGCGCCTGGGTGGCTCAATTGGTTGAGCAACTGCCTTCGGCTCAGGTCATGATCCTTGAGTTTCAGGATCAAGTCCCGCATCGGGCTCCTAGCTCCACGGGGAGTCTGCTTCTTCCTCTAACCTTCTCTCCTCTCATGCTATCTCTCACTTTCTCTGTCTCTCAAATAAATAAATAAAATCTTTAAAAATAAAAAAAATTAAAAAAAAGAAACAATACTTCAATCAGTCATCAATAGGGTGGAATGAAATATGTCTAAAATAGAATTTGAGTCTTTGTACTTATCAAATGTCAAATTTTAATAAATCGATTTATGCAGTAGTTTTGAAATACAGCTTTTAAGAAAAATATTCATTCTCATTTCCCAAAAACGTTATAGACCAGATTAATCCTGATCTTTTTTACTTTCTTTAGTCACAAAAATCAAAATTCATCAAAACACAAAAATATCTAAGAATACCACTAATGAAAATGAAATATAACAAACAGTAGGCTGTGTGGTTGAGCAGTACAGGGACCAGAACAAGGAACTATAAATACTGGCAGTTTTTAAAACCTAGGGTCCTCTTCTGAACAATGAGAGACGAAAAACCGAGACTCTTCAGTTTCTGCCAGATTCTAAGGAGAAATTCAGGCCCTGGGGAGATAGGAACAGAGGTGTGAAATATCTTCTGCTCTGTCTCTTTTTTGTACCAATGACAATGATTCATTCTCCTTCCTGGCAACACAAAAGCATTTTCAATTCAATTGAAAAAAAACATAATAATGTGTTTGATTGTGGGTTGTATTGTGTTTTCTATTAGCATTTTGTGCTAAATAATTACCCTTTTGGTTTCTGGTGTATTTTTGGATAGACTGTTTTTCTGTGACTGAAGAAC
>CM052800.1:30203037-30218601 GCA_028533885.1 Nasua narica | reverse complement strand
TAATGAAAAATTCCTAGTTGAATCTTTACTCTTAAAAATTACTGTTCTTTTAGCAGAGGGGAAAGGAGAGGATGAATAACTTTCAAAATAATTGCAGGCGACAGCCCTTCCTACTCAAGAGACTACATTAGAAATACCTTGTGAAAAAGAAGTCGCTTGGGTCCAAGCATGCTAAAGTTGAAAGAATCGTTTTATTACTAAACTGTATTACTTATTGTCTACTTCTGGCTTGGTGGCTTTGTGATAGTTTCAAAGTCTTTGGTATGCTTGGTAAAAGAAAAAATGGCTATTCCCACTGAACTTGCAGGTAACAGTGAATAGCCCCAGGGATAGCCTGGAAATTTGAAAGGAAAACAAGCATCATCACCGTGGTAATAATACTCAGGGTGCGGGGGCGTGGGGGGGGTGGCCAATAGGTCATCCTGTTATCTATCAGGTCATGCTATTGCTTCCATAGAACTTATGACAACATTATCATTACATATTCGTGGGATCCTTTGGATCACTTGTACACCTCAGGAGAATTTTAGCTCTATGATGTCAGAGGACACAATTTTTTTTTTGCCTGTATTTTTTTACCTAGCACAGTAGCTGGCATATTGTGTGGAGCTCCAAAATAGTTTTTAACATGTTAGTGTCCTGTGCTTATGTATATGTATATACATAGATGACGAACACAGCAAAAAGCTCGTAGAGATTTGTGGGAAATGACTTGCGTTGTCCTAACTGTGGTTGGTGAGGCAATGGCGTACAGCCGCGGTGTTGGTTGCTTACGCCTTCTCATCCCACTCCCTCAGTTACAGAGAATCTAGGCAAGGCCCCAGCTGAGACGGAGAGTGCAGACAGACAGGAAAACACTCGGGAAATCATCCTATGTAGCTTCACTGTCATTTGAAAAGTGAGAATACATTTTGGTTAAAGAGGCATGCAGAAATTTCAATGTCGATCGTATGCACAGATGGTGAAGACATAGGTTTAGTTCTCCAGATTATTCTACACACCCAAGGAGCTAGAATGCACGCACACAAGACTGCAGTGCCTGGGCACTCCATCAAATGCACAAGCCTTGGAAGACCTGGAACCCGGATGGGAATCCCAGCCCCAGGACATAAGGGGTGTGTCACTTTGGTCAAGTCATTTGAAGCTCTCTGAGTTTTCATTTCCTTATTTGTAAAATGATAGCTACCTCTTTGAGTTAAAATAAGAATTAAAGCTGTGTGTTTTATTTGTGTTTTGTCTCTTCTTTGTTCCTTGTTTACTGCCTTGTTTTGGATTATTTATTATGATTCCGTTTATCTTCACTCTTGGCTTGTTATTAACCGTACCTCTTGGTGTGTGTGTTTGTGTGTGTTCGTGGTTGCTCAATGATTTACGATCTACATTTTTAACTTCTCACAGTCTGCCTTAAAATAAAGTCCTACCACTTTATGACTCGTGTAAGGATCTTACAATACCCTCCATTTCTCTCTTACTGTCCTTTCAATTATTGCTGTCATCTATTTTAATTCTACAATTAAAATCTATGGATTTTTAATTCGATTCCATTTTGGTCAAAGAACATACTTTTATAAGATACAAATCTTTTTTCCTTAGGGACGTGTGTTTTATGGCCAAGCGTATGGTCTTTCTTGATAAATACTCCAAGAGCCCTCGAAAAGAGTGTGCGTTTCTGTTTTGGGGTGGAAGTTGCTATAAATGTCAAATAGGTCAAGTTAGTTGATAGTGTTGTTCACATCTTCTATATACTTACTGTTCTTTGGTCTCCTTCTGTTGGTTATTGTGAGAGGGGTGCTGCGTAAGTTTATCTGTTCCTCCTTTCAGTTCTATCAGTCTTGCTTCATGTATTTTGAAGCTCTGCTTTTAGACACGTTCATGCTTGGATTATTTTGACCTCTTGAAGTATTAACCCCTTTATCATTAAATAACTTTCATTATCCCTGCTGATAATTTTTATTCTGGAATCTATTTTGTCTGATATTAATATGCCTATTCCAGCTTTCTTTTGGTTGGTGTTACTGTAATATAGCTCATTGCATCCTGTTACACTTCACCTACTGGAATCTTTATAATTACAGTGGATTTCTTATAGGCATCATATAGCTGGGTCTTACTTTTTTGTCTAATGAGACAATCTCTGTCTTTAATGGAAGGATTAGACCATTTTACACTTATTGTGATTATTGGTATAGTTCAGTTTAAATCTACCATCTTGCTTGCTATTGGTTTTCCTGTCTCATCCCTTATTTTTTTTTCCTTTCTTTCTGCCCTGTTTGTGTATCCTTTCTAATTCCATTCTATGTCTTTTGTAAGCTTATTAGCTATACCTCTTCGTTTCCGTTTTTTAAGGTTGCTTAACAGGTTAGAGTATACATCTTCAACTTATCACAGTCTGCCTTCAGGTGATGTAATTTCTCTGCAGGAGTAAGAACCTCATAACAGTATACTGTTTCTTTTCTGCTAATACTTGTGCTATTGTTGCTATATATTTTATTTTTTATTTAAAGTCAATTAATTAGCATATAGTGTATTATTAGTTTCAGAGGTAGAGTTTAGTGATTTATCAGTTGCACATAACATCCTGTGCTCATTCCATCAAGTGCCCTTAATGCTTATCATCCGGTTACCTCATTTCCTCGCCCACCTCCCCTCCAGCAATCCTCAGTTTGTTTCCTAGAGTTAAGAGTCTCTTATGGTTTGTCTCCCTCTCTGATTTCGTCTTATTTTATTTTTCCTTACCTTCCCCTTGTTACTATGTATTTTAGTTCTACATTTGATATATACCCTGTAACACAATATATAATTATTTTTACTTTAAACCATCAACTATCCATTAATTTTAAAAGAAGACATGTTTACATTTACTCACTTTTTTCAGTGCTTGTCATTCCTTTCTGTAGATCCAGATTTCCATCTGTTTTCATTTTCCTTCTGCCTGTAGGACTTGCTCTGAATTTTCTTGTAGTGGAGGCCTGCTGCTTGAAGACTTCTTCCAACTTTGTGTGTCTGAAAGTTTCTTTATTTCACCTTTATTTTTATAAGAGATTTTCACTTAATATAGAATTCTAGGTTGAGAATTTTTTTCTGATAGCATTTTAAAGATGTCCTCCCATTTTCTTCTGGCTTGCATAGTTTCTGATGTGAAGTTTCCTATATTTCTTTTTTTTTTTTTTTTAAGATTTTATTTATTCACTTGACACAGAGAGAGAAAGAGATCACAAGTAGGCAGAGAGGCAGGTGGAAGCAGGCTCCCTGCTGAGCAGAGAGCCCGACGCGGGGCCTGATCCCAGGACCCCGAGACCATGACCCAAGCCGAAGGCAGAGGCCCAACCCACTGAGCCACCCAGGCGCCCCATTTCCTATATTTCTTATTTAAGTATCTCTAATCTAAAGATCCCGGTATATATGTGTCCTTTTTCCCCTCTCTGGCTATTTTAAGATTCCATATCACTGTTTTTTCAAGTTTGATCATGACACAACTTGGTACAGTTTTCTTTATCCTACTTGGGGTTTGTTAAACTAATTGGATCTATGGATTTATATTTTTCATCGTATTTGGAAATTTTTTCAGTCATTTCTTCAAACATATTTTCTGTCCTCCTTTCTTTCTCTCTCCTCTGGCATGTTATAGAAGGCAAAATAATGGCTCCCTCAAGATGTCTATATCCTAACCCCCATAATCTGTGAATATGTTAGGTTACATGACATGGGAGATGACCCTGGATTATCTTGGTGGGCCCAATATAATCACAAGGATCTTCAGAAGTGGAAAAGGGAAAACCAAAAAATAAAAAGTAGACAAGGGAGCCTAAGAGAAAGTCAGAGTGGTCCGATGTGAAGGTCCAACTCACTGTTGCTAGTTTTGAAGCTGGAGGAAGGAGACCATGATCAAGAACTACAGGTGGCTTCTAGAAGCTGGGAAAGGCAAAGAAAGGGTTCTCTCTAGAGTCTCCAGAAAGAAATGCAGCCCTGTCAACACCAGCAAGACCTTAGTTGGACTTCTAACCTACAGGACTGTAAGATAATAAATTTGTGTTGCTTTAGGCCTCTGAGATTGTGGCAATTAGTTACAGCAGCCATAGCAAACTCATACGAACATATACTAGCTGCCTGATACTGTCCCATAGGTCACATGGATTCTGTTTATTCTTTCGTCTGTGCTTTATTTTGGATAGTGTATATTACATCAAATTCACTAATCTTGTTTTTTTCCCCCAAATATTTTATTTATTTGACAGAGAGAGAGGGATCACAAGTAGACAGAGAGGCAGGCAGAGAGAGAGGGGGAAGCAGGCTCCCCGCTGAGCAGAGAGCCCGATGCGGGTTCGATTCCAGGACCCTGAGATCATGACCTGAGCCGAAGGCAGAGGCTTTAATCCACTGAGCCACCCAGGCGCCCCTCACTAATCTTGTTTTTTGAAGTGCCAAATCTGCTATTACTCCCATCCAGTGTATTTTTCTCTTCAGATATGTAATTTTTTTATTTCTTGAACACACACACACACATACACACACGCTTCTTTTTTCTTCCACAAGCCTTATTTCTTGAATATATATATTTATTCACATCTGCCCTCATATGTTGACATTTTCATTTACATTTCTGAACAAATCTGTACTTAGATAGCTGTCCTGTGTCATTTTCTGCCAATTTCTTCATCTCTGTCATTTCCGGGGCTGTTTCTATTGATTTTTCTCCTAGTTATGGGTCATCTCCTCCTCCTAAGAATTATTGATTGGATGCTAAACATTATGAATTTTATGTTGACTTGCTAAATCTTGTTGTATTCTTTTATAAAGTGTTGGATTTTGTTCTAATGTACAATTAAGCTACTTGCAGATCAGTTTGATTCTTCTTTTTTTTTAAGATTTATTTATTTATTTATTTGAGAGAGAGAGGGTAGGGGGAGGGGCAGAGGGAGATAATCTCAAGAGGAGTCCCCACTGAGCATGGAGCCCAACAGGGGGCTTAATCTCACGATCCACGAGAGCATCACTTGAGCCAAAACTGAGAGTTAAACACTTAACCAACTAATCTACCAACTAATCTACCCCAGTTTGATTCTTCTGAGGCTTGCTTGGGCTTTGCTATGGTAGATCCAGGGAAGACTTTACTCTAAGGTAATTTAACCTCACAGAGGTGTGAGCCTTCCAAGGACTCCACCAAATTTCCTGTATTTGGTAAGTTTTCTCCCTTCTGACTGATGGAAAAACAGACTCTTCCAACTTGGTGAGAATTGTTAGATTTACTGATTTCCAATTGTTGTTCTCCCTGTTTTGAAGAGTTTTTCCAAATGCGTGCACAGGTAAGTACTTAACCAAAGACATGAGGGAATCTCATGACAGATATGTATGGCTTTCTCTCCGTACCTCCATCGTCTATTATCATATGCTTGACAGGTTCTCTCTTCCTTGAACTCCAGTTTCATCTCAACTCAACGAGTTCTCCAGGCCCTGTTTGACAAATTCATGTCTGTGCTGCAGCCTAACACTCTGCTGTCCAATGTCTTAAAACAGTGCTTGCCTCACATACTTTGTTTGGTTTTCTAGTTGCTTTCCCCAGAAGATAATCCCATAGCAATTAACTCATCATGGACAGAAGTGAAGGGATATTTAAAGAATTAAATGATATGTAAAAATGCCTAGCAAGAAGACACTCAAGTGATTATATTAATTAGTGAATTATTTGAAATACCTTTAATAATGATAGTAATAATATCAGCTATGTTTAATTGGGCTCTTACTAGGTCTAAAACAATGTAGTATTTTACATCTGATATCTTATTTAATCCCTATGCAGTTAGATAGTATCACCATTTAATAGATAAGAAAACTGAAGTGGGGCGCCTGGGTGGCTCAGTGGATTGAAGCCTCTACCTTTAGCTCAGGTCATGATCTCAGGGTCCTGGGATCAAGCCCCCCATCGGGCTATCTGCTCAGCGGGGAGCCTGCATCCCCCTCTCTCTACCTAACTCTCTGCCTACTTGTGATCTCTCTCTCTCTGTCAAATAAATAAATAAAATCTTTAAAAAAAAAAGATGAAGATATCCATCATTTTTTCAAGCCTACTTTAAAAGATGGGTGACAAATTCTCCAGTTAACTCCCAAGCAAGTGTTGGCAGCCTTGTTAGAATAATACTATAGCCTCGCAAGGGATTGTTTTTAAAAGAACACTTAGTTGATCTTTAATATTTAAAATACTATTGACATTATTTTATGGCCATACTTTTTCTTAATGTTCCAAGTTCTTATTTAAATTCTCGTTAGTTAACATACAATGTAATAGTTTCAGGAGTAGAATTTAGTGATTTGTCACTTACATTTAACACCCAGGGCTCATCACAAGTGCCCTCCTTAACACCCATCACCCCTTTAGCCCATCCTCCCGCCCATTCCAGATTTGCTCCAAGAAATCAACTAGGTAGGAAATGCATACCTTTATAAGAGAATTCATAGTGATCTTTCTTTCTAAAAGTGTTTCAGTTTTACAACCGCAGTAACTACCTTTATTTCTTTGGAGATACAGCTATTGTGAAAGATTGGATATTCCTGTGCCAGTAGGTTGCATATCCAAACATCAGAAAATAATCTTAGTCCTTGATAGTCAAAGCATGGTGCGTGAGCCAGCACCCTAGGAGTTAATTACCTATAAGCCTGTTAGGAACAGAGAATCTCACTCCCACTTGCAAACCTCCTGAGTCAGAAAATCTGCAATAACAAGATTTCCAGGTGATTTGTATGCAGGTTAAAATTTAAGAAGTGGCTCCGGCTGATTCTATGAAAAGACAAGGTAAGTTATAATGCCAGTGAAACAACTCATGAAGATAAGGAAATGTTTTTTTGGACAGAATAGTCAGTGATGACTATCTTTATTAAGGAGAAAGTTAATTCTACAGTGAAGTTCTAGAAATGTAAATCTTTAAGAGAACTTTAGCCAAATTTAGTTAGACCAGAGATGACTATCAAAAAATTAAATAACTAGACCATAAAACTTCTAGAAGAAAACATAGGTGGTAAGCTCCTTGACATCAATCTTGGTGATAACTTTTTGGATCAAACTCCAAAAGCAAAGGCAACAAAAGCAAAAATAAACGAGTGAGGCTACAGCTAAAAATCTTTTGCATGGCAACAGAAACTATTAATGAAATGAACAGGCTACCTAATGAATTGAAGAAAATATTGCAAATCACATATCTGATAAGGGGTTAATATCCAAATTATCTGAAGAATTCATAAAACGCAATAGCAAAAAATCCCAAGCAATCCCACTTAAAAATGGGCAAGGGACCTCAACAGAAATTTTTCCAAAGACCTATAAATCACCAAAAGGGGCTGCCTGGAAGGCTTGGTTGACCTGTGGAGTGTGGGACACTTGATTTCTGCTTAGGTCGTGATCTTGAGATCAAGCCCCGCCTCCGTGGATCTCAAGCCCACCTCCGCAGGGGGCTCATCGTGCTGGGTGGAGGAGGTGTGTTCTGCCCCAGATTCTCTCCCTCTCCCTCTGCCCATCCCCCTGCTTGCACATGCTCTAGTAAATAAGATATCTTTTTTAAAGATAAATAAATGGGGGCGCCTGGGTGCCTTAGTTGGTTAAGCAGCTGCCTTCGGCTTAGGTCATGATCCCAGGGTCCTGGGATGGAGCCCTGCATCGGGTTCCCTGCTCAGCGGGAAGCCTGCTTCTCCCTCTCCCTCTGCCTACTTGTGCTCTCTCTCTCTGTCAAATAAATAAAATCTTTAAATAAATAAATGGCTAAATAAATAAATAAATGGCTAACAGGTACATAAAAATGTGCTCCGCATCACTTATCATTTTGTGATCAAAAATCACAAGATAACAGCTCATACCTGTAAGAAGGCTATTATCATAATCCAATCAAAAATGGGCAGAAGGGGCACCTGAGTGGCTCAGTGGGTTAAAGCCTCTGCCTTCAGCTCAGGTCATGGTCTGGAGGTCCTGGGAGCGGCGGGCTCTCTGCTCAGCAGGGAGCCTGCTTCCCCTCCCCTCTCTCTCTGCCTGCCTCTCTGCCTACTTGTGATCTCTCTTTCTGTGCCAAACAAATAAAATCTTTTAAAAAATTTAAAAAATAAAAATGGGCAGAAGACATGAATAGTCATTTTTCCAAAGAAGACATACAGATGGCCAATTGACACATGAAAAGATGCTCAACATCACTCATCATCAGGGAACTGCACATCAAAAGTACAATGAGATGTCACCTTAGACCTGTCAGAATGGCTAAAATTAACAACACAGAAACAGTAGGTGAAGGCGAGGATGGGGAGAAAGGAGAACCCTCTTACACCGTTGGTGGGAATGCACTGGTGCAGCCACTCTGGAAAACAGCATGGAGTTTCCTCAAAAAGTTAAAAATAGAGCTACCCTATGACCTAGCAATTGCACTATTAGGTATTTACCTAAAGAATACAAAAATATTAATTCAAAGAGATACGTGCAATCTAATGTTTATAGCAGCATTATTTACAATAGCCAAATTACGGAAACAGCCCAAGCGTCTATCAAATGATGATGGATAAAGAAGATATTACACATACACACACACACACTAGAATATTGTTCAGCCATAAAAAGAATGAAATCTTGGGGCACCTGGGTGGCTCAGTCATTAAACGTCTGCCTTCGGCTCAGGTCATGATTCCCGGGTCCTGGGATGGAGCCCCGCATCGGGCTACCTGCTCAGCCGGAAGCCTGCTTCTCCCTCTCCCACTCACCCTGCCTGTATTCCCTCTCGCTGTTTCTCTCTCTCTAAAATAAATAGTAAAATCTTAAAAAGAATGAAATCTTGCCATTTGCACTTACATGGATGGACCTTGAGGGCATTATGTGATGTGAAATATGTCAGACAGAGAAAGACAAATATTGTTATAACCTCACTTATTATGTGGAATCTTAAAAAATAAAATAAATAAAATAAAAGAGCTCATAGAAACAGAGAACAGATTGGTGACTGCCAGAGGCAGAGGTAAGGGTGGGAGAAGTGAGTGAAGGAGGTCAAAAGGTATAGATTTTCAGTTATAAAATAAGTAAGTCATGGAGAAGTAATGTATAGCATAGTGACTACAGTTAATAATACTGTTCTGCATATTTGAAAGCTGCTAAGAGATCAGATTTCAAAAGTGCTCATCACAAGAAAAACTATGTGAGGTAATAGATGTTAAGATTTGTTGTGGTAATCATTTTGTAATGTATACAAATACCAAATTATTATTCTGTACACCTGAAATTAATATGTCAAATATACTTCAATAAAGTAAAAATATTAAGTCAATAACTTATAAGAAAAGCGAACCCCTTTAATCTGAAAACACTGCCAGGCTTTGAGGGGTAGTCCTATTGCAAAACTAGGCCTATGTTCGGGGCCCAGAAAGGCCCCGGGCTTCAAAGAAGCGAAGTTAGCTCGGAGAGCCCTTGCTTTTGCAAGGCTCAGGCAGAACAAGAGTCCCATTGGAACAAATGAGGTGGAAACAGCTGTGACATCTATTTCGTTCCTTCAGGAGATCCAAACTTTTTCGCATTTGGAATAAACTGAGAAATTCTATATCAAATAGAACTTTCTATAAAGATTTTAAATTGCTTCAATCTGAGTTTAACAGCCATCTCTCCTTTCATGTCTTCCTGAATCATCTTAAGATTACGTCTAGAATTCAATAAGAAAAATTACAATAAAAGTGGGTTTTAGAGTTTTCTCAAGATTTATTTAGTATTTCTACTGAGAACGGATAAATCACAGTTCAGAACTCCAGCAAGAAACAATACCTTGAAGCTACACTTCTGAGGAAGCAAGTTAAATATTTGGAACCACCAGAGACACCGTACATACCATTTCAAAATAGGCACGAGACTCTGATCGATTATGATTCTCTAGATCCAGCAGAAATGTCGCAAAGTGCAATTCACTCAATATTGAAGGCTGGAGACAATCTGCTCTCGCGTCAGGGGAAGGGTTCTCATGAATGAAAATGCACTCTGATATTCCTGTTTGAATAAAATGTGTTAGCCTGATTAGACGTAGCTATCAACTGAAGGCAATAGCCATATGTTTGTGCACATTTTCTCCCTCTTGCCAAGGACATTCTTCAGCCTGCTCTTGGTGCCCAGCCTTACAGAGCACTTCCTCAAGGGGGCATTTCTATCCCCGTAGTAGTTATGAGGTGGTACAGTGCCTAGTGACACACAGCACTCAAAAAATAGCTGTCGAAAAACCAAAACAAAGAAATAGGCCAAACTCATAAATACAGAGAAGATGGGGACCCTGGGTGGCCCAGTCAGTTGAGCGTCCCATGCGGTTTCGGCTCAGGTCATGATCTCATGTTTGTGGGATAGAGGCCTGCATCAGGCTCCTCGCTCAGCAGGGAGTCTCCTTGAAAATTCTCTCCCTCTGCCCTTCCCCTGACTTGTACACACACTTGTTCTCTCTCTGAAATAAATAAGCCTTTAAAAACGATAAATACAGAGCAGATTGGTGGTTGCCAGAAGCAGGGGATGAGGGGTGGGAGAAATGAGTGAAGGGGGTCAAAAGGTACAAACTTTCAGTTATAAAATTGATAAGTTATGGCAAAGCAATGTAAAGCCTGGAGACTACAGTTAGTAATATCATATTGCATATTTGAAAGTCGTCAGGAGAAGAGATCTTAAAAGTCATCACAGAAGTTTTCTTTTGTAACTACGTAAGGTGACAGATGTTAAGTAAACTTACTGTGATTATTTTGCAACGTATACAAGTACCAAATCATTATGTTGTACACTGGAAACTACTATACAGCCGACCCTCCAACACCATGGATTTGAAATGTGCAGGTCCGCTTACAACAGACTTTTTTTTACAGTATAGCATAAATGTATTTTCCTTATGACCTTAATATTTTCTTTTCTCTAGCTTACTTCATTGTAGGAATACAGCATACAGTATATAATACATATGAGATATAAAATAGTATCAATCAACTGTTATCAGTAAGGTTTCTGGTCAACAGTAGGCTATCAGTAGTTAAGTTGTGCTGGAGTCAAAAGTTATATGTGAATTTTCAATGGTGTAAGAGATCAGGGACCCTAATCCCTACATTGTTCAAGAGTCAACTGTAATGTTATGTGTCAGTTATACCCCAAAAGAAAAGAGTATTTATTGAATATATACAGTAATTAAAAGATGGGTTTTTTTAAAAGATTTTTATTTATTAATTTGATGGAGAGAGAGAGAGAGCCCACAAGCAGGGGGAGCAGTGGGCAGAGGAAGAGGGAAAAGCAACTGAGCAGAGACCTCAATGCAGGGCTTGATCCCAGGGCCCTGAGGTCATGACCTGAGCCAAAGGCAGACACTTAACCAACCGAACCATCCAGGTGCCCCTGAAGGCTGTTTTTAACATTTCTTTTTCAATTTTCCCATAGAACAATTGCCTTGGTCTTCTTTAACAAACATACAGTTTTTATAATGACCCACAGTGAGATCTCCGAGTATTTCAGATTATATAAACAAAAGAGTCAAGCACACCACCATATTGACTTCCAACAATGTATGTCCCTATTACTAGTGGTGGGAATACCTATGGGAAACTTCTGAAGTTGAATGGTATTAAATCCAAGGTAAAAAATAATCAGAAATGAGCTTAAGTCTTTTCCCTTAAAATTGTTGGTTCTCACCTCTTTTTGAAAAACAGTGTTAAAATTAAAATTCTAATTCAATAGTTCTCACACCTTAGGTTTTTTTTTAAGATTTATTTATTTTAGAGAGAGAGAGAGCAAGCACGAGTAGGGGGAGGGGCAGAGGGTGAGAGAGAGAGAGAGAAACTCAAGCAGACTGCTGACTCCACGCTGAGTGTGGGGCCTGATGCAGGACTCAAGCTCACGACCCATGCCAAAACCAAGAGCGGAATGCTTAACCAACTGCACCACCTAGGCATCCCTCGAGTTTAGGGTTGTCTTGTTATTACTCAAGTATAATCAACGCACAGTGTTATATTAGCTTCAGGTGTATAATATAGTGATTCGACAATTCCATACATTTTTCAGTGCTCATCAAGGTAAGTGTACTCTCAATCCCCTTTTTGTTTCCCCCATCTCCCCACCCACCTCCCCTCTGGCAACTACCGGTTTGTCCTCTGTATTTAAGTCTGTTTTTTGTCTTGTTTGTTCATTTCTTCTGTTTCTTAAATTCCATGAGTGAAATCATATGGTATTTGTCTTTCTCTGATTTATTTCACTTAGCATTATACTTTCTAGCTCCATCCATGTTATTGCAAATGGCAAGATTTTGTTCTTTTTTGACTGAGTAATATTCCATTATACATATGAGACACTCTATCAATTATCTCAAGAAGACCGAAGAATTATTTGTCCTTTTAAATTATCCTTTTATTCTAAAAGACAGACTCATGGTAGGAAATCTGTAAATGACAAAAAAGAAAAGAAAAATTACCCATGCGTGAGCACTGTTAATAGTAGTGTATTTCCTTTCAGTCCTCTACATACACGAAATTGGAATTATTCTGAATAGAGTCATGTATCCTGTTTTTATTTTTTCACTAAAAACATGAGTCTTAAGCATTTTCTAGAATTTACAAAATATATGCTCATAAAAATATTTTTAGTGTGCACAATAAAAAGTGAGGACCATCTCCCACCCCAACCCCAAACCTTAGCTTAACAACTTGGAAGTCCAAGGTGTGTATGCTTACATTTTTCTCTATCTAAGCATTTTGCCATATTATTAAGTGTTCTGCAAAAAAATGCTTCCAAAGTTTGCATTGTATTCTATCTTATAAATATGCCATACTTTAACTGTTTTTCTAAATTTAAAATAATTTTTGTCATACTGAAGCAACTCTATTTCCTTAGATTGTATTTCTAGAAGTGGAAGGACAAGGTCAAAATGTATGAACATTTTTGACTCTTGGTACCTACAGATAGGTGGCTCCAACTCACACTCTCCTCAGCAGCATATCAGCGTGCCAATCTTATAAACCTACTTTTGATGAAGATTAATATCAATCCAGTTAAATATTTGATAAGCACATTATTACGCTGAATTGCAATCATTTGCTTTGTCAGTTTAACTAGACAGTGAGCCAGAAGAGCAAGTCTATGTCTTTTTTATCTTTATACTTCTACAGACTAGCATCGTACACAAAACATTCACTTATTCAATAAATACTTATCCAACGTCTGCCAGGTGTCAGATATCATTCCAGTTTCTGGAGACACAGCTCTAATGGATATTACATTTTGGTGGAAATACATAAAAAATAAACAAAGGTAAAATTATAGTATGCCAGATAATAAATTCTATGGACAAAAACAAATCAGGGAGAAATTAGGGGAGGGGAGGGGAGGGTGGAGAGGGTTCTCCCTATTTTATACAGAGCAGTGAGAAAAGACCTCATTGATGATGTGGCATCTAAGCAGATATTCGAAGGAGCAGCATGCTGTGTGGGTATGTGGTGGGAAGAGTATTGCAGGCAGTGCAAAGGCCCAGAGTGCATACCTAGGATGTATGAAAAGTAGAAACACCAGTCCGGCTGGAACAGTAAGCGAGAAAATAGGAGACAATGGGGTCAGAGAGACAGTGGGGAAACTCCCCGTGGAGGACTTGTAGGCCTGGTCAGGACTTTGTTATCCTGTATGAGGTGAGAGCCACTAGGAAGGTTTTGAGAAATGACACGATTGGACAGATTTTCAAAAAAATCACAAGCTGCTATGTCGAAATAGAATGTGTGGGCTAGGACAATGGAGGAAACCAATTAAGAAGCTACTTTGGAAATTCAACTGATATGATGATCATAGCTGACATTAAAGTAATAATTGAGATGATGAAAAATGGATTCTAAATGTATTTTGAAAGTAGAATCAGTGGATCTTGCTAACGTGTTGAATTGCCCACTGTAGGGGAAATGCAGAGGAGCCAGATGTAAAGTCAAAGTTTGGGCCAACTGAAAAAATGAAGATGCCATTTGCTGAAAAGGAAAAGATTACAAGAGATTTTTTTGAAGGCACGGTGAAGAAACTGGGAGTTTTGATCCCAAGTTCTCATCTTCTAAGGCCTTTAGATGATGAATAGTGTCATACTATCTTAGCTGTTTGCTGGGCCACCATGTTAAACTGACATTAACCCTCAGAATCACATAATACATCAATCTGGGTAAGAATTTTGGATGATTCAACAACACTTTTTTAGGGTTACTTGTTTTGTAATGCTCAGAATGTTGATTGTGCATTTGAATGAGAGATGAAGTCCAGTTCAAATTATTTTTAAAAGAAGAAACTTACATATTCAAGGTAACACTGAGTTGTAGCCTTAAGTTATACCCAAGACCTAATTATACATCAATACATTTTTAAGAACTAAGCTAGGATTTCTTTCCCCTTCCTCCAACAACAAAAACTAGGTACTAGAGGTGATTCCTGACTTACGATGGTTCAATTTAAAATGTTTGACTTTTCGATGGTGCAAAAGACACACACATTCAGTAGAAACCCTATTTTCTCCAAGCTAGCAATATGTGGTAGGACACTCTCTTGTGATGCTGGGCAGAGGCAGTGAGGAGCAAATCCTACTTAGCCATGAGAACACAAAGGTAAAGTGATATTTCCATACCCATACAACCTTTGTTTTTACTTTCAGTACTCAATGAAGTACATGAGACATTCAACACTTATTACAATCTTTGAGTTAGATGACTTTGCCCAAATGTAAATGTTTAAGGTAGGTTAGGCTAAGCTGTGATGTTTGGTAGGTTAGGTGTACTAAATGTATTTTCAATTTAGGATTATTTCGACTTACAATGGGTTTATGGGGACATATCATTGTAGGTTAAGGAAGATCTGCATTTTATTATACATAATAAAGATACTTTTAAATACTAAAGAGATTAGATGGAATGACATCATATTAGCACTGTCCAAAAGGAACTGTAAAATGGAAAAATGGAAATGTTCTGTATCTACACTGTATAACATGGTAGCCACTAGCCACAAATTAGCTATTGAGCACATGAAAATACAGCTAATGCAACTGGGAAACTGATTTTTCAATTTTACTTATTTACAAAATAGTCCCATGTCACAAGTGGCTACCATACAGTAAAGAACAGCACTATACTGTTCCATCCTCTTGATGTAACAATTTCTAGTGAACACAAAACTCTGGAAATTGGCTGTGTACTTTTTAAATTATAAGAAGAACATTTTTTCATGTGTCTGTTAGCCATTTGTATGTCTTCTTTGGAGAAGTGTCTGTTCATGTCTTCTGCCCATTTTTTGATGTGATTATCTGTTTTGTGAGTGTTGAGTCAGAGGAGTTCTTTATAGAGATCTGAGATCTTCTTTATAGATTTTAGATATCAGACCTTTGTAGTGTCATTTGCGATACAAATAGCTAACAGACACATGAAAAAATGTTCATCATCTTTAGCCATCAGGGAGGTTCAAATCAAAACCACACTGAGATACCACCTTACACCAGTTAGAATGGCTAAAATCAACAAGACAGTAAACAATAAATGTTGGAGAGGATGTGGGGAAAGGGGAACCCTCTTACACTGTTGGTGGGAATGCAA
>CM052800.1:30137477-30202537 GCA_028533885.1 Nasua narica | reverse complement strand
AAATAAATAAATAAATAAAATCTTTAAAAAAAACCAAACTGAATATTATTTCTTTACCTCACAGAGTTGTTGAGAGTATATTGAGACCATATATAAAACACCTAGCCCATGACAAGGACTTGAATAGTAGTTTGCTCTGCTGCTGTCTCCTCCAACCCACTCGACAGCAAATAAAATGGGTCTCTGTCAGTTCTGGAATCCTAAGCAGTTGAAAGCTGAATTGACTTTTAGACCTGTAAAAGTTTTATTTTATTTACTTACAAAGCAATTTTTCTAAACTTTGACCATATAAAAAAACAATAAATACATAAACTTACCTGCAGCATTTGGTCAAAATCTTGTTTTTCCAAATATGATCTTGTAACAACTCGTCCATCAAAATCTACTTCTGCCTTAAATCTTACTTTCCCTAATCCCAGATCTGTGGCTTTAACATCATGAATTGCCCTGCAATGAATAACAATGCATACAAATTTATATATGCACATATACACATTTTAATGGCACAAACTACAGAATTCTTGGGTTTTTTTCCATCAGTGATAAAAATGGACCAAGATGGCTTTCAGAGTATTCACCATTAAGTGCCATCTATAAATTCCCAAACGTTCATTTAGCTACTTTTGCATAATGCCATACAAAGATGCAAACTTAAAAAATATTATTCTATGGTCTGTATATACATGAATTACATAGTTTGTGAATTAAAAAATCAACTCTAAATTGCTCTTCTACAATGTTGTAATTTTGTCTCATAATTCCTTTTTTCAAAAGCTTCTTTAAAAGTCTTCATACAATTGTGAAGTACTCTACTAGAATGAGGTTAATAATGACTACCTAATGGGATCTGATATAGGGAATAATGAGCCAACACATACATACAATGTTTAATATGGTAGCAACTACGTGGCAGGCATTTAATGAGTGGAATTCAGGGAAGTAGATAAATTGGCATCTTCACAGATTATAAAACAGTTCTAGAGGAGCCTAAGTGACTTGCCTAAGGTAATTTAGCTAGTCAACGGCAGAGGCAGGACTCACTGCCAGATCTTTAGACACCCAAACCCAGTGCTCCATTATACTATTCTGCCTCCCAGAAAGGGAAACAGATGTTCTAGTGTTGTAACTGCTTTTCATCCCTTCTGCCCTAGCCCTCAGTAATGAATCTTCCTTAGAAAACTGTTGAGAGGAGCGCCTGGGTGGCTCAGTGGGTTAAAGCCTCTGCCTTCAGCTCAGGTCATGATCTCAGAATCCTGGGATCAAGCCCCGCATCAGGTTCTCTGCTCAGCAGGGAACCTGCTTCCCCCTCTCTCTGCCTGCCTCTCTGCCTACTTGTGATCTCTTTTCACTCTGTCAAATAAATACATAAAATCTTAAAAAAAAAACAACTGTTGAGAAATTCTTTTCTTTTTATGATAACCACTATTAACATCTTTCCTTTATGGGATATATAAAATGAAAAAAACACTCTGAATCTTGCGGATATAGAAAGCTATAGGAAAACACGCCTAAATGAGACTCCAAATACTCAAAACATTTGACCCTAATTTCTGTGTGATCCTGAGCAAATCAGTAAATACTGAATCTAAAATTCTTTAGACATAGAAATTAAAAAGCATATTTGTCAACTAGGATAAAAGTAAGAATTTAATTCTTATAAAGTTATACATACCCAAAATGAATCAAAACTTGTCCAGATTGGCAAGAAGCTATATAATTTTTTCATTTTAAAAAAGCATATCTACCTCAATCCTAGCAAAATATTACAAATTTCATTATTTGACTAATACAGTGTAAGTAATGCTCAGAGGGAAATTCATAACTGTAAAAGCCTATATTTTTAAAATGATATCAAATGAAAAAATTAAGCTGTCATCTTAATTCCAGTGACTTAACACTGGAAAGCAGAGCAAACTAAATCTACAGCAGAAGAATGGAAATAATACAAGTTAGAGCAGAAATTCATGAAATAGAGAAAACAACTGAAAATAAAATTAAAAGCTGGTTTTCTGAAAAGGTCAACAAAATTGACAAACCTTTAGCTAGACTGGCCAAGAAAAAAGGAAGCCTCAAGTTACTAGAGTCAAAAATGAAAGACAAGACATTACTACCAACCCTAAAGAAATAAGGGATTACAAAGGAAAATTATGAATGGCTGTATGCCAACAAATTAATTTAGAACAAATGCACAAATTCCTAGAAAGACACTAACTACTGAGACTGACTCGAGAAGAAACAGACAATCTGATTGGACCTGTAACAAGTAAAAAGGTAGGATAAGTAATCAAAAAACTACCCACATAGAAAAGCCCATGCCCAGATGGTATCACTGGTGAATTCTACCAAACACTAAAAGAAGAAATAATATCAACTCTTCATAGGGGCGCCTGGGTGGCTCAGTTGGTTGGGCGACTGCCTTCGGCTCAGGTTATGATCCCGAAGTCCCGGGATCGAGTCCCACATCGGGCTTCTAGCTCCACGGGGAGTCTGCTTCTCCCTCTGACCTTCTCCCCTCTCATGCTCTCTCTCTCTCTCTCAAAACAAATAAATAAAATCTTTCAAAAACAAAAACAAAAAAACTCTTCATAAACTTTTCTAAAAAAAAAAAATAGAAGAGGAGAAAACAACTTCCCAACTCATTCTATAATGTCAGTAGTACCTTGATACCAAAATCAGACAAAGATATTACAAGGAAAGGGATATTAACATGGATTAATCAAGTACTAAGCCTAATACTAATTCTAAGAATACTCAAGTTCTAGTCTAGATCTAGCAAGGTAACGACTTTTCCAGATTAAAAATACAGGGCTTAGAATATAAATCTAGCATTATTTTACTCATTTGTTTTACTGATTCAGATATACAGGTCATTCTTCAAAGATTTCACTTAAAGATTCTGGTTTTAAGGGGTGCCTGGGTGGCTCAAGTCTGTCCAACTCTTGATTTCCACTCAAGTTGTGATCTCAGGGTTGTGGGATCAAGCCCCGAGTCAGGGCTCTACGCTCAGAGGGGAGTCTGCTTGAGATTCTTTCCCTCTGCCCCTCCCCAATTTGTGTTTTCTCTCTCTCAGATAATCTTAAAAACAAAACAAAACAAACAACCTGGTTGTAACACAGAAGAAAAATACATTCTTTTAAAGTTTAACACACATAATGTAGCTAGTAGAAAATTGGGATTTTAAAGGTTTATTCCTTCATATCACTCTGAAACTTGAATTTCCTAAAAAGTACTAATTAGAACTCTGATTCTGATAATCTCCTAAGTCTTCAGTTCTTCATATTTTTTTTTACCCCCAACGTGGGGCTTGAACTCACGACTCAGAGATCAAGAGCTATATGCTCTACTAAGCCAGCCAGACACCCCTTCATTTCTTCATTTTTATATCATTTAAAAGATAAAGATTATAAGGAAAAACTTTTAAAATGCGCTAAAACAAGATGTCTATTTTCAAAAGGCGTATAACTTATATTGAATTTGGTAATCACTTCTCCATTGAATAAAAATCTTAAATTTAATATAGCAATTTGTAATTATAATTACAAATATAAGGCAAAAGTAAATACGAAGGTTCTACTTTAAGGAGACAACCGCTTACAAACTTCTATTCCCACTACATCATTTAACTGTTCCTTATTCTAAAAATTAAAGATATACAGAATTTAAAAGAAAACAGGGAGTTTCCTAAATGTTTTCACTTATTTTCTTATAAGGTTGCAAGTCTGAAAAGTCACAGATTAAAAAGTTCTATCTAAAGGTTAGGGAATCACAAACTCTTCTGCAAATATTTACAAACCAAGCATTTCTATTTCTTAATATGTTTTGGAAGCCTTAGCAGCATCACTGGAATAAGCTGACCTTACTGATGGGTCGTTCTCCAGGAGTTCGGTAAGCCGCTGTACTTGTTCTGGCTGGATGGATCGCCCTAAGAGCGCTTCCGTGTTAGTGTAGATGAGGAATGCTGAGACCATGCCTAATAATGTGCCCACACCCAGAGAACCTAGGCTGTCGTACAGTGGATTACCTAAATAAAGCACAGGAGAAGTCAGCAAATTAACATTTTCTACTATTTCAATCAGTTTTAGTGAGTAAAGAACCAGAATTAGTAAAACAAAGGATCTGAAATTCATTCCTAATTCCTTTAATAACTTTCTCCCAGTAAGTTTACTATACTACAAAATAGGGATGCTACAGTATGCTTCACATTACACAGGAGTATTACGTGATTTAATTATTTAAGATCTATTTCTTGCATATGGTCATTACATGAGTGAGGGGTCAGAGCATTTTAGAGACATCATATATATACTACTAATATAATAAAATCCATTATTTTGATGTATCAGTAGCACTTTTTCCGTCCCACGCTGACAACACTGTGAGATCAACAGCTGAAAAAAATAACCACTTTTTTGGGACGCCTGGGTGGCTCAGTTGGTTGGGCGGCTGCCTTTGGCTCAGGTCATGATCCCAGCGTCTTGGGATCAAGTCCCGCATCGGGCTCCTTGCTCAGCGGGGAGCCTGCTCCTCTCTCTGCCTCTGCCTGCCTCTCTGCCTGCTTGTGTTCTCTCTCTGTTAAATGAATAAATAAAATCTTTAAAAAAAAAAAATAACGACTTTTTGTCTCTTATTCTTATCATAGGTTCTGTGAGAGAATTAAGCCATACAAAAAATGATATGGAACACTCTTTTCATTCAACCGAGGATGATGCATAGCTAGTACCAATACAAAGGGGTACAAAGGGGAGAAGTTAATTCATTGCATGCTACAGGTACCTCAAAGTACACTCCTTAGCCAGCAGCAGCAGCGGCGGCAGCATCGCTTGGGAACTGGGTAAAAATGCAAGTTCTTAGGCCTCACCTAAGACTTTCTAAATCAGAAAGTCCAGAGTTGGGACCAACATTTTTTGTCTTCCCAAGCCCTCCAGGTGATTCTAAAGTTTGCCTTAGGTTGTTAGGTCCTTAATTCTCTCCCAGAACCAATGAGAAGAGTTGATTTATTACCTATGAATGTGTAGGTTAGTATTTATAAAACAGACATCCATAAATATATTTTAAATTTTTATAATAAATTTTACATACAAGGCTTTTATAATTAAGTCATTTAATTCCAAAGATCGAATGTCAGTATTAAATTTAACTCTCTTAATGCCTGATAAAACATAAATTTTACTAAAAAAAAGGTCAACTTACATACTAGTCTTACTAACATTTAGTCAGAAGATAACACTAAAAAAGTAAAATGACTAATCTGCGCTAAAGTATTAAAAATGATCCATTTGTAAAATGTAATCCACTAGGAGGTTTGTAATTACAGAGTTCAAAATCAAATACTATTCTTTAAAAATCCAAATTTCCCTAATCATTATTAAAAAATATACATGTATAAATAATCCTACAGAAAACATAGATATCTTAGTTGGAAAATATATACTTCTTGGCATGTTATTTAATTTAAATAAATTAATTTAACTAATTAAACAAAACAATGTGGAACTCTCAAAACAAAAAATGTATGTAAGTTTGATATGACTACTTTATTATGCAAAGGACAATAACCTATTAGACGTTGATTTATTCATCAAGTGACACTTTCCTTAAGCCTAAAATTTTGCTAGGTAATAATCTAAGAAATGTCTAAAATGGTAAGGTCAACCAGAAAAATAATCAGTACTTTTAGAAATAATTTTGGATCACAGCGAATATGCTGTGTTTAGTCTTAGAATGCTGGTTTAGTCTTGAGATATACATTCAAAATGAGAAAGACCCATTCATATCTCAGATATTTTAAGAAACACTGCAGAACTGTGGAAGCTCATCACCTACAATTATTTCAAATGTGCAAAGACAAACAGATAAGCATGGAAGAAGTTCCATTCCAAGAGAGTTGTACCCTCAGAAACAGGAGTCCTTTCATACCACATGGTTCTTTTGTTTTAGAAAATAAAAATGATTTCTCTGTCTTCTCACTCACCTGTACTGAACTATTCTGCGAATTAACTAGCTACCAACATGAAGATAAAATCAACTAGAGTCCAGGAAACAGGAAAGCAACAGCAGTTATTATTGGCACTAGCAGTGGAAGACAAATGAACAAGAGCTACAATATATATTTATTTACAATTTTAGGGTTTATTAAAGTTCTCTCTCATATATTATCTTAATAAACCTTCAAGGTCACTAGGCCAAATATTATCAATACGAAGTTCAGAGTAGTTGCATAATTTATTAAGGCACAGCTAGAAAGGTTTAGCATATTACAGAAATGCTCTAACATCAGCCTTCTTTATTTCAAACTAAGAAAATTTCTGAGAGAGAACTCTGAAGACTTTTACTGCCTTATTTTATACAAATAAATGGTTAGCATGGAATTAGCATTTAACAATTTACTGGTTTAAAATTATTCAATGATATACAAGAAAATACCCACATATTAGAGAATTATTTAAGCTATACAAATAAATCACTTGAAACTTAAGAAATATTTACCTGTTATAGAAGTAAGGCCCATACACGTCGCTGCTATTGTCACTCCCAAGACCGCTGCAGTATCCTCCAGTAATATAACATTTGTACTAGGA
This sequence comes from Nasua narica, assembly GCA_028533885.1. NCBI lineage: Eukaryota > Metazoa > Chordata > Mammalia > Carnivora > Procyonidae > Nasua > Nasua narica. Next base: position 30,195,959 of record CM052800.1, on the reverse strand, counting down.
TCACGACTTTCCATTACTTAATCGTTGGGGTAGAGACAAGAAAAGAAACTTTCTGAAATCCTAATTTGATACTATCACATAACATTTTAACAAATATCCATTTAAAATTAAGATATAAATTAAGATTAAAAATGTATGAGATCCTGATTTTAAAAACCCTGTTCAATGTAAACATAATTTATTGGTTTAAATGTTGACAGTAACTGAAATTTAAAGTCAAATTACTTTCTCTAGTTATAAAAGCATATACAGAAAAACTGTAGTTCACTTAAGTTAAAATCCAAATATAAAGTATTCATGTTCACATCACACTACAGTTCTCTTTTTAAAAGAGATGATATATAATGTAAGAGGCACACAGAGAAGACATCAAGATATACTTTGTACACACCTATAAGGACAAAGTAATAGTACTGGGCAATTTTAGAAAATAAAGCAGATGAAGTAAGACACCAGGCTTCTAACATACATACCATATTTATATAATGACATTCCTTTGGCCCGAGCACTCCTACGAAGTTCATTTACAGCAACGAGAAGTGTTGCTGAAAGAAAAGCATTCATATCAGTAAGAAAAAAACTTCATGCCTCCAAATTTTAAAGACGGCATCTCAAAATAAATAGGTACAACACTCTTAATGCCAGCATTGTCAATAAAAAGTTCTAAATTAACTAGTCATTATCAAGACTCCAGTTATCATCATAATACAAGGAATCCCATATTTCTAAACCATAATAATTTAAATACTGTTATCACCACCTTAATGACCTTAATTTATCGGACAGCAACTAGTTGGCAGGCACCACACTAAGCACACTTTTGATCTTTCCAACCTTTTGAGACAGGTGGTGTTATCACCATTTTACAGACTGCCAAAGATTAAGGGAACACTAGCAGAGGAAATGACAACGTATCAAAAGTAAGCATACTATGAATACAGCAATGAATTAGGCAGTTTCCTACATGCTGTAGTACTTCTCTGTCATAAAACTTGCTACAGCTAAAACCTGTAGAAACCTAGAAATATTTTATTGCAAAGAGTCAGCCTTCCATGATTACCACTACTAAAATCTGATTTTCACTTATTTTTTTAAAGACTTTATTTATTTGTGAGAGAGCGTGAGTGAGCAAGAGAGAGAAAGAGAATACAAGCCAGGGGACAGGCAGAGGGAGTGGGAGAAGCAGACTCCCTGCAGAGCAGGGAGCCCAATGCGGGGCTCAATCCCAGGACCCCAAGATCATGACCTGAGCTGAAAGCAGCCACTTAACTAACTGAGCCACCCAGGTGCCCTACTAAAACATGATTTTTAAAAATTCAATATATAGTTATGTTTTTAGGCTCCATTTCAAATGTTCTGAGTGTTATGGTTAAGATACTTAAGGAAAAAAAACCCAGCTTTTCCCTTGCCCACATCCGTTAGAGGAATAACATAGTACATTATACAATGAATTTACTCCCTCAAAGTAGATTCCTATTTCCATAGTTTTTCTTTAATCAGTGGAATTTAGCAATTTATAAAAATGGACTGCTGAATATATATTACCAAATTAAGACTAGAGATACTGTAATAGTACATACCTCCTTCAGATGCTAATGATCCCGCTAAAATACAATATGCCTAGAAAATAAGTATTAAAATAAAGTGTAAGTTAATATTTCATTAGAGAATCGCAATGATTCACACATAAAGTTTATAATGTTTAAAATGGAAACAAATTCAAATCCTAGCGAGATAAGAATCTTGACGGGAGACAGCTCAAATGAAGGCAATGAGATAGATGGTGTATCTTCATAAAAGGAAAAAAATAAAAGTTAAAAATCTGATGGTCATCTCATTTTTTTAATACTTACAAGAGTAATCTGTCTACTCTATAGAATGTTAAACTATGTCCTAAGTTATATTCATGACAATAAGAGATGAAAAAATTAGTATAAAAATTTTTCTCAAGTTCAAAACATTGAACTTTCTCAAGTTCAAAACATTTATTAACGTTTGAAATCTGGGGTGTGGATACCAGGATATAGTAAGATCCATACCCACAAACCATGAGACTCTTAATCTCAGGAAACAAATGAGGGTAGCTAGGGGGTTGGGAAGGAGGGATAGGGTGGCTACCACCATGTGGTATGGTGAGTGCTGTGAATTGTGTAAGACTGATGATTCACAGACCTGTACCCCTCAAGCAAATAATACACTATATGTTAATAAAAAAAAAAAATAAAAAATCCTTCCCTCTCTGAAATTAAAAAAAAAAAAAAAAAAAAAGATCCATACCCATACCTATGCAACTTCCGGATTTTGTCTGGATGCCCAGTACCAATCCAGATTCAGAAGGATAAGCAGTTATAAATAGTGATCAATTTGGAAGAAGGGGATTACATCACCTTCCTCGCAGTACCAGTACACACTTGAATAAAGATTCGCAAAAAAGCTTTAATCCAAGAGATAACCTAGCAACACAAATTTTTTAAAATTTCAATGAAATTCAAACGAAACATATGTAGAATTTTCAGCATTATCTTTTTGGAACCCTGGGCTTCCCTGAAATAGAAGTTTGGAAAATTCTGAACCGAGTCTAAAACTCTTATAATTCTGTTAAGGAAACTGAGATGTCCTAGGGCTATGTGATTTGCTTGAGTATAGAAATGATATCAGGGGCGCCTGGGTGGCTCAGTTGGTTGAGCGACTGCCTTCGGCTCGGGTCATGATCCCGGAGTCCCGGGATCGAGTCCCATATCGGACTCCCGGCTCTGCGGGAAGTCTGCTTCTCCCTCTGACCTTCTCCCCTCTCATTCTCAGTCTCTCTAATAAATAAATAAATAAATAATCTTAAAAAAAAATGATATCAGGGTAAGAACTAGAATATGGGTTTTTCAGTCTCAATTCTAGGCTATCTCCACTGAATCTTACTGCCAACCTACAATATAATTTAAGCAGCTAAACTGCCCAATAATTTTTTTAATCCTTCTATCTCCTTCTTGTAAGGATTTAAGACACACTTATCACCCAGTAAAGGAAAACAGCATATCCCAGCAAAAGATCCCAATACCTAATAAACATAAATTGGTTTATGGTACACTGAATCTATTATTTATTAACTAAGAGTCATAGCTGATGTAACCTCATTTAGTTGCAAAAAGATAGAAGAGCTTCTAGGAGCTTTTTTTTTTTAATAGGCTCCACACCCACCATGGAGCTCAGTGCGGAACCTGAACTCAGAACCCTGAGATCAAGACCTGAGCTGAGATCGAGAGTCAGATGCTTAACCAGCTGAGCTACCCAGGCACCCTGACCTTCTAGTGGTTTTAAACTTCTACGCAATTGAAAATTTAATAAATTTTCATTAACCACTTAGTCTCTGTAAAGTAATACAGACGGATATTATTAGAATGAGGTATCTATAAAGTGGCTGAACATTTTCAGAATGGAGGAAAAGATGTTAAATGAGATTCATTCCAATTGAGAACAAATTAGGTTATAAGTACTCCCACAGTCCAAAATGAGGTGCCACACCATCTCTTCAGGCTTTGCATAGAGAATGCCCAAGCCTGTTTTTTTTTTTTTTTTCGGTTTTTTAAGATTTTACTTATTTATTTGACAGAGAGGAGAGAGATCACAAGTAGACAGAGAGTGGGAAGCAGACTCCCTGCTGAGCAGAGAGCCCAATGCGGAGCTCGATCCCAGGACCCTGAGATCATGACCTGAGCCAAAGGCAGAGGCTTTTACCCACTGAGCCACCTAGGCGCCCAGGGGGCCCCCAAAGCCTGGTTTTACAACTCCTAGCTCCATACTCACTAACCCATGAGGAAATGCTAAGGTTAAGGCTAAAAGTGAAGATTTCTTTGGAGAAAGCTATTAAGCTGTTAAGATTGCTCAGAAAGCTGGATGTGTGTTCCTAGTGTTTAGAAGATAATACAGTGAACCATGTCCAATGCACTTATAAAAATAAACTTATTGGCAAGTCTACTGATACTGATTGTGTCCACAGAGTAGATGATTACGTTTGAAAAAAAGTGCACTCTCACTGAGAGGGTATTAAAGATGTCTGTTTTAACACACAGAGCCCAAAGAGCCTTTTTGAAAATGCAAGGCAACCTCAGCAGAAAGAGTCTGGAACTACACCATAAGATACAGAAGCTAAGAGGGGGTGCCACATGACCAGTCAGTGCTTGTCAAGGGAGCTGGAGTCAGAGTGGCCATGCAGGGTAATCTCCAAGATGTTTCCATGAGAGAAAAATGCACCTTTAAGCATCCACAAAGGCCAGAGGAAGCCAATGCAGAACAGCGCTGGTGCCGGTAGAGCAGTACTTTTCTGTCCTCTGTCCCTACCTTTGATCCTGCCAGAGGCAAGCTCAGGAGTAAGAGAGAAGGGCAGAAGCCCTAGCTTCTGGAAAATACAGGCGACCATGCTCCCATCCTCCCATTCCCCCAGTACAAGTTTCCTACCTACATGCGTGGAAAAAAATCTTTAAATACAACAATTCCAACTTATGACTATCTTGTGGCACATTTTAATTACTGATAGATTATTCTTGGGACTAAAAATGAAAAGAGATCTTCTTGTTCTTCAATATAACTGAAGAAATTAATGGAACTGCCCAAGATTTTAACCCAAGAGTCAGTACTTAATGATTGTACCTACAGAGTTACTCTTTTCTTTTTTTTTTTTTTGATTTTTTTTTTTAATTAGAGAGCGAGAGACTGAGAATGAGAGGGGAGAAGGTCAGAGGGAGAAGCAGACTTCCCGCAGAGCCGGGAGTCTGACATGGGACTCGATCCCGGGATTCCGGGATCATGACCCGAGCCGAAGGCAGCTGCTTAAGCAACTGAGCCACCCAGGCGCCCTCTTTTCTTTTTTTTTTTAAAGATTTTATTTTTAAGTAATCTCTATACCCAATGTGGAGCTCGAACCCACAACCCTGAGATTCACACACTCCACCAACTAAGCCAGCCAGGTGCCCCTGTACCTATAGAGATACTCTTGTTCAACATCACTGAACCGTATGAATTCAGAGGTCATGTGTACTCATGTTCCAAAAACACAACTACAGACACATAACCATTTATTACAGTCAAAGAGGCATATGTTAATCCCTTTCTTTAACATCAATATGACAAAGGTATTCTAATGTATTTATTATTACTTGAAAACTGAGGGGAAAAAAGATTACCCATAGAAGGGATTCCATTGGTTGAGGATTAAGCAATCCCATGATTCCGTGGTACCAAGATAATCCTGCACCCATCATGAAAATACCAACACCACTAATTAGTGAAGCAATATAGCGCATATTTGAAAATCCGTACCTGAAAAATAAAAAAAGGGTACAGTTTACAAGGAATACAAATCATTTTATAACATATGTTGAATAAGTCAATGAAAAAGAAAACCAAAAACTTCTTACAATGTAAAGATGCTTATGGTTTTACATTAAAGTAAAATGTAAGTGCCAAACTTTAATCAGAAAATAACATATAGGGGTGCCTGGGTGGCTCAGTGGGTTAAAGTCTCTGCCTTCGGCTCAGGTCATGATCTCAGGGTCCTAGGATCGAGCCCTGCATCAGGCTCTCTGCTCAGCAGGGAGCCTGCTTCCTCCTCTCTCTCTGCCTGCCTCTCTGTCTACTTGTGATCTCCCTCTTTGTGTCAAATAAATAAAATCTTTAAAAAAAAAGAAAGAAAAGAACATATAAAGTGAAAAAACTGCAAGAGCTTTGAAAATATAGAAAAACAGAGTGATTATGACTGAATTCAGGTATTTTCAACCCCTTTTCCATATAGTTGTTTTGATTAAATACAGTCTATGTACAATTATGTACAAATACTGATAAAATTAATCTTTTAAAAAATGCATTCAGGTGTTTAATGGAGAGGATGACATCTAAATTTCACTGTAATACAGCTTCTAACTGAACATTTGGTTTTCTTGCCTGTAATTTGATGCTGAATACTTGGGGCTGGTTCTGAACAGTTTAGCACACAGCAACTAATTATTATTAGGATTATGAGCTTCAGTTTTCTGGGTGTTTTTATGACAAGTTTTCTTTTTTTAAAATCTTTTTTTTTTTTTTTAAAGATTTTATTTATTTATTTATTAGGAAAGAGAGAGAGTGAGAGAGAGCAGGTCAGAGTGAGAAGTGGACTCCCCATGGAGCTGGGAGCCCGATGTGGGACTCGATCCCGGGACTGCGGGATCATGACCTGAGCCGAAGGCAGTCGCTCAACCAACTGCGCCACCCAGGGGCCCAAGTTTTCTTTTTTTAAATCTTATTTATTTTTTAAGAATCTTTGGTCAATATGTGTATATCTTGTATTATTGTATGTATCAATAAAATAGTTTTAAAAAGTTCAAAAACATGACATTCTATATGAGGAAAGGAATCACTCATTAATAAAAACATATCCTGGGAAATTTATTCCCAAAGCCAAACTCTATGGAACTGTTCTGGCAGATGTAAATTTAAACAATAGGTTTCAATTAAAACTTTTTACTTATTTTTGCAAATCTGTAGTGATCTTGCCATAGGGAATTCTCAGTTTACAGATGTGATAATGTTCTACCTGCTTGATTTAGAAAAATTTACTTCTTCTTCTTTATTTGACAGAGAGAGAGAGAGAGATCACAAGTAGGCAGAGAGGCAGGCAGAGAGAGAGGGGGAAGCAGCTCCCCGCTGAGCAGAGAGCCCAATGTGGGGCTCGATCCCAGGACCCTAAGATCATGACCTGAGCCGAAGGCAGAGGCTTTAACCCACTGAGCCACCCAGGCATCCTAAATTTACTTTTTCTAAATGTACCCCCAAAGTAATATAGAATATAAATATATTTATTTCAGTTAAAGTAAATTAAGATCTAAATTAAGTGCTATTACTTTCCTTCTCTATGTGTTTTCAAAAAATTGTAGGTTCTCACTGAAAATTTTAACTGTTGATTTTCACTGTCCCATATTCATCATCAGCCATATAACGCTATTTAAATTTAAGTTAATTAAAAAAATAAAAATCGAAATGTAGTTCTGTAGCCACATTTCAAATGCTCAACAGCCACATGTAGCTACAGACTATCATACTGGACAGATACAAAATATTTCTATCACTATAGAAAATTCTATCGAGCAGCACTAAAGTAGATTGTTGAAAATACCTTTTTTTTTTTTAAAGATTTTATTTATTTATTTGACAGAGAGAGATCACAAGTAGGCAGAGAGGCAGGCAGAGAGAGAAGGAGAAGCAGGCTCCCTGCTGAGCAGAGGGCCCAATGTGGGGCTCGATCCCAGAACCCTGAGATCATGACCTGAGCCGAAAGCAGAGGCTTTAACCCACTGAGCCATCCAGGCGCCCAATTGTTGAAAATACCTTAAAAAGAAATCTTCACAACCTAAAATTGTAAAATTTTATCCAGTTTTTTAAATTTTGGTGTATAAAACTAATCAAAAAAATTCTTGACATGGTAAAATATTGTAATGATGTTAATCAATAGAGAAGAAAACTAGTTGTTCTCTATAATTGCTTATTGATAGTTCTAGGATATTCAAAATATACCACTATTTATAAGAAAACAGTAGTGTGTTGAGATGCCTGAGTGGCTCAGTTGATTAAGCATATGCCTTCGGCTCAGGTCATGATCCCAGGAGGGCTCCTTGCTCAGCAGGGAGCCTGCTTCCCCCTCTGCCTGCTCTGCCTGCAGCTCTTCATGCTTCTGCTCTCTCTCTGACAAGTAAATAAATAAATTCTTAAAAAAAGAAAGAAAGAAAACAGTAGTGTCTTGCTCTTGAGTAAAAAAAGGCATTTATATAAAGCACAGAGGTAAACTCCTTTACAGAAATTAATTAAAATTAATTAAAATTAAAATAATCTACATTATTTTGCCCTAAAGTTGATCAAACAAGCTGAAACTTGTTAAATAAATGGTACATGAGGAATTCAAAAGTATTATGGAGGCGCCTGGGTGGCTCAGTCATTAGGCGTCTGCCCTCAGCTCAGGTCATGATCCCAGGGTCCTGGGTTCGAGCCCCGCATCAGGCTCCTTGCTCACTGAGAAGTCTGCTTCTCCCTCTCCCACTCCCCCTGCTTGTGTTCCCTCTCTCTCTGTCTCTCTCTCTGTCAAATAAATACATAAAATCTTAAAAAAAAAAAAATAGAATTAGCTGGTTTTGTTAGTAAAAGAAAAAAGTATCAAATAACTGGTGTGACTCAAAATAATATAAAATACTCATCTTACAAATAATTTTGAAATGTTAGAATACTATTTCTAACTCCTAACAGAATTAAAATACATTAAACATGGACTTCATAAAAGTTATTACTAAAATTTTATTTTTATTTATTTTATTTATTTTTATTTATTTATTTGACAGAGAGAGACACAGCGAGAGAGGGAACACAAGCAGGACGAGTGGGAGAGGGAGAAGCAGACTTCCCACTGAGTGGGGAGCCCAATATGGGGCTCGATCCCAGGACCCGGGATCATGACCTGAGCCTAAGGCTGATGCTTACTGACTGAGCCACCCAGGTGCCCCTTATTTTTATTTTTTTAAAGACATTATTTATTTATTTGACGGAGAGAGAGAAAGCACAAGTAGGCAGAATAGCAGGCAGAGGGAGAGGGAGAAGCAGGCTCTCCACTGAGCAGGGAGCCCAATGTGGGACTCAATACTAGGACCTTGGGATCATGACCTGAGCTGAAGGCAGCCACTTAACTGACTGAGCCACCCAGGCACCTGGTTATCACTAAAATTTTAGATTTGGTGCCTCTTAGTCTACATGTAGAATATGTTTCCTTTAACCAAATAAAACTCTAAGATCAAAATATGTGCTTTGTTATTAATTATCAAATACGAAGAGGCCAATATCTCTATGCTGTTATGAAGCATAAATATAATTTAAAAACAAGTTTCAAATTATATCTTTAATTTATTTTGACACTGTGGTTGAATCCTACATTTTAGATACTACAGTGAAAGAAATGACCAAATCTTTAACACAAAAATGCAGATATATAAACTGCAGGAGACTTCTAAAATTCAACTGCTTTTATTTCAACGACTTGCTGCCAAAAATAAAGTAAAATAAAATAAAAGGCAATGTCCTTACGGGTGAGAAGGATCTGGTGTTTGAATAGACTTGCTGATGCCCACTGCTAGTAAACCCTACGGAGAAGAAGAAAAGGTCAATAATTATTAGCAGGATGGAGAGTCTAGTGTGGTAGAACCAATCTGGATATGCAATCGGACAACGGCAAAGAATCACTTCACACGCACATACACGACAGCCCAGCAATTCCGGTTTACAATCCTTACCTTAGAGAAATAAAGATCAACTCTAAGGGGTTCAAAGCACCACTGCTTATAAAGACGAAAAATGTGCAAGCAAAACTAAAAATTCATCAGTAAGGAATGGCAAAAGAAATGATAGTAGTGCCAAGCATAGTTACTTCTCCAACAGTTTTAAAAGAATGGAGCCGAGACCCAGCTTTCTGTACTGACATGGTAAAAGCTCCTACACATACCATTAAAGTGGAAGAAAAAACCCCAAATTTAGGAACAGTGTGTAAAGCACAAAAGAACTTATGTCGTTTTTGTAGACAACATATAATGTAAAGCACAGGAAAAGGTCTAAAAGAATACACATTCAACTGTTTATACCTCTGAGGAGAGAAGCAGGATTAGGATAGTCGTAATATCTGGTATTTTTATAGGAAAAGTAATGTATTGCTAAACAAATGAAAGTATAATTTTTAAATAGTATACATTGTATACAGACATACACATTTCTACTAAAACTTCAAAGCCATGCATAGGAAGTATACATATCAATATATACAGAGCAGTGATTACTGGGGCACAGAAAGAGGGAATAAAGATGTAGGGCTAATTACAACTAAGATTTTATTTCTTTAAAAAGCCAAAAAAGTATATATAGCAAAAATACCAACATGTCTTTAATCCTAGTTACCACCTTTCTCTCCTTCCTTCCTTCCTCCCTGGACTTGATCTTTTCTTCCTTTCTCTATTTGTTTTTACAACTTCATCTTTTGTTTTAAAAAAGTTATCCACTGGAAACTTCTGATACTAGTATGCTTGCTCCCAGTAAGTCCTTTCTATCCTAATTTGATGTGAATTTAGATATCTAAAAAAGATTACCTTATTAGAACTATTTATTTAAAATACAAGGCCTCTGAGTGAATACCCTATGGTATTATTTGCCTAATCTGGGGCTTTTCCATTTTTCAGCACAGTATCAAATAATCTTTGTAAGTAAAGCTTCAAGATAACCAAATTCTTCATAGATGAGGTTTCCCTGTAGGTTACAAAAAACTGAGCACCTGAGTGGCTCTGTCATTAAGCACCTGCCCTTCAGCTCAGGTCATGATCCCAGGGTCCCGGGACTGAGCCCCACATGGGGCTCCCTGCTCTGCAAAAAGCTTGCTTTTCCCTCTCCCATTTCCGCTGCTTGTGTTCCTGCTCTAGCTGTCTGATAGATAGATAGATAGATAGATAGATAGATAGATAGATAGATAACAGAAACATTCTCTCTAGTAAAAATACAGAGATTTCACCACCTTGAAAATGGCTAAAACAAATACATGACTGGACTTTTCAAGTTTTGATATTGGAAATCCTACCCTAAATACATACAGTATTTCAAGGTTTTTTTTCTACTGGATTCCAAAAAGAGGGTTAAAACTACTAAAACACAAATGATGGGTTTTCAGTGAATCAAATCAAGAAAATGAGAGCAAATTATCACAGAATTCTTTTAAATTTGTAAATTAAATTGAAATATTCATTAATTCACACTGTGTGTGTGTATATACACACATATATGCATGTGTTTATAATGTTTACAAAATAGCCAATGGGTATTCAATTATTTTTAAAATCCTTAATATTCAGGTTGGCCATGCAATGAAATGTAGGATATCAAGTTTTTCATAAACTGAAATGTGGACTAAACTTACTCGTTTTTCGTATAAAAGTAAGATGGCACAGACTATCCCTAATCCTGTCCCACTCACTCCCCCCAGAGGTAGGGTAGATTTGATACGTGTCCTTTCAGACCTTTTTCTGCACAATTACAATATGTGTATACATACATAAATAAATATACATACTGATATATAGAAAGATGTATACATACCAGTTATGTAAATATAACCTACATCTGTTTGGTTTGCAACATGATGAATATTAATATCTACTGCCTAAGAAGCATTATAAATGCTTCCTCCTCCATGCTTATCCTTGCCTTTTTAAATTTTTTCCTTCAGTAGCATACTATCATGCAACCGCTTAAATGTTACCTTGGAATATCTTTCTAGTTGTTTTGACCTCCTTACAGAAGACAGAGAAAAGACTGATTTCTTCTAACCACTACATTATAAACTCAGGTACTCAATAAATTCCTATCAGTTAATATTAATGATGTACTATATATATTTAGCAGAAAAGTTTTAAAAAGTGAACTGTCACAGAAATTGTAAACCTAGATATCACTAGAGGCACAGGTCTGAATTTAAAACTTGAGTTATTTTAGTCTCTCAGAGGTAAAGAAAAAGTAATATGATAGTTACAAAAATATTAAAACAAATTAATTTTTTAATAACTGAAAGTTTGTATCTTTTGACCACCTTCACCCATTTCACCCACCCCCACTTACTCCCTGTCTCTGGCAACCACCAATCTGTTTTCTACATCTGTAAGTTGGGTGTGTTTTTATTTTATTCCACATATAAGTGAGATCATTCAATATCTATCTCCGACTTTATTTCACTTAGCATAATGCCCTCAAAGTCCATCCATGTTGCACAAATGGCAGGATTTCCTTTTTCTTTTTTTCTAATGGCTGAATAATATTCCTCTGTGTGTGTGTGTCTGTGTGTGTCCACATACATACATTTTTTTTATCCATTCATCTATCAAAATGGACATTTAGGTTGTTTCCAAGTCTTGGCTATTGTAAATAATGCTGCACTGAACATGAGGGTGCAGATATCTTTTCAAAGTGTTTTGTTTCCTTTTAGATAAGAATTCCAGAAGTGAAATTGCTGGATCATATGGTAGTTCTATTTTTTTTTTATGAACCTCTGAACTATTTTTCATAGCACCTGTACCAATTTACATTCCCATCAACAGCACACAAGGGTTTCCTTCTCTCTACATGCTCACCAACACTTGTCATTTCTTATCTTTTTGATAATAGTCCTTCTAACTGGTGTGAGGTGATAGCTCACTGTGGCTCTGATTTGCATTTCCTTGATGATCAGTGATGCTGAGCAACTTTTCATGTACTTTTTTGGCCATTTGTATATGTTAGTTGGAAAAATATCTATTCGGATCTTCTGCCCATTTTTTAATCAGATAGGCTTCTTGCTATGGAGTTGTAGGAGTTCTTTAGAATTAATTTTTAAAAATATTATTATAGTTCTAAAATAGTTTTGTTTTTTGTTGTTGTTGTTGCTGTTGTTTTTTTATAGGGGAGAGAGAGAGACACGGCTCACGAGCGGGTCAGGGAGGAGCAGCCAAAGAGGGAGAAAGAGAACCTCAAGCAGGCTCCACACCCAATGCAGAACCCAATGTGGGGCTCGATCTCACAACCCTGAGAACACGACCTATGCCAAAATCAAGTCAGCTGCTTAACCAACTGATCCATCCAAGGGGCCCTGAAATAGTTTTCAAAAGACCGTAAGAAATACAATTTCCATCTACTCAATAAGGCCCAGTTGAAATCTTTTTCATCAAAGCCATTCTGACCACTCTAATCAAGACACAAGACAATGATGTCCACTCTCATCACTTTTATTCAACATAGTACTGGAAGTTCTAGCCACAGCAGTCAGACAACAGAAAGAAATAAAGGGCATCCAAATTGATAAGGAAGAAGTAAAACTTTCACTGTTTGCAGATGACATGTATATAGAAAATCCTAAAGATTCCACCAAGAAACTACTAAAACTGAAGAGTGAATTAAGTCAAATCTCAGGATACAAAATCACCATACAGAAATCGGTTGCAGTTCTATATACCAATAATGAAGCAGCGGAAAGAGAAATTAAGAAAACAATCACATTTACAATTGTACCAAAAATAATAAAGTCTGTAGGAATAAACTTAACCAAAGAGGTGAAAGATCTGTACTCTGAAAACTATAAAATACCAATGAAAGAAATTTAAGAAGACACAAAGAAATGGAAAGACATTCCATGCTCACCAATTGGAAGAACAAATATTGTTAAAATGTCTTATTACCCAAAGCAATCTACAGATTTCATACAGTCCCTATCAAAATACCAACATTTTTCACCAAATTAGAACAAAACCTAAACTTTTTATGGAACCACAAAACACCCTGAATAGCCAAAACAGTCTTGAAAAAGAAAAGTTAAGCTAATAGTATCACAATTCCAGGCTTCAAGTTATATTACAAAGCCATATAAATCAAAACAGTATGAAACTGGCACAAAAATAGACACATAGATCAATGGAACAGAATAGAAAACCCAGAAACAAACCCACAATTATACAGTCAATTAAACTTCGACAAAACAGGAAAGAATATTCAGTGGGAAAAAGACAGTATCTTCCATAAATGGTGTTGGGAAAACTGGACAGGTGTATGCAAAAGAATGAAACTAGACAACTTTATTACACTGTACACAAAAATAAATGCAAATGCATTAAAGACCTAAATATGAGACCTGAAACCATAAAAATCCAGAAGAGAACAGAGGCAGTAATTTCTCTGACAAAGTGTTGGGAATATGTCAAAATAAAGAGCAGGTTTCATTGATCTATTGTTTTTCTAGTTTCTGTAACATTTATTTCTGCTCTAATCTTTATTATTTCCTTCCTTCTGCTGGCTTTGGGTTTTGTTTTTTGTTCTTAATTTTATAAAAATCTTTCTTCATTTGCACATTCAGGGAAAGGAATTAAAAATCCCAGTTTATGGGACCCTGGGTGGCTCAGTCAGTTAAGTGCCCAACTCTTGATTTCAGCTCAGGTTATGACCTCAAGATTGTGAGATCAAGCCCCACATCAGGCTCCATACTCAGCAGAGAGTCTGTTTGAGATTTTGCCTCTCCTCCCTCTGGCCCTCCCGCTGCTCATTCTCTCTCTCTCTCTAATAAATAAAATCTAAAGAAAAAACACCCAGTCTAATGTGAAATCACTTTTAATTCATTAATCACTTATGATTATTTTAAAGCTTTATTTTTTTTTAAAGATTTTTTATTTATTTATTAGAGAGAGAGACTGAGAATGAGAGGAGAGAAGGTCAGAGGGAGAAGCAGACTTCCCGCAGAGCCGGGAGTCCGATATGGGACTCGATCCCGGAGTCCCGGGATCATGACCTGAGCCGAAGGCAGTCGCCCAACCAACTGAGCCACCTAGGCGCCCTAGCTTTATTTTTTTAAGACTTTATTTCTTTATTTGAGAGAGAGAGCATGCGTGCACATGAGAGCATGTACGCAGAGGAAGAGGAAAAGGAGAGGGACAAGCAGACCTCACACTGAGCCCAATGTGGAGCTCGATCCAACGACCCTGAGATCACAACCTGAGCCAAAATCAAGAGTCAGATACTTGGGGGCGCCTGGGTGGCTCAGCGGGTTAAAGCCTCTGCCTTTGGCTCAGGTCCTGAACCCAGAGTCCTGGGATCGAGCCCCACATCGGGCTCTCTGCTCAGCGGGGAGCCTGCTTTCCCCTCTCTCTCTGCCTACTTGTGATCTCTCTGCGTCAAATAAATAAATAAAATCTTTAAAAAAAAAAAAAAGTCAGATACTTAACCCACCGAACCACCCAGATGCACTAATTATTTTATAGCTTTAGTCAAAAAACTTAATCGGTCCTTATAGTCCTAAGAATTCATATTCAGAGACCAAATTTCTACCTAATGATAAGAATCTTTTATACAAAAGCCTTTGCCTAACACTTAGTACTAACAATCTTATACTTCATATTCCTTGATTTAAGTTCTGAAAGCTTTAAAATATCTGCTTTAAAATACTCTGTTCAGGGGCGCCTAGGTGGCTCAGTGGGTTGGGGCCTCTGACTTCGGCTCAGGTCGTGGTCTCAGGGTCCTGAGATCGAGCCCCGCATCGGGCTCTCTGCTCAGCGGGGAGCCTGCTTCCCCCTCTCCCTCTGCCTGCCTCTCTGCCTACTTGTAATCTCTCTCTCTGTCAAATAAATAAATAAAATCTTTAAAAATACATACATACATACATACATACATACTCTGATTGGGGCACCTGGGTGGTTCAGTCAGTTAAGCATCTGACTCTTAATTTCAGCTTAGGTCAAGATCTTGGGGTTATGAGATCAAGCCCTGCATTGGGCTCCATACTGGGTGTGGAGCCTGCTTGAATTTCTCTCTCTCCCTCTGCCCCCCTCCTTACCCACTCACCTCATTTTCTCTCCTAAAAACAAAAATAATAAAGAAGATCCTTGATTTAAAATAATAAATAAATACTATGATCAAATTTCTTTTTATTTCACCATCGAAAGTAAAAACAACTTTCACTTTATTACGCAAGCCAACTAGAGGAATCATTCTGTTTTTAAACAGGTCAACTTTCAGACTAAAGCCTCAAAAAAAATTTACTTTAAAATTAATAAGAAAAAACTTTTACATCTTACCTGATTACAAGTATCAGATAAAGAATGTATAGCTTCAGAGAACATACTTGCTGAACCCGTATAAATCCAGGCAAGAAATTTAAAGAAGCAGTTTAATCCATTGCTAGGAGAGAAAGATAAAACAATTCAGCATAGGTTTTGATAAAAATTTCCACCAAAAGCTTATTTAATTGAGTATATAGATTCTGCTCCAAGTAAATGAAAAAGAATCTCTAACCTTTAAGAATTTATTATACCTTAGGTAACAAGAGTAACTTTGAAAAATACAGATTATGATATCATTAAATATTCAAATGAAGAAACATGATATGTGTAAATAAATTACTTAAGTGTATTTTGAGAACTGAGAAGAAGACAGTGTTTTATATTTGGACGAAGTAAAGTTAGAAAGGAAATTGTCTTAGGTAGGTTAAAGAGATCTACACTTGCTATTGTCCAGCACACTAATGACAAAACCAAGACTCTGGTGAAAGTCTAGTTACTTCAACAGGCCAGATGTGAAGGTGCCAGATGCCAGAGGTGAAGACAAATCTAGGCCAAGCAGTCTCAGAGTCATACTAGAAGATAATAGATGCTAAAAATAAACAGCTAGCTGTTTGGATTCCAACAGTAATGACCGGCACCACTTATCTCAGGCACTACACTTAGCCACTTACCATGTTTTATTGTAACACTACTATCATGTAAATATTAATATCCTCGTTGTATAAATAAGGAAACTGTACATCCCCTTCCAGCTACCCTTTCCCATCTTATCTACTTCAGATAATTTCTTGAAAGAATTATATCTCCTCTTGTGTCTTCATTTTCCACATTTTGCACTAAGTCTTCAGTCCATTTAACAATGGCTTATGCTTCAGATACCTCAATCGATTATTATCAATACCACAACTGTTTCTTGCTACTAAATTCCTGAAAATATTTTAGTATTTTCCTTAATCTCACAGAGGTGTATGCCATTATTATTTTTTTTAAATACTGTCTTCCTTGGCATCCATGATATCCCTGATTTTCTTCCATTCCTGGTTTGCCTTTCCTTTCTTTCTTGCTCCTTCCTCTTTCTCAGTCTCCTCTGCAGGCTCTTTTCCTCTACCCATTTCACAGATGTTAGCATTCTTCAAGGTTTCTTCCCGCGAGATTCTTTCACACACTTCATTCCTACACATTCTCCAGGTGATCTTAATTACTCCTATCGCTTTAATTATCATCTCTAAATCAATAACTCTCAACTCCAAATCCCCAATCCAGCTTTCCTTCATGAGCTTCAGACCAACATATATCAAAAATTATTAAGTACCTATTATGGACTGGGTATTACACTAAGTGGTTTACATATATTACATTCTTCCAATGAAGAGAGCTTTAATTGCTAACCTCACTTTATTGATGAGAAGAATTAATGCTGTTGACCAACTCCACCTGGGTGCCCTATAGGTTGATCATTCAAACTTAAAAATAAACTCATCATTTCCTTTTCTGCCTCCCTGCCCCTCCTTCAAGTGCTCCTTCCGTCAGTGATGATGCCATACCTATCCAATGGTCCAAACCAGAAACCTGGGCACCATCTTTGACGATACCTCCTAAATATTTCTTGGACCTAAATATGCCTTTCCATCCCTACCTTCCTTATCTCAGCTTAGTGCATCATCATCTCTTCTCTGCATTACTGTACATGACATCCTCTAGTCTAGTGCCCCTCCAATCCTTAAAGATGAGAATTATGAATTGTATCTCTGTATTTCAAGACCCTGCCACAATTCCTGACATGTCATATGTATATTTTAGAAATAAACAAACTAATTATAGACTTAGTACTTCAAATATCCTAAAATAGATTAATCAGCAAAAGAGAAAAAAGATAACAATAGGAATCAAGAAGATAGAAGGAAAGAGGCGCCTGGGTGGCTCACTGGGTTGGGGCCTCTGCCTTCAGCTCAGGTCATGATCCCAGGGTTCTGGGATCGAGCCCCGTATCAGACTCTCTGCTCAGTGGGGAGCCTACTTCCCCCTCTCTCTCTGCCTGCCTCTCTGCCTACTTGTGATCTCTCTCCTCACTGTCAAATAAATAAATAAAATCTTAAAAAAAAAAAAAAAGAAGATAGAAGGAAAAAGAAGAGGCACAAATATCAATTACGTCCTTCCAAGTTAAGTGGGGCAAAACAAGAATGTAAATATTCTTCAGTAGATATAAACCAGGTTTGTTTAGTCACTCAAAAAAATGATCTCAGCCAATTCACCTTTTTAAAAAAGACTTCTATCAACTCCAACAAAAATTAAAGAATTTTCAGAGAGCAACTATTCTTAGATCCTAACCACTCCAAAAATAGACCCAGCACAAGCATGGATATCTTTGTGGACTCTTCCCTCATCACTTTACTGACAGTAAGTAACAGAGGTTCATTCAACTTCCTTCTATAACATAAACATCTAACTCTTTACCTAAATACCATATAATAAGTTTTTACATTCATAGATATACACATTAAAAATAATATATTTCTATTTTAAATGGTACTTACATGCAAATGGCAACCATCACTACTTTTCCTGGTCCTTTAAAAAAAACTGATGTCGTTCTGGACCGTGGCTATAAAAAACAAACAGACAAAAAATACACACCAAAATCTCTAAAATTTCCGGAGAACAGTTTAATGCTTATAAGTGACCTGACACACCAGAAAATATGTCCTCTATCAAACCCTTTAAACATCTAGATTTAGTTATTTGCTTCCTTTTCTCCAGACTCTCCACTTTAAAAAGTGTGAAGATAGAAATTGAGAGTACATGTGAGTCCCTTTCCAAAACCTTAATTGTTTGTTTCCTTGTAAGCAATTTCCTGCCTATTGCCAGAAAAGATCTGCGTTGGTTACACAGAAACTAGGAATAAAGTGATAAAAATGTATTGAACTAAAATCGATACACTCTAAAATTTTCCATTTCTTGAGCAACTTAACTTAAAAGTTAAGTTTGGCAAGGAACAGCTAAAGCCAAGTATGCTTCTCCAATTTAACTTCTTACTACTCTTTAACCTCTAAATACCATACACCTCAAGTGATAATGTTGAATTTTGAAACAGACCAATACAAAAGAAACAAACCAAGTAAGAAAATTAGTTTTCTTGAGTTAAATGTAGTTTTGCTGTTCCTTCAATGTATACTTTCTGTTTTTTCTCCTGCTCTTTCCTCTCTCTGGAATGCTAGCATCATCTCCTACCACAATTTGTCAAGCTTTTATTCATCGTATTCCATGTTAGGCCAACTGGCACTTTGCTATTTAAAGCCTTCCTTGGTCCGTCACAGAGAATAAATACTCACTCTACTGAACATTTATTATTGAACTTTACATTTCTATTAAAGTACTTCATATATTATGTCATTTATTCAAGAAATATTTATTGTGCAACTACTACATGCCTTGCACAATTCTAGATGCTGGGACCTGACAGTAAACAAAGCAGAAGTTCTGCCTTCACTGATTTCACAATCGAGTCCAGGAAGATAGAGAATAAATTCATAAACAAATACATAACATCAGATAATAATGAACATAACAAAGAAAATAAAACAGAATGGAGAGGATCGTGTATGGGGGGAGGGTGTATGTGGAAAGGGTTATTTTAGTTAGAGCATGAAAGAAGTTCAAAGATGAGAAGGCAGTAACCATGAAAAAATCTGGAAAAATGGTTTCAGGCAGAGTATACATACAGCACATTTAAAGACATGGAAAAGAAGTAAGTTTGGTATGTGGAAAGGACAAAATAAGGTTGGTGTGGCTAACAGCATAGAAAGCAAGGAAAATGGTAGGGGTTGAGGACAGAGAAGGAAGCAGGGACCACATTTCACAGGATTTTGGAAACTATCTCTTATTCTACTGGCAAGAAGAAGGCACCATATGATTTTAAGCAGATATTTGGTATAGTCTAATTTAGGTTTCACAAAGAAATAGCTTAAAATGTAGAGAACAGGGATGCCCAGGTGGCTCAGGTCATGATCCCAGAGTCCTGGGATCAAGTCCCACATCAGGCTCCTTGCTCAGCGGGGAGCCTGCTTCTCACCTCTGCCTGCTGCTCCCCCTGCTTGTGCACCCTCTCTGACAAAATAAATAAAATCTTTCAATAAAATGTAGAGAATAAATTATGGGGACAAAAGCGGAGGTGGTGAGAACAATTAGGAGGCTACTCCAGGTAAAGGATGGTGATGGTTTAGACTAAGGTTTCAATAAGAGGCATGGTGAGAAGCAGTTACACTAGGTATCTACACAACTGGAGAAAATGCCAGTTAGATCTGCTAATGGAATTTAAATATAAAAGGGTCTATAATGAATCTCTAATATTTGGAAATTGGGTAAATAAGCAGAAGTTTTTTTTGCAGAAGAGATGAAGGAAGTGAAGGTATTAATGAAGTACAAGAACCAGAAGAAAGACTGTCTTAGGCTCCTAGAGAACAAGGTGTTCCAAGGAAAAGGAATACTTCTACTGGTGACGGGCACTTGACTATTTCTTCCCTCTTGGATTTCCATGAGAAGAGATCTCCCCACCTCCCATATACTGGTGGCCTCCCTTCCTCCCCATTAACCTTCTGGAGGTTGACTAAGTAAGTTTAGTGAGGCAAATTTAGAAGAGAATGCTGGGCATATTTATTAGGTCCCTCCTTTATTTTGGGAGTTGGTAGACATTTTCTTCTGTTCTTTCACAGCTCCATATTTGGACAAGACAGGTTGAGCTGTCTACAATTTACTGGGTAAGTCTAAATCAGAAGAGTCTTTAAGATCTAATGTACTGGCTTGGAACTCTGAGAAACAGAGGAGGAAAACAAATGAGTAACATTTTAGGGTGCCTGGGTGGCTCAGTTGGTTAAGCGACTGCCTTTGGCTCGGGTCATGATCCCAGAGTCCTGGGATCAAGTCCCACATCGGGCTCCCAGCTCCACACAGAGTCTGCTTCTCCCTCTGACCTTTTCCCCTCTCACGCTCTCTCTCACTCTCTCAAATAAATAAATAAAATCTTTAAAAAACAACAACAAAAAAAGGAGTAAAATTTTAGGTTGTTGCTGGGGTCATGCCATGTAAGAGTTACTTCTTGGTAAGTCATCACAGGTTATGGCAGTTTTGTTCCCTTGCATACAGACTACAATGGCCCTGAAGAAGAACAAAGAGCCTGCATTGAAACTGCAGGTTCTGTAAGACAGGTTGCTGTAGCTTACACTTGAATTCTATGGAATTTCTATAGAATTGGCTGGGTATTGCCAAGAAAACTGAGGTGAGATTTCGTATCAGGAATTAGGAGAGAAAAATGCCTATTTAAGTGTCTTCTCATTTTTATAGTGTTTTGCAATCAGGTCTGCAGACCAGGATTTTAAACAGCATATCCTACGTTCCCTGTGGACAAGAGAACACAAGGGGGAGCATCTAAATTTTAAGTGTTAAGGCCAGCTCTTGACAAACAGTGTGCAATTAGATGCCCCCAAGTTGTGTTTTGAACTGCCTCGAGGGCTAAGACAAGGAGTTAGGCAGGAAGAAACCTTATCCATATGATTTTACTTGAACTTAGATTTGCAAACGATAAACACTGACCATGGCTCTAGATTTCTGAGTTCTATTGTTTATTGAAAAACATAAACTAGAGTACATCTGTTTTATTATAATGAGAATGTGCTGTATCCTTTGGCTGAATAGAGAAGAACAAAACTCCAAAAAATTATTTTAGGAACAGTAAAAAAAAAATAAAAATGCAGAGAGATAAATGAAAAGATGCTGTTTAAAGTGGAAGATGAGAAATATTTCTTTAGAAGAAAGGTATAAGAAGTTTTGGGATATATAAGACAGATAAGGAAGCAAAATGAGATCTTTAAAATTAGAATAAAATGTTTTAAGAAAAAAAAAGATTTACGGAGCTCAAATTGCTGATAAAAAGTTATTGTAGAAAAGGTGAAAACATGCTGGTAGTCGTCAGATCAGAAATAGTGACAAAGTCCAAGGAAAAGCAAGAGATCTACAAGGAGCCAGGATTCACAACACCCTTGGGAAGCAACCTATTAAAGCCACCCATAGGGCGCCTAGGTGGCTCAGTTGGTTGAGCAACTGCCTTTGACTCAGGTCATGATCCTTAAGTTCCGGGATCAAGTCCCACATCGGGCTCCCAGCTCCACGGGAAGCCTGCTTCTTCCTCTAACCTTCTCTCCTCTCATGCTCTCTCTCATGTTCTCTGTCTCTCAAATAAATAAATAAAATCTTAAATAAATAAATAAATAAATAAATAAATAAATAAAGCCACCCATAAATTCCATAATAAAGGCAATTGGAGAACTGACCCTTAGAGAGCAGAATGGCCAATATGCCAGGAATTACTGAAGCTGGAAAATGGGTATATCAAATATTTATTTTTTTCTACTTTTGTACATATTTGAAATTTTTCATAATAATTTTTTAAAATATTGGAACAAAAATAGAAAATTTGGCAATATTTCAAAAAAGAGTACCAGCAAATCAGCATAAAATACTCAAAGCCTTACTGGCACTTCAAAGTCATAACTGCAAGTGGAGATAAAGGTACTTCTGATGCTCCAAAGGACTATCACAAATAATTTCACAGAATTAGAATTCTAAGGAAAGGTATAAGAAAGTAGAAATGTATTAAAAGAGAAATATATAAAAAGGACATTGAGAAATTAGATATCAGACAGATACTGTTCTGATGAGAAAATGCTTTCGGCAGACCCAGGACATAGTGAGTTCATATGTATCACTACTAGAGTTCCCCTAATACAAAGAAAAATACCATAGAAAAACAAGTGTCTGGATCAAAAGGGGGAAAAAAAAGTAAAAGTAAAGAATTTGATATTTAATATTTAATAGGACTAGCCCCATATATTTTGGGGAAGAAAAGCAACCATCTTCGTCGGAGAGTGAATGTTATTTACAGAAACATGGCAACAGTAGAGGGAAATTAAGGTGTTATCCTATTACTACCAAAAAGAGTGTAATAGAAACAAATTCTAGGGGGCGCCTGTGTGGCTCAGTCAGTTAAGCGTCTGCCTTTGGCTCAGGTCACGATCTCTGGGTCCTGGAATCGAGTTCCACTTCTGGCTCCCTGCTCAGCAAGCGGGTCTGCTTCTCCCTCTCCATTTGCCCCTAATTGTGCTCTCTCTCTCTCTCTCTCTTGCTCACTCTTTCTAATAAATAAATAAATAAAATCTTTAAAAAAAAAATTCCATTCAAACCCTAGAACATTTCAAGGTTGACAAGTATGAATCCTCAAAAGGCCTCTACTGATGCTGATTTCAGAAGTCAGTAGCTACCCTCAAAAATCTGGTGACAATGATCCTCCATGTGAAACAGACAGAACACCTAGGAACAGATCCTCCCAAGAGGCAGGTCTTACCAGCCTGTGTTATTCCACAGCAGGAGGCGGCAGCAGCAGCTGCCACAGCAGGGAAGTGAAAAGGCTGGCTGCTGAGGCAAAGATTCCACCAATGGGATGCCAGAAACACAAAACTCAGAGGGGAAATGGAAATTAAGGAGTTTTGAATATAATGAATGGAAAAGAAAAGAACATCAAATAAAATATGACTAGAGCTGTCATCACTGTCAACCTAAATTTTGCCAAAAGGGAGCAATGTCTGAAATGTAACTCAGAAGAAAGGAGACAATTTGCACAGCTAGCCTTTTCTCCAGATATGACCTTCACTTCTTCATAGGAGATACCTCCCAACTAGGTTTAAATGCAACGTTGACTCTGGACATGACTACTTGGTATTTTGGAGGTACTGGTGACTTTGATAAGAGCCATTTCAGTGGAGTGGTGGGGATGAAAGCCTCTCAAACGAAGAGGAGTCAGAAGAGAACAGAAGGTAGGATAATAAAGGTCAACTTTCTATACTGGTCTGAATATTAATTTCCTTCTAATAGGAAGTATTCTGGCACACAAGTAGATAAGTTAGTAAATCTGGTAATGAAAAGCGAGGTATTTTTATCCGATTACATCTATTTTTTTCAGTGAAAGATGAAGTAAGGTCATCAGCTGAAGAGTAAGGCTGTAGGAAGTTTGCAAGGAGAGGAAAAGTGCAACAGCTATTTCACAGAGTGGGAGATGGGATGCATTATGGAAGTTCAGTAAGACTGTCAAATAGTATTGTGCCCACTGACTTTATATACTCATATACTATATAAAGTATACTTTATATACTCTTATTATACTCATATAATAAGAAAGAACAATCAGAATGGCTGTGTAATTTTCTCGTCCAAGGGCTAAACTTTTTGAGTACAAGCAGAGAAGTGGCAGTTTGAATATTTAATCAGGGTTAGAAGTAGGAGAGGACAAAGGAAATTAAAGGGTATAGGAGAGAGTTAAATTTTACTAAAAACCTAAGAAAATAAAGTCTTCTCCCTTACCTATATCTATATACTTATGTTTTATAACACTGTTAAAATTTAAAGAGAAGTTATGCCCCAATTTTTTTAATTTCAAGAAAACCAAACAGAAACAGACTATATAATTCAGTAAATTATACTGTGCTCAAGAAAATTTTGAATTATGATCAGACATGCTAAAATTTCACAATGGACTGATACTAAAATTTCACGGTGTAAAACATACACACATAACATTATCAGAAAGATAATCTTACCTTGGTATTTCCCAGGAAGTCTCTATATTCTCTTAATATTTTTTGGTTTCTAAATAGCCCTTTATAAGAAAAGAATTACAAAATACATTTAGCTCATACATATTCTATCAGTCACATTCTACGTTAACACAATTATTTTCTTTAAGAGTATGTTAAATATTTTCTACTGACTATCAGCAAAACTATCAGATTATTATAAAAAATCTAGATCTGCAACCTGAATAAAAAATAGGCAAAGGATTAAAAAAGACCTTTCTCCAACGACGATATACAAATGGCCAACAAGCACATTAAAGGATGCTCATATCAAACTCATTATTAGAACAATGCAAATTAAAACTACAATGAGGTATTACACCTCACACCCATCAGAATGGCCATTATCCAAAAGGCAAACCAAACCAAACCCAGAAAATAACAAGTGTTGGCAAGGCTGTGGAGAAACTGAAAACCTTTTGTATGCTGGTGGAACTGTAAAATAGTGCAACCACCATGGAAAGCAACATGGAGGGTTCCTCAAAAAATTAAAAACTACAAAAAAAAAATTTAAAACTACCATATGATCTAGCAATCCCATTTGCAGGTATACATCCAAAAAAAAGAAAAAAAAGAAAAAAGAAAGAAAAGCAAGCAAGCAAGCGGAGTCTCAAAGAAATATTTACATACCCGTATTCAGAGCACCACTATTCAGAATAGCCAAGAAGTGAAAGCAACCAAAATGTCCATGGATAAACAAAATGTGGGACATGCATACAATGAAATATTATTCAGATTTAAAA
Source organism: Nasua narica (assembly GCA_028533885.1). NCBI lineage: Eukaryota > Metazoa > Chordata > Mammalia > Carnivora > Procyonidae > Nasua > Nasua narica. Next base: position 30,170,927 of record CM052800.1, on the reverse strand, counting down.
AGGAAGGAAATCCTGGCACACAGATGAACGTGAGGACAGCTATGTGAAATAACTCAGTTAAAAAGGCAAGTATTGTAGATTTCTATGCGATATCTATAGCAGTCAAATTCATAGAGACAGAAAGAACAGTGGTTACCAAGGGCTACAGGTAGGAGAAAAGGAGAACCACTGGATAACAGAGTTTCAGTTTTACATGATGAAAAAGTTCTGAGAAAAAAATTTCTAAAGATTTGTTTCATAACAATGAATGTACTTAATAATTCTGTTAAAATGACAAATTCTGTTGTGTTTTTTTAAAACAATAAATAAAGACAGGGAGAAATCTAGATTTGCAATGAGAGAAAGGCACACTATCGATCGATCGATCGTTCTATTTTAGAGGGTGTAAGTAGGAAGGGCCAGTAGTAGAGGAAGAAAAAAAATCTTAAGCAGGCTCCACACCTAGTGCAGAGCCTGAGGGCTGGGCTTGATCTCACAACCCAGAGATCATGACCTGAGCTGAAATCAAGAGTTGGACACTTACCCAACTGAGCCACCGAGGTGCCCCAGAAAGGTACTCTGATATTCTCTTCTCAATATTATCTAAAAATATGAGTTAATCTTTTTTTTTTAATTTTATTTATTTATTTGACAGAGAGAGAACACAAGTAGGCAGAGAGAGGGGGGGGGGAAGCAGGCTCCCTGCTGAGCAGAGCGCCAGATGCGGGGCTTGATCCAAAGACCTTGAGATCATGACCTGAGCTAAAGGCAGAAGCTTTAACCCACTGGGCCACCCAGGCGCCCCTGAGTTACTTAATCTTGCTAGAAGAACCATTCTTCATTTTTTAGTTCATGGTTTAAAAATACAAGAAAAATAAATTTCTATCACTTTATTTTCTGAAATTGTGTTTAAATATTTCCTTTAATGTATGTACAGCCTACTCATGGTATCATTATTTTAATAGCAGAAGACTGAAAACAACCTATGGGGGAATGACTGAATAAACTATGGTGTACCCCCCAAAATGGAGTATTATAAAAGGAATGAAGAAATGTCTCTATTTACTGCTACAGAATGGTCCTCAGGACATAATGTCAATAAAAAAAGCAAAGACAGAAAGTATACATTATTTATGAGAAGGGGTGGGGAGGGGGTTAATACCAGTATATATGCTATTTCATAATGTACTTTTTAATGGAAAAAAATAACTCCAAAACTAATTTTTTAAATGGTTACCAAAGTGAGAAGGAAGAATAGGGTGGAGAAGATAAGGATGGAAACTAAATTTCTCTGAAGGTTTTATCTGGTAGATGTGACTTTGGAATCATATAATTGTTTTATAAAATTATGAAATAAAAATCAAAATTATTTCTAAAAAAAAAAAATTACGTCAACCTACTAAAAATGAGTACCCCTGGCACATCTGGGTAACTCAATCTGTTAGGCATCCAACTCTTGATTTCAGCTCAGGTCATGATTTTGTAGTCATGAGATCGAGCCCTGCATCAGGCTTCACACTGGGCATATAGCCTGCTTGGGATTCTTTTTCTCCCTCCCTCTTCCTTAGTCCCTCTACACCTCTCTCTCACTCTCAAAAAAAAAAAAAAAAATACTCTTAAGGTCTCAAGTATAATCTCTCAATTTTATTTACCACTAAAAAGACACAGGGTTCTTTTCAGAGATGGGTAATGCCCAGTCTGGGCAGAACATGTACAAAATAGACCTGAAACATCTTATTATCCCTAAAAGCCAGGACGCTACAATACTAGGGTTATGACAAACGGACTTCAGAACCAACTTGAGGTGCTTCCATCGGCCAAAAATGGGACAATTTGAGCAGTACTACTTTGCCTACTTTATTCTTTCCTTCCTAGAGCGTCTCCTCCACCCTCTTTCCCTTCTCCTTGATCTCCTTTCCAGTCCACTGCTTCCCCCTCTTGATACTGAACTCCCACGCTCCCAAGAAACAATCTCTGCCCCTTTTCTCCCCTATATTACTGACCATAACTGTCTCTCAATTTCCGCTTAGAAATTTCACCAACTCTTCAAGGGAAGGTAATACTGTCACCTTTAAGCTTTAGTCCTATACAGAATTTAGAAATACAGTTGAAAAACTCAGATTCTCCTAAATACAACCTGACTGTCAAAGAAAAGAACGTGTGCATTTTTCTCAGATACTAGCAACTCTATCTCTATTTTAATCCAGCCACATTATATCCATTCCCCAAAGTAACCAGAACTATAACTGCAGTGCAAGCATCTAATTCCCCATTGCAATCTGCCCTATTGGAACAACATTTGATCATATCCTGTATTAGCATCTATGTGGCCTAAAAGAACCCAATGGAAGCCTTAACTGAATAGTGATACCAAAATTCTGAAGCTCCCTGACCCCAATGTATATTTCTTTTATTTTTATTTTTTTCTAATAATTCTTTTTTTTTTAAAGATTTTATTTATTTATTTGACAGAGAGAGATCACAAGTAGGCAGAGAGAGAGGAGGAAGCAGGCTCCCCACTGAGCAGAGAGCCCGATGCCGGGCTCGATCCCAGGACCCTGATATCAAGACCTGAGCCAAAGACAGAGGCTTTAACCCACTGAACCACCCAGGTGCCCCTGTATATTTCTTTTAATGAACTATTTCACCCCTGTGGATTTAACTGTAGCTCTCTTTAGCATATCTGTGAATATAATCAACAACTGTTTGCTTCTTCTGAGGCCAAAACCCCGCAGATACTAAGATTCACTGATTCTCCTCATTACTTTTCAAAATGCTAAACTAATGATTTAAAGGACTTGGGTTCTGCAAAAAAATCTACATTTGCTCAACATGCAGATGACTTAATATTATATATTGCAGGCCTATGAGAAACTCAAATATATTCCTTATTCCTCCTAACTAGATTAGTTGGAAAGAGAAAAAATGTTTTCAATTTTGTCAAGAAAAGGAATAATCGGCAGAAGGCCATTCATTTTCTCTGCCTGAATTCAAACTAAAACCATCCTAGATCTTCAGCCAAGGTGCAAATGAGAGAATATTAAGACCAAATGACAGATTACTGCAGGTGGTGCTTAGTGACTTTCTAAACCCGTTCAACTATCACTATCATATAAACTAACTAAAACAAATACCTGGTTTTTTTAGAGATATATACTGAAATATTTAAAGATGAAATGAACTGGTTCAAAGTAATTTAGTAGAGTGAGGGTAAGGGAGATCTAGGTAAAATAAGGTTGGCCGTGTATTGATAATTGTAGAGCTGGGTGATGGATTCTTGAGGAGTTGTTATACTTTCTTCTTGTACTTCTATGTTTGAAATCTCCCACAAATGGGGGGAATGAAACAAAATGTGAAGGAACATGAGAAAATACTGAAACCAAAAACCTGCAAAGTAGGGATAGAGGGAACATATCTCAACATCATAAAGGTCATGTATGAAAGACTCAGAACTAATATCATCCTCAATGGGGAAAAACTGAGAGCTTTTCCTCTAAGGTCAGGAACAAAACAGGGATGTCCACTCGCACCATCGTTAAACACAGTGCTGGAAGTCTTAGCCTCAGCAATCAGACAACAAAAAGAAATAAAAGGCATCCTGGGGCATCTGAGTGGTTTAGTTGGTTAAGCGTCCAGACTCCTGATTCTCACTCAGGTCATGATCTCAGGGTTTTGATAATGAGCCCAACATCAGGCTCCACAGTGGGTGTGGAGTCTGCTTAGGAATCTCTCTCTCTATCTCTCTCTCTCTCTCCCCCCTCCAACTCCCTCCATCCTGCCCCACTCTCTCCCTCACTAGTTTAAAAAAAAAAGGGGGTGGGGAATAAAAGGCATTCAAATCAGCAAGGAAGAGGTCAAATTTTCACAATTCACAGATAACACGATACTCTACATAGAAAACCCAAAGACTCCACCAAAATATTGCTAGAATTGATGATACACGAACTCAGCAAAGTCACAGGACACAAAATCAACACGGAGAAATCTGTTGCATTTCTAAACACCAAAAATGAAGCAGCAGAAAGAGAAATCAAGGAATTCCATTTACAATTGTACCAAACACCGTAAGATACCTAAGAATAAGCCTAACCAAAGACGTAAAAGGTCTGTACTCTGAAAACTAAGAAACACTGATCCAGCGTTGTCAAGGGTTTGAGGAAATAGTCACCCTCATATACTAGAAGTATAAATGTAAACTGGCACCAAATTCCTTCAGAGAATATTCTAACAAATTCTAAAATGCCCATGTCCTTTGACCCTGAAATATCACTCACATTTTATCCACAAATTTGTAATAAGAAAATATATTATTATATATTTAAGAAATATGACATTGACTAATGTGTTCTTTGTAATGGTAAAAAAAAATTAGAGAACATAAAGCTTATTACATCCATACAATGGAATACTATGAAGCTGTTAAAAAAGAATGAGAGAGAGGTAGATTTCTATATGTAGACATGGAAAGATGTTTATGGTTACACTGGTAAGTATAAAGAACAAGATGCAAAACAATAGGTATAGTGTCACCAATTTATGTTTAAGTGAAAAAAATGATGTATGTAAACTTGAAAATGCATCAGAAATATTCGGGAGAGATATATCCCAAACTGCCAGCAACAGTTATCTATAGGAAGTAAAAGGAGATGGTAACTAAAGAAAATGAAAGGAGACTTTTATTCTTTATATTTTTGTATCCTTTTTTAAATCACAACTGTGCATCACTTTTGACATTAACAAATACATATATATATAAATCAAAAAGATATCTAAATTATATTTCACATAATCCTGAATCCTAATTCTATAAAGGTGTCTTTGTCACTCAACTATCGCATTGTTAAATGCCCTAAGAGTCTTATTTGCAACTAAATCTCAAGCATCGAGCACAGCTTCTGGTTCACAGTAAATGTTTGATAAATATCTGCTGAATTAATTAATTAAAGTAGAAGTGGGGGCCGGGAGCCCCTGGGTGGCTCAGTCAGTTAAGCATTCGACTTTTGGTTTCAGCTCAAGTCATGATCTCACGGCTCATGAGATCAGCCTGGCATCTCTGTGTTCAGGGGTCTCTCTCTCCCCCTTTCCTTTTGCCCCTCCCCCAACTCATGCAACTCTCTGGACTAAATAAATCTTTAAAAATTTTAAAAAGTAAAGTAGATATGGGGAAACTGAACTAACAGACTTTTCTGTAAGAAAGCACAACTACTTTTAGGACAAGTATAATCTTCAAATCAGACCATAAATTATAATATTCATATATCTTATAATAAACCACCAACCAGCTTTGTCTCCTCCCATCATCTTTAAAGCGCTATAGAGGAGAAAACCAAAAAAACAGATACTGTTTTTATTTTTTTTAATTTAATTTTGTTTTTTTAAGATTTTATTTGTGAGAGAGAACAAGTGCACAAGCACCCAAGCAGAGGAAGCAGCAGGCAGAGGGAGAAGCAGGCTCCCCACCGAGCCAGGAGCCTGATGCCGGAATTCAATCCCAGGACCCCGAGATCATGACCTGAGATGAAGGCAGATGCTCCACCGAGTGAGCCACCCAGGCGTCCTGATATTGTTTTTAAAAAGTAATTGAATCCTGAAGTGGCAATTAGTATTTCCTAGAACCAAAAGAGCCAAAGCCAAGAGGCATGCAACTACTAGGGAATGCAATTATTAAAGGCCCAAGTTTTACCTACAACTTACTTTTCAATTAACTCCACTTCAAATTGAATATACTTACTTTCTCTGTATTCTATTTCTGCTTCCTTACGCAGTTTTTTCTCTCTGGCAAGAGCTTCAGGGCTTCCCCAAACTTCCAAAGATCTGTGCATATATATATGGCCATCAACAACAGACAATTTTAATGACTTTATTGTCATCATATTTAAGTCAAGATGAACTATAGCTACATGAGATGCTTACAACAGAAAAAAAAAAAGAAGAAGCTTACAACAGAGCATAAAGTCACTTAGGGAAAATATGTAGGACTTAAGAAATTTTTCTTAATTAACTCTAAACAGTAAGAGTAAATTCAACAGCAAATTTCCTTAAAAATTATTACATACTTAAAAAAAATTATCACATACTTTTAGTTAACTAGTACATACTAGTAATTCACAAACAAATTTGCAAAGATAAAAATACACTGCTTTTAAAATATATCATTTAATAACCTCTAAGTCTATCTAATATTAATTTTTATTAATTCAAAGTCTGGCTTTGAATTACATTTATTCTAGAAGAAGCATGTTCTTACTTTGCCTCCACATCTGATCTCAAGTATACAGTAAAGGACTCGGTATCTTCATGAGGACTTCGTCGTCTGATTTTTCGAAGTTGTTCTAGATCACTGAAGAAAGAAACATGGTGAATTTATTCTGAAAAGGTTCACATAGTTTTCGTTCTTAGAAGGATTATTAGGGGTAGATAAAAGCCACTACCTAGATCCTGATCTTTAAAGGCTATACAGATCAGTTTAGGTCTTGAAAGATCAGTTTAGAGATGGCATTTTTTACACAAAAATCGGTCTAGGGACAGTGAAAAAATAACAATTATTCTTGATGCTCACTAAAAATACCGTAACATAATATGCAGAGATTCAATTCCTTCATCAGTGTTTGTATTTTATCTGCTATGGACACCCCACTGCAATGTCTAATGTATGAAAAAAAGTAGAAAAAACATGGATTAGAGTATCATCCTTTACTTAAAAATTTAAATTTAAAATTTATAGTCCTACTTGTTTATATCCAGATTAATACTAAGTGGTGATACTAAATGGTAATACTATTTATAGATACCAAGTCATAAAGACTGTCTGTCAATTCTATGTTATTTATTTTCCATTCTCAAGGTTTATGTATTCACCAAGTACTGCTAAATAGTCATTCTCAATTTGATCATTGTACTTCCTATGGAAATTTTAGAAGAGTTATGAAAAGGCCTATAAACAAAAATCTAATATAAGTTCCTAGAAATTAAACTTGGGAGATTATAGGATACCTGGCTGGCTCAGTCTGTGGAGCATGCGACTCTTGATCTCGAGATTGTGAGTTTGAGCCCCACACTGGGTATGGAGTTACTTAAAAATAAATCTTTAAAATAAATACAATACAGTAAGTCAACAACCGACCATCGCATATTAGTAAAAAGTTAGACAAGGTATCAAAGATATGTATTCTAACCCCATGGCGCTGACTCAGTATATGAGCTGGGTCATCACTGACATCTTTACTGTTTCCTGGCCTAGGGTGTGGAGATAGCAATACCTAATCTACTTAATTCACAAAATCTTTGTGATAACTAAATGAAATACTCCATGTGAAATACTCCATGTGAAACTGGACATTGTTCTACATCAATGTCACAATTGGTTGTTAATGGTTATGTAAGTTATAAAACTGATCATAAGAATTCTTATTTCTTGACAATATACCATTCGAGGATGTGACCAGGAGGGAGAACGGAAAAAAAGGCTAAATCTGATGACTAAATTGCCAAGAAATTTTCCATGTAATATGGCTTTCTTAGGTAAACACAGAAAGGAGGGGGAAATCTTTAATGTGTGACAAATATCTCAACAAATCTATGAATACAAGAAAATTCATAACAAAAAGATATCAGAAAACAAAAATAATTTATGCTCAACAGGGTTGGAGTGTGAACATAAGTGTAACTACATTACTCAACTCTGCTAGCCAAAAAAACCCAACACTTTAAAAAGTTAAACATACAAATACTGAAATATCTTTTTTTTTTTTAAAGATTTTATTTATTTATTTATTAGGAAAGAGAGAGAGTGAGAGAGAGAAGGTCAGAGTGAGAAGCAGACTCCCCATGGAGCTGGGAGCCCGATGTGGGACTCGATCCCGGGACTCCGGGATCATGACCCGAGCCAAAGGCAGTCGCTCAACCAACTGCGCCACCCAGGGGCCCCAAATACTGAAATATCTTATTGATAATATATCTTATCTGCCACATATTAACATAATAATAAAACTCCTAAGGTTCTTGCGTGATACAGACATTTTGAAGAACCTCCTTTGAGGGTTTACCCTCAAAGTCTACCACGGAAGACTGGACTTGCTCACACTGAAACAGTATTCAGTTTAATAAGCTAACAATTTTAACATTTTTTTAACTGAACAAAGTAGTTCTTCAATCTAGGAAGGAGTCATGGAAAAGTTTCCACATGGATAGTAGTAAGTAACACATTCTAAGAAATAAAAGAGTTATTTGGATTAGATAGAACTACCACATTAAAAAAAAAACAACAACTACTGTACCTGGATTTAAGGCAGAACTCATTTATCGCTCTGACTCCAGTGATGAAATTATTCTGAGTATACTTTGGTCCATATTCCCTCTTCTTAAGGACTGCTTTGACTAAGTTCAAAAATATAAAATAACAATAAATATGGACATTAGAAACCACATTAGAAGACAAACATATGCTGATACTTACGAGAGCTCACTAATGAATTTCACAGAAAAATTGATGTTTTTCTTAATGCACTGAATGGCACCAGAAGAAAAAAGTCTCCCAAGTGCAGAATAGGAGAGAATGCCATTTGTAGCCATCTAGATTTTATCTCCATAGTCATCTGTAACTGATGCCAAAATGTCAATCCTCTGTCTAACGGTACTCCTGGTCTGTTTAAATTGTACTAAAACAATACAAATTGTATAGGGTCTAAAAATATTAAGAAATTGTCTAGGGTCTAAATGAAAATGAAGTTTCCATAAAAAAATTACATGCTTGTTCAATGTTTTCCAAACTGCAGGGTGAAACCAGTATTTTATAAAAAATTAAAGTAGAAAATGAATTAAGAGTACCACGTACAATGAATAAGTACTTTTTGTGAAAACTTTTGTTTCAGTTACATACAATAATGTAAGTCATCAATAGTAGGTCAATAGTAGGATCTACAATAGTAGGTCAATATTTCCTATGTGAGTTGCAGTCAAAAAAGCTTAAAGCTGCTGGACTATTTCACATAGTCCATAAGAAAGCTCAAGTGAACATAAGAAATATTTTTATCAGTTAAAAATTATAGAAAGTTTATTACAAATTATAGGTAAAATACTGCCTTCTACTAAATTGCTTCCCTATTACCAAGTATCAAATTGTTCATTAAAAAAAAACCAGAGATATCAATAACAAAATATCAGTTTGGCATCAATTATAGTCTGTGAATTAAAAATCACACTCGATATAGGTCTATATTTATAAATCAGAAAGTGAGACTTTTGGTTGTATGACACAGATAAATAAAATAAGCAAATATCTGAAGAGTAGGGGCAAAACAACAGAAAGTCATGTGTTCCATTTCCAACTATCACTCTGTTCTTCATAGTCTATTCTCAGATATTAATTAACAAGTTTTCCATTGTACTTTGAAGTGGAAAGAGCAAATTAAGACTAAAATGATTCATCAATACAGTAGGTAAAAAAAGACTCTTATTAAAATAACACATTAACTATTAAAATCGAATGCAAAAATAAGAACATCCCAAACATAAAGTTCAGTATAAAAATCAAAACTTTATTTGAAAAAAATACATCTAAGGAAGTTCAGGTCTCTTTTCACAAATTCTGTGAATTTCAAGTCTCTAAACTGCCTTACTCTAATGATCCTAAAATTCTATATCCAGATGAGCTCCTCTGGAACAAAGAATTATTCTTTCTTTTAAAAGATGAGGTTTTTTTTAAAATTACTTTTTAAATATTTCTTCAGAGTATATAGAAACCCCTATTGGCCTGTCCTGGCCCAGATTATTGACGAAGATAACTGCTATCATGTTAATTATTCTTCTTAACTGTCACTGTATACTATGGTTCATCTTCAAGGTTATCCTAGAAAAGAAATTCCATTCTTAGCACTATCTTATAAGGGAGAAAACTATGGCTCAGGGAAAATGCCCAAGGTCATACAGTTAGTACATCCTGGAGCCAAAAACTGAGTCCACTTTTGTGTGGTGCGAAAGCCATGGTGCTTCTAGTCAGAGTTACCGCCCCTGTCAAACACGCTGCGTTGGAGACAGGAGCCATAGTTCATTACAAAGAGCAGAGCAGCAAACAAGATTGCTTTCGTCACTCAGTTATTCCTAAAAAAGAAAGTTGGACAAGAATGTCCACACTCTATCTGGATTTGAACATGCTATAACTCTGAAAGGTATTGGTCTGTTTAATCACATTACTTATCTAAAAATGATAAAGCAATGGATGGCTTTTATTTGCCATTACTCTCTTCTTTGGGCTTTTGAAATTACCACAAAAAATTGTGAAATTACCACAATTACCACAAAATTTACAACCAAAATGCAAAGTGAGCTTCATAGAAAATTAGCTTATAAGCAGGAGAATAAATCTTTATGGTCAGTATATTTAAAGAAAAGTAAAAATAGGTGGTACACTCAGAATAATATAATTATACAGAGCTCTATATAAATTAATTTTGTATATTCAAAACACCACTATAATAAAAAATAGAATAAAATATATTTACCTCTTACTTGGAGAGGTTCTTGCTTAATAAGTGGAGCTTTCAGTTCAGCGCCTATATTTTCTGCTACAAAGTTTATTTAAAAAGTAACAATAAGTAGTTGCTTTCATACAAAGCTATAAACTTAGTATTAGCTAACAATCTGGCAATGAATAAAAAAGATAATACATGATAGATCGAGTTGGATTTATCCCAGGAATTTAAGAGTAGTCAAACATTAGTAAAACTATTAATGCCCCTCACTACAGACTGAAGAACAAAAGCTATAGAATCATTTCAGGAGCTAAAGAAAAAGCATTCACTAATATTCAACACCCATGCAACTTTCAAACTTTTGAAAATTAACACAAAAAGGGATTTCCTTTAAAACATAAAACAAACTGGGGCTCCTGGGTCTTTTTTTTTTTTTTGACAGACAGAGAGAGATCACAAGTAGGCAGAGAGGCGGGCAGAGGGAGAGGGGGAAGCAGGCTCCCTGCTGAGCAGAGAGCCCAATGTGGGGCTCGATCCCAGGACCCTGAGATCATGACCTGAGCCGAAGGCGGAGGCTTAACCCACTGAGCCACACAGGCGCCCCTAAATAAAATCTTTTTTTAAAAAATAAATAAAACAAACCTCTGACAAACATACTCAATGGTGAAAATTTTAGATGCATTTCTTTAAAATAAGGAACAAAATGAGGACACATTCTATAAATTCTTTTACTCAAAACTACTCTAGAGGGGCACCTGGGTGGCTCAGTCCGTTAAGCATCTGACTTTGGCTCAGGTCATGATCTCAGGGACCTGGGATCAAGACCTGTGCTGGGCTCCCTGCTTAACAGGAGGCTGCTTGTCCCTCTCCCTCTCTGCTCCTTCCCCTGCTTGTGCTCTCTCTCTCTCAAATAAATAAATAAAATCTTGGGGGGAAAAAAAAAACTTCTAGAGATATTATTCAGTGAGGAAAGGATGACCATCAAGTGGCTAGTGGGACAACTGTCCAACTCCCTCCCCCCAAAATGAATGAATAAATAATTAAATAAATATTAAAAATTAAATATACCTCACCCCATAAACAGGCAATTTCAGGGGTGCCTGGGTGGTTCAGTCAGTTAAGTGTCTGCCTTTGGTTCAGGTCATGATCCCAGGGTTCTGGGATCAAGCCCCACATCAGGCTCCCTGCTCAGCAAGGAGCCTGTTTCTCCCCTTCCCTCTGCCTGTTGCTCCTCCCCCTGATTGTTATCTCTCTCTCTCTCACTGACAAATAAATAAATAAAATCTTAAAACAAAAACAGGCAATTTCAGGTAGATTAAGGACTTACATGTTAAGGTATTTACACGCCTAACAGACAACAGAGAATATTTTTATGATAGAGACAGATTTCTAAAACAAGAAAAAATGGGTATGTTCTGCTAAATTAAAATTTAAAACTATCCATCAAAAGATCCTTTAAATAAAAAAGAAAGAAAAAAAAGCCTCAAATTGGGAGAAGATATTTCTAACAAATAGGATCAACAAACGGTAACTACCAATATTTAAGAATTACTCCAGATCAACAAGAAAAAGACAACTAACTCGTTAGAAAAACAGAGAAGACAATAAGGAAAGGAAATATAAATAACCAATAAACATATAAAGAAATGGCTGCCTCATTATGGACAAAACCCAAACAAAACTACAAGAAGCCATTTTACAAACATCAGATTAGCAAAAATGAAGAAATATATCAATATCTAGTTTGGGCAAGGATATGGAGCAATAGGAATCCATACACCGCTGGTGGAAATATAAACTGACACAATTACCTTGCTAAACAGGTTGCCATAATCTGATATAGTTGAACACAAGCGTAACGTATGACCGAGCAAATTCTACTTCTAGGTCAATATATTTGCCTTAATAGAAACTTGCACAAGAGTACAAGGAGAAAAGTATATGAGTATTTCAGAGCAGCACTGGTCTGTTGCTTCAAACTGGAAACCCAAATGTCTAAAAACATTGACAGTTACACCAAGTTATAGTCATAGATTTTATATAGTAGTGAATATTATAAATATAATAATGGCTATCTTTCTTTGAGCCTTTACTATATGACAACCACTACTTATTCTAAGCACTTCACATTTATCAACTCATTTAATTCACACAATCCTCAAAAGTATGTGTTCTAATTTTCTCCATGAAAATTAATGAACCAGACACATATGCCATTAGGATAAATCTTAGCAAAATTTAATGAAAAAAGTAAATCATAAAAGCATACACACAATAAGTCATCACACAATAAAGTATAAAATCAAGCTAAACAATACACACAAATGTTTAAATCTTTTCCTTTTTTAAGAAATCAACACAAAATTAAGGACATTCACTTTGTTTTTTCTTGTTGTTGTTGTTTTTAAATTTCAAGGTATTTATTAATATAGATTTTATTTTTAAGTCATCTACACCCAACATGGGGCTTGAACTTACAACCCAAGATCAAGAGACTCAGGCTCCACCAACTGAGCTGGCCAGATGCCCTTCAAAATACTTTTTTTTTTTTTAAGAAATTTATCAGGGGGGCGCCTGGGTGGCTTAAGGCCTCTGCCTTCGGCTCGGGTCATGGTCTCAGGGTCATGGTCTCAGGGTCCTGGGTCTCAGGGTCCCATATCCGGCTCTCTGCTCAGCAGGGAGCCTGCTTCCCCCTCTCTCTCTGCCTGCCTCTCTGCCTACTTGTGATCTCTTTCTCTCTGTCAAATAAATAAATAAAAAATCTTAAAAAAAAAATTTATCAGGAAGAGGGGCAGAGAGGGAAGGACAGAAGAGGGAAAGAATCCTAAGAAGACTCCTCATTGAGTGCAGAGCTCAATGCAGAGCTTGACCCCAGGACCCTGAGATCATGACTTGAACCAAAACCAAGAGTAGGACGCCCAACTGACTGAGGCAGCCAAGCACCCCAAGATACTTTATTTTGAAAACAGGTTACAACACCAAGCTTTTGGCCCATTCTGCCAATGTATAAGCTACAAACGCTTGCTCAGTGGCTGAGGGGCACTCTTTAGTAGCATGTATGAGAAGTGAATAAAAATCCTATAAAAACAAATACTCAAATAGTTTCTACAGGAACACAGATAACTAACCCCATCTCCTCGCCTTCCATATTGTTGCATCTATGACAATCCTACTTACAAAAACATTTCATAACTAGCAGGAATTAATTTAAATTGTCCCCCCAAATCCCAAATTCAAGCTAGACTTGAAGTTAACAGCTACAGGAATGGCACCCACACATGAATGCTAGCTGAAGCTGAAGCATGCATCGTCCTACTCTCCCAGGCACAGGACACAGGCAGAAGGCTGACGTCCTAGTCCTCTGCTTGGGGCAGGAAGTCATGGTTCTGGATTTGCTACATCAGTTGCCATGTTGGCCCCTACATCTTATAGTACCTAGCTGGCCTCGGGTCCCTGTCCAAAGTAGAAGCAGCAGCAACAGTGTAAACACGTAGTTTTCAAAGAGCATCCAATCGCCCACATGCATCTCGGGCAAATCACAGCTCTCAACGTGATCAAGGCCATTACATGTTGGTCCCTGTAACCGACCCTCAGAATAATATACTGCAGAAAATATAACTGAGGAGTTGTGTTGGTCATGCAAGCATGCTTAAAGATAACCTTGAGAAAAACGTGTACAGTAGGCCTCAGGTGGAGGGGATGACAAATGTTCTGGAAGCCAGCAGCTGGGAACACCCGGCCCCCTGGAGAACACCGCCTGCTTCCCTTTTTCATTATCTCCCCTGCCTCCGGGCTTGCCAAGCCCATGGGGTTCTCCATTTAAGTGCTAAGTACGCTTATTCTACAATGAATTCCATGCTGCTTGACCAGGCACACCCTTCTCTTCTTCTTGTTTAATCTGTAAGATTCAGTGATCAATAGATGACTCACATTCCGTCTTATTTACCTACAAACAATGTATAATCTTCCTCTCCTTTGTTGGTTATATCTAATAAATACGAGACTGCAGACCCCTGCTCCCAATCTCTCTAGAAGCTGACTTGTTTGTGCCTCATTCTTCTCCCATGCCCTTCAGGAAGCGGCAGGTCCCAATACCTAATACCTGGTTGGTTGAATAGCACCACACATCTGGTTTGGGTCTATTCTGCAGAAGGGGCTTCAGATGTGCATGATCATAAAGGATCCAATTAAATGATCCATATACTCCATCATTCGCATAATACATAAGGCTCGTTCACGCGACTCACCCTCATCATCAGAGCCTGTCTGTTCCTTTAATCCAAGTCTTTTTGGCAATGATATTAACTGCAAGCGTGAAAGCTGATGCAGCGTAGTATCTGCCGGGCTCAGCTATGATTCTCAATCCCAAGACTGACTCTGACGGAAATACTTGACCAGTGCTGGGTTGATAACACTGCTGATCTCTTCAAACTTAAGCTTTACATCCTCAGATCCAGGAAAGCCAGCACTGATATCAAGCAGATACATGTTGAAGCCAACCTCAGCTCCCATGTCAAAGACACAGCAGGCATCAGAGATGGACTGCACGAAGGGCTCAGGCTCAGTACAGCCCCTTCCCACGTGGGCGCTGACACTGATGACATCAATATTTAGCTCTCTCACCCGTTCCGAAAGAATCCTGCTGGTTTTGAGTGTGGCACCAAATTTAACACTGGGACAGACTGCTTTGGAATCATCGGTGGCAATTCACAAAACCAACTCTGCCTTTGAATATACCTTTGGCAATTTTCATCAGTTTAATGTCACAATCAGAAGTCATCATCTGGACTCCATTATTGGCAGCATACTTAATCTGAGACATTTGTTTACAAGGATCTGCACAGATAATCCTCTCTGGAGGGCCTCAGACTCTGCACCCCGGTATTTCAGTTGTGCTGCCACAGACAAATCCTGTCCTAAAGGCAGCTTGGGTCTTCACTATGGTTCTATCATTGCGTTTGAAGGCAGAAAAGGGGGTGACCCAAGGAAGAACTTTTAACCATCTCATATGTTTCTTTAGAATGCCTCCCAGGTCTGCAATACAGAAGGCATTCTTATTATCTGAAGACCAAATTTCATTAATTTTTGGTCCAGAATGTCCTTGGCAGTAGTCTTCACGGAGGAAACGGCAGTCAAATTCTGCATTACTAAAGTTGTTCATGGTTTCTTGACGTTCCCCGAAATGTAACGAAATGGAAAACTAAGAGACAGAATTTAAAGGAATTATAACCAGTTTTTCACAAAAGCAATCCTCCAGAATTCCAAGTCCCACTGAAGATGCATGTGGCCTCACTGCATCAGTGGAAACATTCTGGTAAACACAGAATTTGCTGTCTCTCCTGCACCTGCTACAGGGCTTGCCACATGGGTTTTAAAAGAGAATAGCAGTTGAAGAAACCTCGGGCCTTCTCAACAAATTCCAGCTTCACTGACGTGGAATTCCAAATTCACTGACGTGGTTCTGAAGAGAAAAACGAAGCTCCCTTCAGGCCAGGCTGCCTTTAGTCAGTGGCTGCCGGGGCTGGATGGGCCGCACTGCTGTGAGAGTGGCCACCATACGTGCAGAGGGCCAGGGGGTTGGCACCTGGCTTCAAGGGGCAAACGAGGTCCCAAAGGGCAGCTGCTCACCAGGGTCGGGGACCTGTGGCAGCTCTATAACTACATGTGCCCGGCAGCTCCAGGCGCCAGCTCAGTCCCCAGCCTCCAGCCCAGCACACAGGGACACGTGGCTGTCCCCACTCCCACCTCCCAACCTCCCAGATGCGCCCCTCTCACCTTAGAGCACACAGGCACCTGCCACAGGCCAGCCTCACGGAGATACCGACACCCAACTCACAGGGCCACCGGCCACCCCCATTGCTGGCCACCTGCTGGCTCTCTCCCTTCTGTGGAGGACCACCAGCCAAAAGTGGCACCGGAGCTCTGGCAGATGGGTGTCGGAGACTGAGGGGACTGACCAGGACAGTCGCTTTGGGTACAGGGCGAAGGGGAATATGAGGAGAATGTGATCAAGAATGTAAGGTTCTTAGGTTGGGTAAATTCCTAGGTGTTGATTTTATTATGTTATCTGATATTATTATTATCTGATATTTTGTAATAAAAATCTCACCCTTAAAAAAAGTTCCCTTGTATTTATATCCTCACTAATAAAATACATTGTTTATTAATAACAGCCAACATTTACTAAGCATTTAAAATGTACCACATACTGTACTATGAGTTTTATGTGCATTACTTCATTTAATCCTAACACAGCTGCTGAGGTAAGTACTACTATTATCTTCATCTTACAGATGAAGAAACTGAGGCACAGAGAAGTCTGCAACTTCCCCAAAGCCACACAACTAGGATTTTAAACATAAAGGCACAGTCAGGATTGAAAATAAAGGCATTTTGATTAGTCTATGCTCTTAATCAATTTCCTATATTGTCTCTATGTTTAAAGCAACATTTGACATATAAGTGGATATTCATGTATTCTTCATGACTGGGGGTGGAAAGGGACAGAAGTAAAAACCAGATTAGCAACATGGAGATTACTGGTAAACTTCTGACAATAGCGGTTTCAGCAGAAAGAATGAGGATAGAAGTAAGAGGCTTCAATCTAGGTGAGAATGGAAGATGAGAAAATGAAAGCAACATTTGGACTTTCAGCAGGAGCTAGAAAGGAGAATGAAATCAAGGGAGTACTGATTGGATTTTACACAGAGATGAGAATGAAGAGGAAGAAAATGTTGATGTAGAAGATCAAGAGAATAATCATAAGAGCAAAGAACAAGCACAGCTGAGATAGTAGAGGATCCAGAACACATCTTTGAAAACAATAAAATAAAAAGTGCTTCCACACATTTAGATATCAGTGGATATAAATATCCACATATTTAGATTAGTATTTATATCACTGATAATCATATAAATGATATGCAGCACCATGAAATCTGACTACCTGAGTAGTGGTACATTTGGACTTCTGCCCTTTTACTGTCTGTGTTCAGTTTACCATTCTCCCTCTCCTTTTTTTTTTTTTGCTTTTATTTTTATTTTACCTTTCTTGACATCTGTTAGATTGATAAAGTTATCTACATCTTCTTCCCGTCCCATCCCCTATGAGGGTCTGAAATTTTTAAGATTATATTTCTTTTGTTTTAATGATTCCACTTAAAAATTAATATACATACTTCCCTGTAAATCTTTCAAACCATCTGTAAAGTCATTCAGTACGTCAACTTTCCTTTAAACAAGAAAAAAACCTTTAATCATGGAAAGCTTCTTTGATCTTATTATTCTTGACTAAAATTTTAGCATTCAATATTTTAAAAGTTCGTTCTTGTTTTCATCATCAATAGTTAATTTTACTCACACATTTTATCCCTTTCTTGCTCTTCATGGTCTCTATTCCAATGCTTTTATCTTTTTTCTTTTAAAGATTTTTTTTTAAAGATACTGATTGATTGACTGATTGATTGCCCAAGAAGGCGAGCAGTAGAGGGAGAGAGAGAAGCAGGCTCTCCTTTGAGCAGGGAGCCTAACATGGGGCTCAATCCCCCCTGTGATCTTCACCAGAGCAGAAGGCAGACATTTAACTGACTGAGCCACCCAGGCACCCCTCCAGTGCTTTTTTCCCCTCCAGGTTTACTCTGCATCTTATATAAATACATACAAAAAGAAACAAGTTTCTTTTTTTAATGTGGGTGGGTTAATAGTAAATGACATTCATCTTTCTAGATGTGAAATATTTTTATTTTGCCTTCAACTCTAGACTGGTTTTTTGGCCACCGTAAAATTCTAGAGTAACACTCATTCTTCTTTTCGCCCTTTCACAGACGTTACTCCAAATCACTCCTCCCTGGGTTTTCTTCATACTGTGGCAGATAAAAAGTCTACCTCAAAAGAGCAACAACTAGATAGCATTTTTACTTTCTCTTTGGAAGCTTTTAAGTTGGGTTGTTTCTTGTTTTGTTTTCGTTTTGAAATCTATGAATTTCTTTTTACATATCCTACTTAGTATTCAAAGTGTAATTTTGATCTAAATATTCTTGTTTTTGCCAAAATCTGAAAAATTCTTATCATTTCTTTATATACTTTACCACTGAAGGAGCAGAGCAGGCCTGGCTCGCTTTGCCTACACCTGCCTTCTTGTGTGTGGCCCCCGCAGGACCTGCCTCTGGGAGGGTCAGAGTGTGGCTCAGCCCTCCCTTGAGCTAATTGGCCCAGACCGCCTGTGAGTTGGTTTGGGTTAGCCAATAGGAATGCGGAACCCCTGACCCGGAAAGAATATAAACCCCGCCTTTTGCCCGCCAAACTTGCACGCCAATTCTGGCCAGGGTGATAGGCTAGTTCAAATAGTTATTAAGCAACTTTCTGGGAGTTACAATCTCATTGGCCACTGGCCCCTCTAAAACTGTTGCGCTTTTTGAAACTCGCTCTCTTTCTCTACACCACGCGGCTGCATCGGTGAGTGTGGAAGACTGAGCTCAAGCTAGCTTGAATAAAGGGCTATTTTGCTTTTGCATCAGACTCGACTCCCTAGTGGTCTTTGGGGATCTCAAAATCTGGGCATAACAACCACCATTTCTCTATTCTCCCTGAAATGGCCTATTGAATGTAGGCTAGAGCTTCATGCCTCTTAAGTGCCTTTTCCTTTTTTTTTTGAAAATCTTTTTGCTTTCCTATGCACACAGAGGGTCAATTTCAATTTACTAATCCTCTACTTGATAATGACTACTTAATCTATTAAACTTTTGTTTTAGGGGCGCCTGGGTCGCTCAGTGGGTTAAAGCTTCTGCCTTCGGCTCATGATCTCAGGGTCCTGGGATCGAGCCCCACATCTGGCTCTCCGCTCAGCAGGGAGCCTGCTTCCCCCTCTCTCTCTGCCTGCCTCTCTGCCTACTTGTGATCTCTCTCTCTCTCTGTCAAATAAACAAATAAATAAAATCTTTGGGGAAAAAATTTGTTTTAAAGATTTATTTATTTTTAGAGAGTGAGAAGAAGCAGGAGGGGTAGGGGAATAGGGAGACAGAACCTCAAGCAGACCCCATGCTGATCCCACCATAGGGATCGATCCCAGGACCCTAAGATCATGACCTGAGCCAAAACCAAGAGTCAGACACTTAACCTACTGAGCCACCCAGGCACCCCCCTAATCTATTAAATTTATATTTTAGTGACTACACTTTCATTTCTTAAGATTTGCAGTTGGCTCTTTACCAGATTTATTTGTTCTGGTTTTACTTTGCCAGTTTGTATTTCAAAATATGAGTACTTCACTTATTTTTCTGTGGATATTAAACTTATTTTAAAGCAATTCAGGCTGTATCACCTAGAGATATACACATTTGATTTTGTTGGCTTTCTTACAGCTAGGATTTTTCATATATTTTTATTTTTTTATTGCTACCATTGACATACAAGATTTTATAAGTTTAAGGTGTATAATGTATTGATTTGACATTTATACATTGCAATATGATCCTTTGTGTACTTTTAAATATTGGAACTACAATCCTAATTAATAATTAATTAATATCCTATTCTGAATAGGATATATCCTTTCACTCTCCTTCTCATGCTCTAGCTCAAAACTCAATCTGATCCTTCTGTCTTGAACCAGATTTCCTACCACCAGTTTGAAATTTCTACCCCTCTATCCCATCTCCAAACCAGCAAATAGCAGGATCCAATTCCTGTTCTTCCCTCTTGCCTCCCTACCCTACAGCCTCCTATAAGACAAAGCCTCACATAAGAAATGGAAGAGGCCAGTTCAGCCTCCTATATGTGTGTGTGTGTGAAGTTCAAACAATGAGTCTGACTCCAGCACCCGGCTATGCATGTAGCACCTATAGATCTATTACCCTAACCAAACAAACCCCTGGGGGCCAATGCCTGATTACAGTACAATCCAGCATCTTCTGTTACACTCCCTGGACACAGCACAGCTTTTTTTGAGTCCAGTTGTTTTTTTGGTTTTCTCTTTCTGTATTTTACCTATCACTCCAAGGAGAAGTAAAACAAGTACCTCAAAGCACCTATTCACAATGCCATCTTGATCAGAATTTCGGCCTACGCCACTGATTTACCTTCCTTCAAGGGTTTTACAGATAAATTACATGCCAATAGCCTAGGCACTAACAAAGGCAAAACTCTCTGAAATAAAAACAAAGGGCGCCTGGGTGGCTCAACTGGTTAAGCATCTGCCTTCAGCACTGGTCATGATTCCAGGGTCCTGGGATCAAGTCCAGTATCAGGCTCCCTGCTCAACAGAGAGTTTGCTTCTCCCTCTGCACCTTTCTCTCTCTCTCTCTCTCTCTCAAAAATAAATAAAATCTTCGAAAATAAAAAAATAAAAGCAAAAACTTATATATCTAATTTTTAGTATATTCTTAAGGGTTTTTTAGTGAAAGCCACTGGAGAAATGACTTATCATGGTATATTATGTCCTGATAACTAAAACATGTACACAAAACCCATAAGGCTTTAACTATCCATCAAATCCTAAGGAGGTTATTATAGTATATAGGTAAATTAAAGATAAGCTTTAAAACACTCCAATCAGGGGTGCCTGGCTGTCTCAGTTGGTACAGCGTGCAATTCTTGATATCGGGGTTGTGAGGTAAGCCCCACAATGGCTACAGAGATTACTTAAAAAATAAAAAAAAAATTTTAAACACACTAATTAATAACTACAGCTTATAACATTTGACACTGAACAGTTCAATATGATTTTATTTTTATTTGCAAATTCTAAAGCATCTTTATAAAAATCTATATATCAATTTCTTAAAATTTTGTTTTGGGGAAGAGAGAGTAGGGCAGACAAAAGTAAAGGAAAACCTTTTAATACTCACCTAATATCTGAACAACTAAAATCTATTGTCAAAAGTTTCAGAGACAATCCACTTTTCCACAATGATCAAAGTAATTCAACCACATCACATGAAATAATCTGCTCTAAAGACCAGTATTTCTGCATATTTTTCTCACTAAAAACTATCTAGATGCTACTAATAATATAGTGCTAAGAATCATAAACAAGAAATGCAAGTAAATGGTTTAAACACAAGTATGAATACTTATTTGGCACACCAACATCTTAATAAACTTATACTGTATCACTGGAGTAGAATCTTTATGATTTCAACAAATAACTATCCATGAATATCTCTAGACACTTGTTTAAAGCTCAACCCCTGGCTGTTTGCCACACATCTGCTGTCTGTCATTAACAAAATTAAAACTAATTTTACTAAAATTTAAAACATCTGAATGCTCCTTAAAAATTTAAGGATTCCTTAGCAAGTCTCGCCTCTTAATGAGCTATTCCTGACTTTACCATGTGATTTGAATTATTCAAAAGTCAACCGCAAATCCTTAAATATACAAATTATCTTTCAATCAAGCAATTACTTGCTATCTGTCTAATGGCTAACAAGTTCTAATTTGACCTAAGCAAATTCTGAAAAATTGAGCCCAAAATAAAACCATCAATAAACAATGTATTTCTAAAATAAGAAAATAAACTAACATTTTGATATCAGTCAGCAGAGAAAAAAGAAACCTGGTCATGGATTTCAATTTCAAGCATTTCATATAGCAGAACCAACATTAAGTACTTTTGCCTGAATCTATGTTCACCTCAGAAGAGTATTATAACATATTTTACCTTTAATTATATGATTTTATCACTTTTTTCTTTTCCCATTTCTATGTTCCAATAAATGTGCTTATTTCTGGAACGGAGGGACTCATTACACTCTCCATCCCTTCATCCTCTAATATCAAACTCTCAATCAATATTCGTCCCTGCAGTTCTCCATCATCATAAGGAAAAGAGAACAAATTGGCTAAAACTGCACAGTAAGCCCAAAGGCAGGATGGGGCTTAGGAAAAAGGATGAAAAACAGGCATTATAAATACAAGCACAGGGGTCTCGAGGAATCTACAAGATATTCCCCTGTGAAAGGCATCCAACTAAAGAAAAGATAGTCTTGAAATGTTTATTATTCCTCAAATACTCTCTTCTTCTGACAACATATTCTCCTTGGTTTTTCTCCTACCTCTCCAGGAGGCTCCTCCTTAAGTATTCTTTGCTGGCTTCTCCTTTTCCATCTGCCCCTTATTCACTGGGGATTTCTGTATGTGTTATCTCCTCACTCTGAACTCCCTTCCTGTACCTTCCCAAACACACTCATGACTTCGGTTGTCTCCTAGGTATAGTTAATAACTAATCCTAAATCTCTCCCCAAGTTAGAACTCTGCATTCACTCATTTACAAATATTTATTAAACCCCTGCTATGTGCAAACTCCTGCTCTAGGCACTGAGGCTCCTGCTTTCATGGGGCTTTGGAAACAAGTAGGAAATGAGAAATAAAAGAAATACTGAAAATATCAATCAGTATTAACTGCTACTCTCAGAATTAAAATTAGGCTAATGTTAAAGACTGACTGGGTGGCCACTTTATTTTTTTATTATTTTTTAAAGGTTTTACTTATTTATTTGAGAGAGATTAAGTGAGAGCACACACATACACGTACAAGTGGGCAGAGAGGCAGAGGGAGAAGCAGCAGGGAGCCCCACACAGGGCTAAATCCAAGGACCCTGGTATCATGACCTAAGCCAAAGGCAGCCTCAGTTAACCAACTGAGTGAGTGGCTACTTTAGATGAAGTGATTAAAGAATGACTTTGTGCAGAGTTGACATTTTAACTAAGATATAAATGACCAGAGGGGATCAGCCATGTGTAGAAGGTCACCTTGGAAGGAGAAATCACCTAGAGCAAAGGCCCTATAATGAGAACAACATTTGTATTTACTAAGAACCAACGGGAGACTGGTTTGGCTGAAACATGATGAGCATGAAAGAGTAGAAGCTGGGAGCCCAGAGAAAAGGCAAAAATCCAGCCAAGAGATGATGATGTCTCACTGCAGAGAAGTGGCACACCCAACTGCCTACTAGTCATCTGTTCAGATGTCACAGAGGCACCTAGAATTCAGATGTCCAAAACTAAATCACCATCTTCTCATGAAAATATACTCTCGCTTTGGTATTCCCAATTTTAGAAATCAATGAATCATCTACACAATCATCCAATCCAATCAGTAACCAGGCACCATGCTTTACTTGATCCTCTTCTCTTTTTCCTAAATTCAATCACCAAGTCCTAATTAGTCAACTCCTAAATCTCCAGTTCATCTACTCACTTAACGCATTGCCATTAACCTAGTCTAGACCTTCATTTGTATTACTACTCTCACTCTCTTTCCTTTCCAATTGGTTTTCTAGTCAGCAACTCATTATCCTTCTAAAATTTTAAATCTGATCAAGCACTCCCTCTACTTAAAATACTCTAGCAGATTCCTACTGCCTAGAAAACAAAGTCCAAATTCCCCAACAAAACCTTGATCTGACTTTGCTTACCACCTGATATTCTTCCCTTGTGCTCTCAAAACTACCAACATCACCACCAGGTCCTATACTCACTAATCTAAGCATACTAAATTACTTGCGGTTTTACTTTTCTCTACCATTCATCACGCCAATACCTAATTTTCTTTCAGGTCCCTAATTAGGTAACATTTCCTCATGGAAAACTTCCTCAACCATTCAAGACTCAGTTCAATAGTCCTCTAAGTGCTCCTGCAGCATACAGTATTTCTTCCATCATGGTATTTACTATACAGTATTATATTTGTTTGCTTAACTTTTAGTAATTTTTGCTTTAGTAATAAGCTCAGTCATTCTATTTTGCTGCCATATAAAAAGTGTTCAATAAATACATCTTCAGGTGCCTGGGTGGCTAAGTCAGTTGAGCATCCAACTCTTTTTTTTTTTTTTTAAAGATTTTATTTATTTATTTGACAGAGGGAGAGAGATCACAAGTAGGTAGAGAGGCAGGCAGAGAGAGAGGGGGAAGCAGGCTCCCTGCCGAGCAGAGAGCCCAGGACCCTGAGATCATGACCTGAGCCGAAGGCAGAGGCTTAACCCACTGAGCCGCCCAGGAGCCCCAAGCATCCCAACTCTTGATTTTGACTCACATCATGATCTCAAGGATGTGGGATCGAGCCCCAAGTCTGGCTCTGTGCTCAGAGCAGAGTCTGCTTAGCCCTCTCTCTCTGCCCCTCCCCCGATCTCCAAAATGAATAAATAAAATCCTTAAAAATAAAAACTTCTTGAATAAATTAATGAATAAAGGACTTCATTTTAATGCTGCACAGCAGACTAGATATCCTAACAAAATCTTTTCAGACACATTGCTAAGCTCACAAAAAATGATGCAAAGAGGGCAAAAACAAAAGGAAAGTTGAGCCTCTACAACTAAGTGAGAACAACAAAGCCAACCTTTCCCCTGAGATTTCTGTTGAGGATTATAGTCTTTGAGCTTCTACTTCCATTGCTGCTAGGAGCATGAGAGACCAAAGACTACATTCTCTTCCAGATGGAACATCTAACAAGAGCCACCCAGAAAAAAAGCTAGATAGACAGCATAGCTCTGAACTAAAAAAAAAAAAAAAAAAAAAAATACACACAAAAGGAAATAGCAAGAAAGCATGCCAACCTCTCCTTTGGTGTTAAATAGTGGGGATGAAAAACATAAGGCTAAGTCAGCCCTCACACAAGTTTGCAGTCTGAAATTATGCTACCAAAGTGGTCTAAAAAGTCTAGAGCAAAGAATTTAAGTTAATTTGGTCCCAAGCTATAT
This sequence comes from Nasua narica, assembly GCA_028533885.1. Lineage (NCBI taxonomy): Eukaryota > Metazoa > Chordata > Mammalia > Carnivora > Procyonidae > Nasua > Nasua narica. Next base: position 30,145,782 of record CM052800.1, on the reverse strand, counting down.
TCCTAGCTGCTAAGCAAGGCATAAGCAAACTCTGTGCAGAAATCCATCTTTAATCCAGAGAGACTTCAAATAGTTCCAAAATACAAAACTATATGGAAAATGAACAATTCTCAATTAAAAAACATAGATATAGCATCATGAATGAGTACACAGGGGAAAAAGATAATACAGTAAGAACCAAAAAATTCCAAATAGAATTTTCATTTATAGAATATAAAAGACATGTTTAATATGGTAAGCACTAAAACAGGAGTTTGAAAACATAAGGAACAAGAGAACAAATGAGCAAGGTGAAAAATAAATAATTTCTAGAAATGAAAAATATAATCATTGAAATTAAAAACCCAACATACATATCAAACAGCAGATCAGAGGCTAACTAACAAGGGAATTAGCAAAGTAGGCAGATCTCAGAAAATAATCCAGAAATCAGGTTAGAAGGGTAAAGAAATACAAAATATGACAGAGAGGTTTAGAGACATGGAAAATAAAGGAAAAAGATCTAACATAATTCTGCTTAGAGTTCCAAAAGGAGATAAAAGAGAACTGAAAACTGACTCAGTCAGTGAAGCAAGTGACTCTTGATCTCAGGGTTTACAGTTCAAGCCCCACGTTGGGTGTACGGATTACTTAAAAATCTTTTTTTCAAAGATTTTATTTATTTATTTGAGAGAGAAAGAGATCACAAGTAGGCAGAGAGAGGGAGGAAAGCAGGCTCCTTGCTGAGCAGACAGCTGGATGCAGGGCTCGATCCCAGGACCTGAGATCATGACCTGAGCTGAAGGCAGAGGCTTTAACCCACTGAGCCATCCAGGCACCCCTGGATTACTTAAAAATCTTAAAAATAACTGAGCAAAGGGGCCCCTGGGTGGCAAAGCCGGTTAAGTGTCCGACTCTTGGTTTCGGCTCAGGTAGTGATCTCAGGGTGATGAAATCAAGCCCCACATCGGACCGCATCTACTTAGTTTCTCTCTCCGTCTCTCTCTAACCCTAGCCCTAGCCCTAACCCTAACCCTAACCCCCACTGCACTTGCTCACTCTCTCTCTCTCAAATGAATAAATCTTTAAATAAGTAAGTAAATAAATTTTTTTAAAAAGAGAGAAAACCAAGAAAAGGTAATAGTGACAAATAATTATAGAATAATACTAATCCTCAGTTCCTGGAAGCCCAACAAATCTCAAGCAGGATAAATACATAGAAATAGATACCTAGTATGCAGAAATACATACATGGTATAATTGCAGTTTACACCAAAGAAAAAGACTTTCAAAATAAAGTTAATCAAATTTAAAAAGCAATAAAATAGAAAAGACATGAGAACAAAAGTATGATATATAACTTCTCAATAGCAACAGAAGCCAAAAGACACTGGAATAACATCTTAAATTGTCTTTACCATAAAAAGATCCTCACCTAAGGGACGCCTGGGTGGCTCAGTTGGTTAAGCAACTGCCTTTGGCTCAGGTCATGATCCCAGCATCTTGGGATCGAGTCCCGCATCGGGCTCCTTGCTCCGCAGGGAGCCTGCTCCTCTCTCTGCCTCTGCCTGCCTCTCTGCCTGTTTGTGTTCTCTCTCTATTAAATGAATAAATAAAATCTTAAAAAAAAAAAAAAAAAGATCCTCACCTAAAGGAACTTGTATAGGATGCACATCAGACAGACCAGAGAAATAAGAAAAGGTAGTTAACAAAGATTTTAGAGAAATTTGAACAAATAATGATATATATTGTATAGAAGGGATAGAGCAGACCAGACACAAAATACTAGTCAATAAATAGCACATAAGCACACAGAACGTGACCAGAATTAAAGGATTCTAAGTTCTTTATATTTTTCAGAAATAAATGTAAACTTTTTAATTACCTTTAGACTTTGAAGTACATAGAGTATATAACTCCCAAACAAGTGCGTGTATGGGTGCACATATGGGGGAGAGAGGATAATGCAGTGAGAAAAAAAGAAAAAAGAGATTTTAAAGGCAAAAAAGAAATTTAAAAAAACCCCTAAAACCCAGGGACGCCTGGGTGCTCAGTCAGTTAAGCATCTGCCTTCGGCTCAGGTCATGATCCCAGAGTTCTGGAATCGAGTCCCAGATCGGGCTTCTTGCTCAGCTGGAAGCCTGTTTCTTCCTCTACCTCTGCCTGCCTATGCTCTCTCTCTGACAAATAAATAAAATCTTTTTTAAAAAATTAAAGTAAATTTAAAAAAATTTTTTTTAAGATTTTATTTATTTATTTGATAGAAAGGAGAGAGATCACCAGCAGGCAGAGAGGCAGGCAGAGAGAGAGAGGGAAGCAGGCTCCTCGCTGAGCAGAGAGCCCTATGCAGGGCTCAATCCCAGGACCTTGAGATCATGACCTAAGCCGAAGGCAGAGGTCTTAACCCACTCAGCCACCCAGGCACCCCTAAATTAAAAATTTTTTAAAAACCACAAGGAAGCTCATGAGACAATGGTATAAATATGCTCAAACATATCAGTGATAACCAAATATAAACAGACTAAATTTCCAATTATAAGACAAACATTATCAAATCAGGACAAAAAAAGGTTAAAGTCAAAGGATGCATAAACGGGTGAATAACTAATAAAATCTGGTAGAGACATTAAAAAAAAGTTGTTACATAAAAAGAAAGGGTGAAATTCACCAGTGTTATGTAACGACTCTAAATGTTTACGTATCTAATAACATAGCTTCAAAATATATAAAGCGAAATTTTAGTAAGAACTGTTAAAGGAAAGACTGTCAAATCCACCAGAGCTATTGTGGCTTAAATGCCTACTTTAGAAGAGAAGGAAGGTTCAGAATTAATGAACAATATAGCTATATGATAATTTAAAAATGAATGACAGAATAAACACAAAGAAAATAGGAGGATATAATTAAGGTAAGAATAAAAATTAACGAAACAGGAAACAAACATACAATATAAATATTCAAAGTAAAAAGATACTACTTGGAAAAATAAGAAAATGGACAGAGCTCTGGCAAGATTAATCAAGAAAATGACAAACACCATTAAGAATGAAAAAAAGGATATAACTATAGATGTTGCTAAGAGTATACAGGGACTATTATGAACTTGATGCCAATAAATTAAAAATTTAGTTTAAGTGGACAAACTCCCAGAAAAAAATAGAATTTTTTTTTAAAGATTTTATTTATTTATTTGACAGAGAGAGAGAAATCACAAGTAGGCACAGAGGCAGGCAGAGACTGGGGGAAGAAGGCTCCCTGCTGAGCAGAGAGCCTGATGTGGGGCTCGATCCCAGGGCCCTGAGATCATGACCTGAGCCGAAGGCAGATGCTTTAACCCACTCAGTCACCCAGGCGCCCCTGTGTGAGCCACACAGGCAAACCCACTCACTTACCAAAACTGAGTCAAAAGCAGAAAAATTAAAAGACAATATATTAGCAGTTTAATAGCTTTCCACAAAGTAAACATTAATTCAGATAGTTTTGTACATAAGTTCTATCAAACATTCAAGGGACAAATGATCTTACACAGCTATTTCAGTATACAGAAATTATTTTAAAAGATTTATACATACCTGTTTCATCAAGTGATGGTACTTTTTCCACTCTGAGAGTCTGTGACCCCTGTCCTTCTTTCTGAACATTTGTGGAGTATGACTTCGCTTGACTCAGTGTACAAATAAATGGGCGACTACAGCGAATCACGTTTGAAAAGCTTCCCAATGTCACTACATTCTGCCATTCTACAAAAAAAAAATTAATTTCAAACAAACTCACAACAAATATTTTATACCCAATAAAACATACCCACTATGATTAGAAAGAAAATAATTTTACAGAATAACAATAAAACTTTCATTCTGCTAAACACCCAAATGCACACACCAACCCACCCTCTCTGTAGAGGTGTTTCATTGACCCCTAGGTGTATGGAGACTACGTTTTGTAAAGAAAAAATAATAATATTCCTATTCTCTAATTTGTAAATGTATTTATATGGGAAATTTTATTTCTTAAATGTCTTTTTTAAAGCTTTTATTCATTTACTTATTTGAGAGAGAGCGTGCGCACGATCAAGAGCAAAGAGAGAGGCAGAGGGACAAGCAGGTTCCTCGTGCAGCCTGACACAGGATTCGATCCCACGACCCTGGGACCATGACCCAAGCCAAAGTCAGATGTTTAACTACTGAGCCCACCCAGGTGCCCCTGAAAACTTTAAAATATGTAAAGTCAGATAAGATATTCTTATTATTCACCTCTTCCTAAACGTCTCTGACATATAATAGATACTTTTTATTTTGTATATGCTGGTTGCATGTTAAAAAAACGTTGGCATAATGAACTTTTCAGAATTGAGAACTCTGAGAGGGAGGAGGTAAGGAGGGCTACCTACTCAAAATTACCCTATCCTTCTGCTAGCTAGAGATTTATTCCTCTTTCATTTCATAATCAATAAATGAATTATATTAATCAGTCATTCATACTGTCACTGTTTTTTTAATCAGATAATTAGACCAACATTTGGTGAGATTCCTCAGTACATAGGAATTCTAATTGAGGGAAGAATAGAAGACTAATTACAAAGCACTTCAGCTGCTGCATCTGGTTGACTGTGGGCTTTGGAGGGCTGAAACACTGAAGAAAAATATATTCCACACTTGCACTGAAGTGGCAGAAACTAAATCTCTATTCACATGTGACTCTCTTTCTCTTTTTTTTTTTTACTATGAGTACTAGACCTTGAACATCTTGTGAATAATTTACATATATTTTAAAGTGTTAGGTGAAATAATGAAGGTATATTATTAGAGATAGCCAAGTTTTTCCTGAGAGTGGAGAGTTAAGCATTTAAGGGCTAAAACTTTTCTTTCCTTTTTTTTTCCCCCTAAGTAATCTCTACACTCAATTTGGGGATTGAACTCCAGACCTTCAGATTGAGAGTCACGTGCCTTACCTACTGAGCCAGCTGCGCACCCTGAGGGTGAAACTTTTCTAACTGCTTAATAATGATCTTCAAAAATGCTAACTCGTGTATATGCCTTCTGAAATCAAGAAAAATAAACCTTTTCTTAATGACTCAGAAAATTCATCAGGAATATAAGTCATCGTAAATGTCAAAGATAATTCAAAAAGCCTAAGGAACATAAAGCAGTATAAATACTCACTCAAGCTTCAGACTTGGAACTTCCTTGAGAAAAACTTCCTGATGTCAACTTACTGTTTCCCTTATTTGGCAAATAATTGTTGAAGGCTTAGTATGTTTTGGGGCATTTGTCTCTATTTTTTAAAGGCTTACTCCTGGGGTGCCTGGGTGGCTCAGTGGGTTAAAGCCTCTGCCTTCACCTTAGGTAAAGATCTCGGGGCCCTGGGATTGAGCCCCGCATCGGGCTCTCTGCTCAGCAGGGAGACTGATTCCCCCACCCCACCCCACCCCCCGCCTCCTCTCTCTCTGCCTACCTGTGATCTCTCTCTCTCTCTCTCTCTCTGTATCAAATAAATAAATAAAATCTTAAAAAAAAAGGCTTACTCTTACTCTAAAGTAAAGCAAATATAACAATGCACCTCCTTGCACATTAAAATCTGTAGCCTAGGGACACCTGGGTGGCTCAGTTGTAAAGCAGCTGCCTTCAGCTCAAGTCTTGATCCCAAGGTCCTGGGATCAAGCCCAGCACCGGGCTCCCCACTCAGCGGGGAGCCTGGTTCTCCCTCTCCCTCTGCTTGCTGCTCCCCCTACTTGTGCTCTCTCTCTCTCTTTCTCTGTCAAATAAATAAATAAATTTTTAAAAAAATAAAATCTGTAGCCTACTAGCCAAATCAGTGAATTAAGGACTAAAGCAAATTTTCCTAAGAAACTCACCCTCCAGAAAAGCATCCTGTTTACCATGGCCACTGGTGTTCTGACTTGTCAGTCCTATTCAAAGTATCTTTTGTGATTATTAACTTAAGAAAGCCAATATGCCACCAATGCTTTTTTTTCACCCACTGATCCAATGCTTTTATAGGCTATGCTAAAGTGTTTAAAGAGTCTTTAGTTTGTCAGTCTTTTAGACTTAGTCTTTAGACTCTAGTCTTTTATTTGTCAGAGAGAGAGAGAGAGAACAGCAGGGGGAACAGCAGGGAGAGGGAGAAGCAGGCTCCCCGCTGAGCAAGGAGCCCAATCCATGTAAGACTCAATACCAGGACCCCAGGTTCATGACCTGAGCCAAAGGCAGATGCTCAACCGACTATGCCACCCAGCTGTCCCTACTCCACCGTTGAAAAATCCTTCTTCAGAAGATAGTATTTCCATGACTTGATTCTCTAGATTTTTTTCAAGGTTCTCCTTAGTTTTTCAAACATTACAGAAAATTTCAAACATATTCAAAGGTAGAAAAAAACAGTACAATAAATGTCCAGGTACTCATTGCCCACCTTCAGCAATTATCAACTCATGGTGAACCTAGTCTCATATCTACCGGCACCAATACTTCCTCACCTCCATATTAATCTGATGTAAATCACAGACATTAAATTATTTATTTATATATTTGTTTATAAAGATTTTATTTATTTCAGGTAGAGAGCACAAGCTGTGGGGAGGGGCAGAGGAAAAGGGAGATGGAGACTCCCCACTGAGCAGGGAGCCCAACATGGGGCTGGAGCCCAACATGGGGCTCGATCCCAGGACCCTGGAATCATGACCTGAGCCAAAGGCAGACACTTAACTAACTGAGCCACCCAGGCACCCCTCAGACATAAAATAATTTAATTCATAAATTTTTTCATATGTATTCTAAAAGAAAAGATTTTTTAAAAACAAAGCCAAACCACCATTATAAAAAAATAAGCAATGCCTTATATCATCAAATATCCTCAATTTCCAACTGTTACAAGTGTTATAATTTTTTTTGTGTGTAAACAGATCCTAATAAGAGCCATTTACTATTGTTGAGATGTCTTTTGACTCTCCTGAAAGCCACAGGATGTATTTTTTTTTTTTTTTTCAGCGCAGGGCCTGAACCCATAACCCTGAGATCCAGACCTGAGCTTAGATCAAAAGTCAGACTTCACCGACTGAGCCACCCAGGTACTCCCAGGATGTCTTCAATTTTTAAATTGAAGAAACCAAGTTATTTGCCCTAAATTTTTGTCCTGGTAGTTTTCCAGTCTGAATTTTGCCGACTTAATTCCCATGGTGTTGTTTAACCTGTTCTTCTGTATGTTCTATAAATCAATGGATGTAAAGGTTTTATCTAAATTCTAATTCTTTTTATTAAAACAACACTACTTATTAAGCAGTGACGAGTTCTGGGGTGCCTGACTGGCTCAGTTGGTACAGCTAGCAGCTCCTAATCTCACTGTCATAAGTTCAAGCCCCATGTTGGGCATAGAGTCTACTTTAAAAAAAAAAATAAATAAAAAAGCAGTGATCAGTTTTTTTTCATCAGGTACCACACAATATTTGGTTGTCTCTTTGTGTAGTGTCTGCTATTGTTCAGTTCCCAGAACCATTTATCCATTAGGTGGTTCTAAAATGGTGATATTCGGGGCGCCTGGGGAGCTCAGTGGGTTAAAGCCTCTGCCTTTGGCTCAGGTCATGATCTCGGGGTCCCGGGATCGAGCCCCGCATCAGGCTCTCTGCTCAGCAGGGAGCCTGCTTCCCCTCTCTCTCTGCCTGCCTCTCTGTCTACTTGTGATCTCTCTCTCTCTGTGTCAAATAAATAAAATCTTTTTAAAAAATTAAATTAAAAAAAATAAAATGGTGATATTCAAATTTTACCACTTCTTCATTTGTCAGAATACTTCAAAAAGAAAATTCCCAAAAGAAAACTTGGTTAATCAGCAGTATAATTTACAGGAAAATCGGATTAAATTTTCTCCTTACTTACCAGTTCTCAAAATAATGAGCACAGTACGGAATATCCTGAAGTAGCAACACATTAATTTGTGTATGTATTATTTCACAGATTTAAGCATTATTTGATCTATTTCAATCCATTTTAGTTGCTCTGATTAATGGTCAAACTGTCCCATTTTTGGCCAGAAGGGTCTCTTCAAATTGACTCCTGCATTCTTTTGACACTATCCTAGTAATAATCTTTGATAGCTTCCTTGCTAGATGTTCTGAAAAGTCCTTAATTTTTAACTTTAGTAGAATTTCAGGTATCAGCAACTTTAAAAGTACACATCCGGCATTAATGCGAGATCAAAAATTGCAAAAAATTGAGGAATACATTACCATCTTTAACATTTTATACTCTAAAAAATATACAGGACCACATTTGATTCAATAAACCAAATATAATATCTAAAACATAGCAATTAAAATACAACCAAAAAAAAAAAAAAA